>CAWUFW010015338.1:0-366025 GCA_963921515.1 Calotriton arnoldi
AATGAGAAAAACAATGAAATTGTCGAATATGAGAAAGGAGAGCGAGGATCGCGATCCTGTTTTTAATCAAAATAGAATATGAGAGTTAGCCTGCTGGTTGGCCCCGTGTTTACATTTGATATGCACTATTGATGTTTATATTATTAAGAGACCCCAGTGGAAGGAGTAGAGATGAGGAATTTGTAATTTATGAGTGCTGACTATAAGAGATCCCATAAGTAGTTTAATAAAGTTTTTAATTTTGAAGAAGAGATAAAGAATATAGAAAAATATATGCACCTAAAAAGTGTGAACAAGTATGATCACGTATTGTTTGTACAGGAGGATTATACATGAAAATATCCACAGTTTGCATCCCCGCTATAGAGTATAATAACTCGGGTTTGTGGCCAAAAACCCGTTCTAAGATGGCGCCCATTTTTGCTGTCCCCTCACGTGACCGGATAGCCTCTCGGAAGTTCAAATACGAGGCACCCGGTCGGGAGAAGTAAACGGTTGAGAGGAAGCGCTCCGTGAGGCCGCGGCGGTAAGGCTGGTTTGGATGCAGGATAAGGGTAACATGAGACAGTGAGAGCAAGTGGTTGCATTTTAAAAGCATGCTGGAAACATGGAAATTTTTGGAGATTAACGGACCATGACAGTGTTTGAAGAGGTTCACTGCGTACCGTTATATCGGGAACATATACATAGATGGGTCCTTGTTCACAATATCACACATGAGAGAGAGTTTTGTGCGAAAGGAGTATGTTGTAAACTTTTTTGGTGTACATATGACTAATAACATTCCTATCACTTTGTAGATTGACATTACAGCTGAATGTTAATCCACTGAGAGGACTCACAGATGGAGTCCCTTGTGTGACCTAAAAGGACAGAGCTGGTACGAAGAACGGTGGCTCATTTAGGGTAATATAAACTCTATAGTTGAGATGAGAACATTATAGAGTTCTAGTAAGAAAGGACGATTCGAGAGTAATGGGATGTGTATTTGTTTTGTTTTTACATTTGGCAGTCCCCGAGAAAGTTATTTAAGTGTCCAGTACTGGTGCCAGGCCACTCTGTTTGCCCTGAAGAAATTGCCCTAAAAATTATTGTGGCAATGAAACATGTCGGCGCAGTATAAAGCGGTATGCATGATAGGCAACCGATTTTTAATTTGAATAAGTGTACAGTGAATAATAAAATTGACATTGAGTAAAGTGCACCTTATTTCAATTTTAGCTTCACATGGTCGCATAGTGGGATGTGATTTATTCACTTCACTTCCTTCACAGCACTTATTGTTTTTGTTTTGGACACTATATTTATTATTTATAATTTTTAAGGCAAGATGGCTACCAATGATGATAAAAGTGGGCACAGCTGGTGAGTACCAACCAGCGAGCCCGATTGGTGGTGCGCACGTGAGGGGTCATTTTGCCTTTTTCACAATTTTTTGTTTTGTTTTTGATTGTGATGCTCAAAATTTTATGCACCTTTCACATTAACTCTCCTGTACGTTGGTCAGGGGCAACAAAAATGCATGGTGACTGCCATCTGTTAA
The DNA here is from genome assembly GCA_963921515.1 of Calotriton arnoldi. Lineage (NCBI taxonomy): Eukaryota > Metazoa > Chordata > Amphibia > Caudata > Salamandridae > Calotriton > Calotriton arnoldi. The sequence goes on from CAWUFW010015338.1 coordinate 1,544, forward strand.
AACGGTTTTTATTTTAAATTGAAGGCAAAAAGCGGTAGGTTACTACCTCGTTACGGAAAAGAGAGGCGTATATGGGAATTAAATTTGTGAATCCCGACCTCCGCTTTATATCTTTTTGGCCTTAAGAGAGGTGCCTTACTGACCAGGTCTGTTTGTATTTTCTATTGATTATTGAGTGGAGGGCGACCTGGCTGGTTCTTTTCCCTCTATAGCTCCTTGTTGTGTGTATACTTAGGACGGCGGACCAGCCGTGAGAGCGTTACTACGAGTTTTAGGTACACACCCAACTCTCTCTCTTCTTCCTTTCTTTGGTTTTATCTTGAATTATCATTCGAATAGCCATCCCTGGTGAGGATCATCTGGGCAAATGGATAGAAATTGTTAGGCTTTTTCGGATGATCAAATTGCGGCAATTTTGGCAGGTCCCTCGTTGTTTCCTGATGCCCCTCTATTGAGTGTTACATCAGCAAGGGAGGAATGGGAGAAGCTAAGTACTACTAAGAAGAGACAGGTCAGAATAGCGCTTCATGGGGCGCTTATGACTGAATATTTGAGAGCAGGAGCAGCCCTTGCGAGTCTTTTGGTCAGGATTGAACCAAGGATTTTCTTGGAAGATAGAAAATTTAGATTGGACTGGAGCTACATAGCCAATAAATGTACAAGTGATTGGTTAATTCTTATAATTAATACCGCTAAGCGGTTGAGTGAAGAATTACTTAAGGAAGTTTTGGAATTAGAAGAGAGTATTAAACGAGATACTACTCTCACGGACACCAAAGAACAACTTTTAAGAATCCAGGAGGACCTTAGTGATTATAAGAACTATATGATTAATCAAAAAATAAAAGGCTTAAAACGCAACCTTGAACGATTTTCCCACGAATGGGCTTTCCCCTACGTGGAGGATAAGCATTACCAACCAGGCCCAGAACAACAGCATTCGGTGGGGCGGGCAAGGGGTGGGAGACAGCAAACTAGACGCACACCCAACAACTGGACTTTCGATAATACCTCAAGTGAAGAGGAAGAAGGGGGTCAGCAAATCAATCCTAACAGAGTGAGGTTTAACCAACAAGAGAAGAGTAATGAAGATTTAGGTGCATTACTCCGATCTTTTTAGGACAAGGACAAAGGGGAAACAGAGGGGTGGTCAGACGGGCAGAGGCCGCGGACGTGGCAATCAGAGCCAGTCGTGGCAAACATATTCCCCCAGGATAACACGCAGTCGCGGGCGGAATCAGATATGAATAACATAGTGGTAAATTTGTCAGACCATACCCTCACCATGAGTGAAGAGAGGGTATTAAATAAAGGACTGGGGTTTGTTCCTACACCTACTCATGATGCCTTTAAATGTAGAGTTGAATTTCATGAGTCGATGCGAAAGGTGAAATTAAAGAAGTTCTTTGCTAACAAACCGCAGGACCCTACATCATTGTTTAACACTACATTAAAGAAACCATCTCAGTTCTGCCCTCCATCCACGATGACAGGACCAGAAGTTGTGGTTTTTGAAAATAGGGTGTTCCAGGATATCATTACATTTGAACAAAGTAGTATATCTCAGAAATTTAGTAATATGAGCCGTGAAGATTGGAATGCAGTTAACAGTCTGCAGAACAACCATTCGCTCACTATAAAATCCGCCGACAAGTGCGGGGCGGTGGTTGTTATGAACTCTACTGACTATGATGCTGAAGTGATTAGATTATTGGGGATGCGTAATAATTACCATCCACTCAATCGGGACCCTGTTAATGAGCTACAGGAGATCATTAGAGATATGGTAGGAACTGCTAAAGAAAATAAATGGATAACAGTAAAGGAAGCGGAGTTCCTGATTAATAATAAGCCCAGAACTCCCGCATTCTATATCCTACCAAAAATACATAAGCCACAACGCCCCCCTCCTGGCCGACCAATTGTGTTGGAGATTCAATCAGTTTTGGAACCCCTATCACAATTTGCCGACTTTTTTCTTAGAGAATCGGTAATAAAACAACAGTCTTTTATTAAAGACACGACGGAGGTTTTAAACATTCTGGAAGGTTTGCATTTTGATCCTTGCTGTGAACTTCTCGTCACAATTGATATTGAATCACTGTATACTTGTATACCCCAGGACGCCACGCTCGTGGCAGCAGCACGGGCCCTGGGTGATCAAGAGTGGTTCTATGATGCACCACAGTCTTTTGTACTGCAGTGCATTGAACTCGCATTGACCCGTAACTACTTCAGCTATAAAGATAAGCTGTATCTACAAACCACAGGAACATCAATGGGCGCAACTATGGCGCCAAGTCTGGCCTGTATCTATGTAGGCCAGTTCGAAGAGAACATCATTTACCATCAGTCTAATCCCTTCCAGAGGAATTTGCGCCTCTGGAAGCGGTATATAGACGATGTGTTCTGTACTTGGTCTGGTGGAGAGAATACCCTATTGGAGTTTTTCAATTGGCTGAATCAGCAAGATGCCAGTTTAAGATTTACATGGACATATAGCAGCCAAAAGGTGGTATATTGGATCTGGATATCGAGGTGGAGGGTAATTCCCTGTGCACTCGAGTCCATCAGAAATCTACTGATAGGAATTCACTCCTATTGTATCAATCATATCACCCGAGGGCATTAAGAGACAATCTGCCAGTGGGACAGTTCCTGTGTTATCGCAGGAACTGTTCCACCACTGCAACATACCTCGAACAGTCAGAGGAGTTGTGTGAAAAATTAAAGCAGAGGCATTATCCTCAAAAGATAATCAGACAAGCTAAGAAAAGGGCTCTAAATACTCCACGAAGTGTCCTATTGGAGAAAAATGAAAGAACTAAAGATGAGTGTGTCCCTGTGGTGATGACTTTTGACCCATTGGCTACCCGGATTCGACAATCAATGCGTAAACACTGGTCACTGTTGTCTACTAATGAATTCAAAATGCCCCCTCCGAGATTTGCATTCAAAAGGTCTAGTAACCTAAAGGATAAACTAGTACATACTCAGACGAGACCACTACAGAAATCAAAAGGTACAACTGTTCCACCAGGACACTATCCCTGTGGGACCTGTTCTGTATGTGGCCTTACTAAGTAGACCCTAAGTATAACCCTGAACTCTGGCAGAACGTGGCATTTGACACAATTTAGTAATTGCAACACCATAAACGTGGTCTATAGGTTGACATGCCAATGTGGTCTTCACTATATAGGACTTACCACTAGAAAGATCAAGGTCAGAGTGCAGGAACATCTGAGCACGATTAGGACAGGAAAGTTAACCACGAAACTAGTACAACACTGTCATGAGCAAAAACATACATTTACTTGGGTAGTACTAGAGAAAGTAGTGGGAGACCCGCAGAATATTGAGGGATTGCTGGCCTCTAAAGAGGCCTGCTGGATTTTTCAAGAGAAAAGTGATCAGGTTCGGCTTAATGATTTTATAGAATGGAATAAGGTCAAGTAATAAGCTCCATTTTAGAACACTGTGGGCAGAATGACTAGGCTTTGGTGTCCCTGAGTGTAGAATGGGAAGTGTCTCTTGACGATACGGTACCATGTTATGATAATGAGCTGCGTATATGCATTATGTGTGGTAAGAGACCTCTGGTATCAACCTTTGTTATAATGAGAAAAACAATGAAATTGTCGAATATGAGAAAGGAGAGCGAGGATCGCGATCCTGTTTTTAATCAAAATAGAATATGGGAGTTAGCCTGCTGGTTGGCCCCGTGTTTACACTTGATATGCACTATTGATGTTTATATTATTAAGAGACCCCAGTGGAAGGAGTAGAGATGAGGAATTTGTAATTTATGAGTGCTGACTATAAGAGATCCCATAAGTTGTTTAATAAAGTTTTTAATTTTGAAGAAGAGATAAAGAATATAGAAAAATATATGCACCTAAAAAGTGTGAACAAGTATGATCACGTATTGTTTGTACAGGAGGATTATACATGAAAATATCCACAGTTTGCATCCCCGCTATAGAGTATAATAACTCGGGTTTGTGGCCAAAAAAACCCGTTCTAAGATGGCGCCTAATTTTGCTGTCCCCTCACGTGACCGGATAGCCTCTCGGAAGTTCAAATACAAGGCACCCGGCCGGGAGAAGTAAACGGTTGAGAGGAAGCGCTCCGTGAGGCCCCGAGCGGTAAGGCTGGTTTGGATGCAGGATAAGGGTAACATGAGACAGTGAGAGCAAGTGGTTGCATTTTAAAAGCATGCTGGAAACATGGAATTTTTGGAGATTAACGGACCGTGACAGTGTTTGAAGAGGTTCACTGCGTACCGTTATATCGGGAACATATACATAGATGGGTCCTTGTTCACAATATCGCACATGAGAGAGAGTTTTGTGCGAAAGGAGTATGTTGTAAACTTTTTTGGTGTACATATGACTAATAACATTCCTATCACTTTGTAGATTGACATTACAGCTGAATGTTAATCCACTGAGAGGACTAACAGATGGAGTCCCTTGTGTGACCTAAAAGGACAGAGCTGGTACGAAGAATGGTAGCTCATTTAGGGTAATATAAACTCTATAGTTGAGATGAGAACATTATAGAGTTCTAGTAAGAAAGGACGATTCGAGAGTAATGGGATGTGTATTTGTTTTGTTTTTACATTTGGCAGTCCCCGAGAAAGTTATTTAAGTGTCCAGTACTGGTGCCAGGCCACTCTGTTTGCCCTGAAGAAATTGCCCTAAAAATTATTGTGGCAATGAAACATGTCGGCGCAGTATAAAGCGGTATGCATGATAGGCAACCGATTTTTAATTTGAATAAGTGCACAGTGAATAATAAAATTGACATCGAGTAAAGTGCACCTTATTTCAATTTTAGCTTCACATGGTCGCATCGTGGGATGTGATTTATTCACTTCACTTCCTTCACAGCACTTATTGTTTTTGTTTTGGACACTATATTTATTATTTATAATTTTTAAGGCAAGATGGCTACCAATGATGATAAAAGTGGGCACAGCTGGTGAGTACCAACCAGCGAGCCCGATTGGTGGTGCGCACGTGAGGGGTCATTTTGCCTTTTTCACAATTTTTTGTTTTGTTTTTGATTGTGATGCTCAAAATTTTATGCACCTTTCACATTAACTCTCCTGTACGTTGGTCAGGGGCAACAAAGCGTGGTGACTGCCATCTGTTAAAATGGTTTTTATTTTAAATTGAAGGCAAAAAAGCGGTAGGTTTCTACCTCGTTACGGAAAAGAGAGGCGTATATGGGAATTAAATTTGTGAATCCCGACCTCCGCTTTATATCTTTTTGGCCTTAAGAGAGGTGCCTTACTGACCAGGTCTGTTTGTATTTTCTATTGATTATTGAGTGGAGGGCAACCTGGCTGGTTCTTTTCCCTCTATAGATCCTTGTTGTGTGTCCACTGTATTCCCCCCAGAATCAATCATGGTGCCTATACTTTGTGCCGCTTCCTTGGCTCGTAGCCTTTGTGCCAAGCAGTGCCCTGTAGCTTCCCCGTATTCGTAAATCTCCTCTTTATATAGCTTGTATTTGCTAGCAATTTCCTTGCTCCACACTAAATTAATCTTAGCTTTACAACAGGCAATCATAGTTTGCAATGGCTTAATAGCCGCACCTATAGTTATTCCTTGAATGAGCTTTTCCTCCGCTTTCTGAGATCATCCCGGAGCCCCTGCATAGTAATTTGGAGTTGTTTCTGTCTAAAAAGTCCATAGCTAAAAACTTCCCCTCTTAGTCCAGCCTGTAAAGCATCCCATACCATAGCCCTAGAGGTTGAACCTCTATTGATATTCAAAAATTGTACCAACCAGATTTTCATATGGTTAAGAAAGGAAGTGTCCAATAGAAGCTTCCTGTCAAAAGAAAAGGATCTTGCCGGAATGTTTTTACTGATAGCGGGGATATCCAACAGCAGGGGACCATGGTCCGCCGTAATCCTCGGCCATACCTGCATTTTTGCCCCCGCTGAGAGTGCTTTTGACGTGAACACATAGTCTAGCCGGACTAATTTGTGGTGTGGATAAGAATAGAAGGTTTATCCTGGGTCCGGATAATTCAGAGTATGCCACACGTCTACCAGTCCATGGTCAACGACTAACTGCTGCAGTGCTTTAACACCTTAGGTTTTCTGCCCCTGTAATCATTCTAGTTTAGCTCCAGCTCCTGACAACCCAAGTGGATGTTAAAGTCCCCACATAATACCAGGGGTGTACACCATGATGCCAGTTCAACATTCAACCCTTCCAATATTGCTGCCTCATCAAAGTTCGATCCATAAACTGTACACACCACAACCTTAGCGGCCCCCACCAAACATTCCGCAATGACCCATCTGCCAAAGTTATCAGCCAGTATCTTCCCCGTGCCCTGAATCCCCTGTCGCGCCACAATAGCCACTCCCCTGTTTGTAGTAGCCTGTAATGATGCAGCAATTAGTGTACACCCGAGCTCATTCAATAGCCTCCGTTTACCCCATGGAATATGTGTTTCCTGTAGGCACAGAATGTCTGGTTTTATTAACCGTAAATCCGCCGCAACTCGCTGCCTTTCTCCACTGCTAATCAGACCACACACATTAAAAGAACATTTACGTATCCCTAAGGGTGTCATCCTACCCCCATACCTTGCTACAGTTTTTGTCCAAGCGTATGTCTCTCCTGTTAATTTTAACAAACCTAGAGTAGCCCAACTTCCTCTTGCTATGGATTGATCTTTTCTCCCCAACAACACACCACACCCTGCACCACCCCCACACACCCCTGACGCTGTGCCCCTCCCCTACCCACCTCCCCCCAACTGACCCCCCCCACCCTTTCCCAAAAACAGGGCAGTAGGACCCATGGTCCTGCGCGATGGTGAGCTCCCTTGCCACCCGGTAAACCCTCCCTTTCTAATCCCATCCAATCTACTGGAGGAAAAAAAACCTATATCCATTAAGATCCTATCTCCGTATCTCCTATATCTCTAAGGAAAAAAAAAAACCCAAAGGAGCAAAAAGTTACAATGAAGCGTGATTATTACATATCAAGTCTATCAAGCATATCCAGCATATCAGGCCTACACGTAAGCAATTTAACAGGAGCTAGATTCCTCATTTATGGACTACTCTTAAATCGAATGGAGATATTCCTTAGCTTGCACCTCTGACACAAAAAAGCGTGTTTGCTCCTTACATATTATTTTTAGCGTAGTAGGATTCAACAAAAAAGCTTGTGCTCCCTTGCCTTGAAACGGCGTGATTAATTGGCAAAGCTGCCACCGTTATTCCACCGTTTGGTGGCAAAAATCAGGCCTGACAAAGAAGTGGGTGCCCTTCCCCGCTCTCTTCCTATCTGGCCGCGCCAGGTCATACACTGCCTGGCGGGCAAGGAAATTATTCAGGCATATCAAAATAGCCCTGGGCTTAGGGGCAGGTTGCCGTGCTTTTACTGGTGGATGTTTGAATGGAAACCGATGTGCCCCTTTGAATTTCACTGTCCCAGTTCCAAGCTGATAGTTCCCGAAAGGCCCCTGTAAACAGTTCCACTACAAATTTCCGGATATCCCGTCCCTCATTTCCCTCTGGGATGCCATGAATTCTCAAATTATTGCGATGTAGGCGGTTCTCTAAGTCAACAAGCTTCAGTTGAGTGTCATCCTTATGCTCGCGAATGGCTTCTATGACCAATTTCTGAGCTGCCACTTCATCCTCCAGAGTGGATATGCGTGCTTCTGCTTCGTTCATCCTTTCCGTGAATTCAGTACAGGATTTTGCAATTCATTCTTAGATACTATAAGTGCAGTAAAGCCATGTAAGAATATATGATCTGGAAACTTGCCATTACGAGTGTCACAGCACCATAATGCCTTTACTGAATCCTGGGATGTTTGGTATGAAACATCTCAGGATAATAAACCTGCACTGATTCCAGTGCCAGATTTATTAACCCTTGCACTCAGAGGTCCCTTCTAGAGGAGACCCCTAAACCAAACCAGCCACTGGTGGGTTCCCTGACTGGCAAACACCAGCCTGCCACCACGAGACAGGTTCCTGGACCCCTGAGGTGAGAGCCCTCGCTCTCTGGGTTCGGAAACAAAGCCTTTCATAGGCAGAGGTCCTAACACCTCCCCCAGGTCAGGAAGGACTGAGCAGCTTTAAAGGCCCGGCCGCCTTCGCACTGCGACCCCCGCCCCTCCTGCTAGCAGGAGGAGACCCCCTTCCTGTCTTCTCAGCCAATTTCGGCAGGAAGACAGGCGGGAAAAGTTAGCTAGCCCAGGCGGTGTGCCCACCTCCACCAACCCCACCCCTCAGGTGGGGGAGGCAAGGTGAAGCCCACTCCTCAGTGCCCGCCATCTTGCTGATGGAGTGCATTCTCTAAATCAGGGTTAGGGAATGTGCTCACTCCCCCACGGGGGGTGAGTACATCAAGTGTGTAGTCACCCTAAAGTAAGTAGCCCATTGGCTACTACCTTGAGATCCCTAAAACGCCCCTAAATAAGGTATTTAGGGGGCAGCCCTGAACCCAGGACAGTAGATTCTTGCAACCTGCGAAGAACAAGGACGGAAGAAGTCGCACAGCAGAGGAGACTATAGAGAAGAACTGACTTGGCCCCAGCCCTACCTGCCCGTCTGCAGTTTCCAGAGATCCTGTGCCAAAAGTCAACTTGTCTTGCAGCCAGCAACCTCCAGAACCCCCGGGAGGACTGACTGCCTTCAAGAAAGACCAGATCTCCTGTGAACAGCAGCTCTGTTAAAACAAATCTCCAAAGAAAGACTCAGAGCCTGCCGAGGACAAAGAAACTCGACGCCTGGAACCACCACTGCACCCACCAGTGCCAGTGAGGTCCCCCAGCGCTCCATAGTCCGAGTCCACCATGGGTTGACCCCTCCAGGACTCCCCGACGTCGCCTGCAGCCTTTGCACAGAGACCCCCCCAACGGCGAGTGGCCCGGTAAGGGGAAATCCGATCTCAAAAGGCACCCCTGCATCCGGCTGCCCTGCTCCCTAGAGAAGAGGACCTGAGGTGCACTTACGTCCCCGAGACCTCCAACTTACGTGTCCTGCTGTTGGTTCCTCCCGGAAGACTTTCTGGACCGAGCCTGCAGCCAAAAATCTTAAACCGGCAACCTCCATAGGATTGCATTGGGCTCCCGACACCCCCTAAGCACCCTGCATCCAGCCGTGCCTGTGCCGCTGGTGGTGTGGACTTGGTGTTAACGTGGAACCCCCTTTTCCCTGACCTTAACCCTAGGAGCTTGGCACCCGAGACCGAGTGACCTGCCTGTGAGCAGCCCTCAACCGAGGTGCCCCTAGCCCCATTGGCTAGCATTGGCACCCTGCACTCTACACCCGGCTTCCCTCGTGCCACTGGTGGTGCACCTTGAGTGCCAACCTGAACCTTGGGGAACCTTGGTTCTACCACCCAAAATTCCCTCTCCAAAACCGATTACTTACCTGAAACTCAAACACTTTGTTTTTCCCCATATGACTCAGTGGTGGGTTTTCTCTGAAAAATCTTCTGTTTTGAACTGTTTTCCTACTGCAACAAAAAGTAACTTAGTGCCTTTTTAGAATTGACCTGCTTACAAATGTCCTATGTTGTTTGACTTGTGTGTTTCAGGTGAAACTAGAAAAGTAATTTCAAAGTCATCTAAAAGTAATCCCACTGTAATTTCAAGTGCTTTTGCACAGTTTATCAATGGTTTTCTCAACTGCTAAAGTAATCTGAATGTTCCTACCAACCCAGTATTCACTGTCTTGCTGAAAGTAACATTGTATGAAAAGTATCACTTATCTGTTACTAAGTACATCATGGTTCTAGAAATAAAACAACAAAATAACTTTTTATACAAACAATTGGTCTAGATTCAGTCTTTGAGTGTGTGACATCATTTCCTGCCCGAGTGTGTACAACAAATGCTTAACACTACTCTCCTGATAAGCCTGACTGGTCAACCACACTACCACAAAAGAGAGTAAGGTATTATCTACTTTAGACTCTGCTATACCTCTGGAGATCCACTGGACTCTGTGCACACTATACCTTACTTTGGTCTAGTATATACAGAGCCAGCTTCCTGCACTGGCTGATGGAGCCGCAAAGGCAGCAGTCCAAACTGCTGTTGTAGCTGCAATTACTCGTTCCCATACGAGAGTGGATTTAGACATCATGGTAGCTGTCACCGCTTCATGCTGTAGCACTCCATTGCCTAAATAATATCCAGCTAATACTCCTACTTACCGAGTGCGCAAAACATTCCTTTTGCACATATTCCCGGAGTGGGTGATCGAGTGATATCGAATTCAGACTGCAGGCTGGAATTAATCAAAGCTGCTCCTGAGGGGTTAGCTTCTGCCCATGCAGGTGTAGTGGCTACAGTTTCACTTCAACAGCAACGCTATTGGTGGCATGGTCTCTACAAATGGACTAAACAGTATGTCCTTAGCTGCGATATTTGCCAATAAATTAAAGCTTCCACCTTAGCACACCCACCACAGACGCCTCTTTTAGTCTCAAACAAGCAATTGGCTTATGTATATCTCGACCACTGTGGACCTCTAAACTCAGATGGTTCTTTTAAATACATTCTATTAGCAGTGTATTTGTGTTCTAGATTCCTATGGATGTGGCCACAGCGATTGACGGATACTCAAACAGTTATAAAAGATCTGCAAGTCTTCACCGGGGTACATATGCAGTAGCTGCATTCCACTCAGACCAGGGACCAGTGTTTGTCTCTAGGGCTTACCGGGATACCATGGGCCCCCTGGGTGTGGCTGTGCATTATTCCTCCCCCTATCATCCTGAGAGAAATTCAATAGTGGAGAGGAAATACCGTGACTTGGAGCAGTCTTTAACAGTTAGGGTATTAGGTTCAGGTCATAGTTGGATCCATCATCTGTATGGAGTCCAGAGAGCTTTAAATAATCTGCCTAGAAGATCCTTGGGCCACTGGACTTCCTATGAAGTCCTGTTCGGCATTCAGATGTTCGTTCCAGGCACAGTGGTGGCAGATATGCCTTTTGACATCAATGAACGTTTTGCTGTCTTACAGGCACTCCAAGACTTCCGAGATGACTGCTCTAATCAACAATTCAAATGTTCTGCCACTGAAGAAGTGAAGGTGCAACCAGCAACTCCTGGATGGATACCAAAGTTTTGGGATCTAGTCCAAGAGAAGATTGTCGAGAAGAAGGAATTTGGCCCATCATCCAAAGCACCAGTGCCAGAACTATCAGTTGAAGGTACCAGAACAGTACTTTTGCCACCCCTTGCTGGTTGTAAAAACAAACAAATTGTCTCAATTGACCTCATCAAACCACACTATGTGGCCAGTTCTACCCAGTAGGCCACGAGGGCTCCTGAGTAGTTACCTGTCTCCTCTCACTACCATACAGGAAATCCCTCTACAAGCATTAAATAATACAGAAACTATTTCTCCCCGGTGGAGGATCTCCGATACTGAAGTTTTACTTCTTCATGTTACTACTTTTAACGCCGCACATTCACTATATGTGAACTTACAGTCTTTGACTACTATTTCTAACAACAAAATTGTTTATTATGATCCACCTTTGGAGGTGTCTACCAGTTCTGAGAGTATTGGCTCGCCGTTGGTCAAAACTCCCCTTAGATAAGTGGGTGACTACTCTGATAAATTCTAAGCCATTTCTTGACTCAGACCCTACGGCAGCCAATGAAGGATTTAATATGTGGATAGAGGGTTCTCGAAATCAGGTGCTTCCAAAGCGGCCTTCTAAAATACACGAAGGATCAAAGAGAACTGCCTGGTATACCCCGAAGCTTAGGAAACTCAAGCAGCTTTGCAAAAAGCGTGAGAGAATTTGGAGAAAGGACTTCTCCATCGGTAAAAAGATGGAATACAGGGAGGCCATCAAGGCATATAAGCTAGGAATTAAACTGGCCCAAGCCTCGTTCTACGGGGAAAATATTTCTATGGTAGTAAATTCTCCACGCGAAATTTTTCAAATCACAAAGAATCTTTTAAAGGTTCCTTCACCTCCGGATATCCCCACAATAACGGTTCAACGCTGCAATGAACTTGCGGAGTATTTTCACAACAAGATACAAACAATTGCGGAGGCCTTTGTCCCGCCCGTTGGCCACTCCATCTCAGACCTAGCCAACCTGAACGGCTGGAAAGGAGACCAGCGTCTGGAGACCTTCCCCACAATGAACAGTGAGACTCTCCAGGCTATCTCTGGACTTATTAAGAGCGGATCTCCCAGGGACCCTGCACCGCCCTACATCTTATCTCAGGTGACAGAAGTAGTCGGCCCAATTGTCTTGGACCTGATTAATCACTCACTTTTGGCTGGAGTAGTACCCCGTCCATGGAAAGAAGCTATGGTTAGGCCCCTTTTGAAAAAACCTAGTCTGGATCCAGACTGTCTCGGTAACTATAGACCCATTTCACTTCTTCCTATGATCAGCAAGATAGCGGAGAAATATGTGAATTCGGTTCTATCAACCTATTTGGAATCCCACAACCTCCTCCACTCCACCCAAACGGGCTTTCGCCCCCGTCAAGGGACCGAGACAGCCCTTCTGTCGGTGGTCGAAGACGCGAGAAAAATCATCGACGCAGGAGGCTCCGCGGCTGTTATCCTTTTGGACCTCAGTGCGGCCTTCAACACGGTCAACCATCAAATACTGTGTCAACGACTCAGTAAGTTGGGTGTAATGGGAACAGTTTTTAGGTGGCTGCGATCTTTCCTGGAAGAAAGATCCTTCCAGGTGTTCAAAGGGGAGGTCATTTCTAAATCTTGGCCACTGCATTGTGGGGTTCCACAGGGCTCATCCCTGAGTCCTACCCTTTTTAATATATATATGGCCCCCTTGGCAGAGGTCATCCTTCCATTTGGAGTACAGATCGTGACCTACGCCGATGATACCCAATTGGTTGTGGCACTCAACCATTTAGATAGCTCCTCCTGACTGGGTCTCTGTCTTCAAGAAGTAGCAAACTGGATGAAACACTCCCACCTAAAATTAAACAGGGACAAGACCGAGCTCATGATTTTAGGGAATTCGTCTCCCTCGATGTTGGACACTATGTGGCCAGCCTGCCTTGGACGAGTACCTGTTCCCAAGTCAGAAATAAAGAGTCTGGGCCTTTGGCTGGACTCTGATCTCAGCTTCAGAACTCAAGCTAGAAAGGTGGCGGGCGCCTGCTTTGGCATCTTAAGGATGCTGCGAAAGGTGCTTCCACTTCTCCCTTTCCAGGCAAGAAAACTTGTAGTCCAGGCACTAGTTCTTTCACGGTTGGACTTTGGCAATGCCTTATATCTTGGTGTTCCGAATTTGGTGCTATCTAAACTTCAAACAGTGCAGAATTGTGCTGCAAGGATCCTTATGGGGCTTCCGAGCCGGCAATCGGTGAAATCTACCTTGAAGGCCCTCCATTGGCTTCCGGTAAGGGAGAGAGTTACGTTCAAGTCCCTCTGCATCACTCATAAAATGATGGCAGGGAAAGGGCCACCAATAATCTCGTCCATGATCCAACCTTATCGAGCAAAAAGGCGATTGCGTTCGGATGAACTGCACTTGGCGGCTGTCCCCAGAATTAAGAAAGCCAGGAGTGGAGGCCGGCTTTTCTCATATAATGCAGCCAAGTTATGGAACTCTCTCCCCATCCAGTTACGTAAAGAACATAATCATTAGTACCAAAAGCAAGGCGGTGAGGACAAAAAAAGTGTGCACTATAGTCACTGTTCAGTACTTTTCTTCAAAGTTTCCAAAGACGACGCTCAACCCTCCGTAGCCCACCGCTCCTGGCCACAATCCTCAAAATGAAATCACAAAAATGGAAAGGAACGTCTTATAGTGATGTCCATATCAACAATTTATTATTGTATTTCTTCAGCAAACAGTCAGCAGGCCAAGTTCCAATAAAATATTCCAATTTTATTCCAAAATTGTTGCAGATGAATCAATATGTCACATATTCATTAAATCTTTTCAGCCTACGCGTTTCGTCCTATACCGGACGTCATCAGGGCTCTTTATTCAAATATTACAATCAGTATTGATAGATTTCAGTCTTAATAATTATTCAGTTGGTTTCTTCTTGTACTCCATTCAATTAAGTCTAAATGATGAACAATTCTAACTATATATATTAATCGGTCACCCTCTTCTGGCTCTCCAGACAATTCTAGCCAGAATAATATTCAATTCTTATGAATAGCTGTATTAGCTTATACTCTATTCCAGCTTCCTTGGTATTCAAGTCCAAAGACCCTTAATATATACACATAAATATTCGGTCTTCGTAAGTAGTTTCCCACAGTATCCACTGCTCCACAGTATCTATTTGTTCCTAGTTTTGCATTATCAGCTAAGGCCGCGATAAGCCTCCTACATGAACATTCCGGATGGGAATTATCGGACCGGCTGTTCATGGAGGAGGCTTATCGCGGCCTTAGCTGATAATGCAAAACTAGGAACAAATAGATACTGTGGAGCAGTGGATACTGTGGGAAACTACTTACGAAGACCGAATATTTATGTGTATATATTAAGGGTCTTTGGACTTGAATACCAAGGAAGCTGGAATAGAGTATAAGCTAATACAGCTATTCATAAGAATTGAATATTATTCTGGCTAGAATTGTCTGGAGAGCCAGAAGAGGGTGACCGATTAATATATATAGTTAGAATTGTTCATCATTTAGACTTAATTGAATGGAGTACAGAAGAAACCAACTGAATAATTATTAAGACTGAAATCTATCAATACTGATTGTAATATTTGAATAAAGAGCCCTGATGACGTCCGGTATAGGACGAAACGCGTAGGCTGAAAGATTTCATGAATATGTGACATATTGATTCATCTGCAACAATTTTGGAATAAAAATTGGAATATTTTATTGGAACTTGGCCTGCTGACTGTTTGCTGAAGAAATACAATAATAAATTGTTGATATAGACATCACTAAAGACGTTCCTTTCCATTTTTGTGATTTCAAAGAACATAATCACTTAGCATTCCGCAAAGCCTTAAAAACATGGCTCTTCCCCTAAATGACTTCCTGTTGGTTTCGTTTACCGCTTAGCGCTGGGATGCCTCCGGGTAACCAGGCGCTTTACAAATGCTGTTTCAATTCAATTCAATTCAATTCAATTCTGCATTGCCTCATGAGGTCCCTGTTTATGCATAGACTGCCTCATGCTATTTTTCCAGCGTTGATGAGTTTTATTTGGATTCGTCAGACACACCATTGCATGGGATTCATGCATTTATTTTTTGGCTAAAACAGACTTACCTAATTCCACCTTGAATTTATATTTGGATTGCCATGTCATTACTTTTCCTTTTTATTTGGATTGGATTTGTGACAGTTGTCTTTTTGCTCCTAAATGGACATTATCTCCCTCTGTTGTTGAACTGGTAGCTGAGGTATTGAAGCCTCATTCTTTATCACATAAAGTGCAAAGAGACCAGTCCCTTGTGAACATTTCTGAATTTCCCATCCCGGATGGCATTGATGGGATGTTCCACCGCGAGGCCAAATTGTGATTGAACTAATACATGTCCTGCTGTGTCATGAACTTATGATGCAGTATTTTGGCGTTTCTTTGCTTCTGGAACTAAATGACAACTGCTCTTTGTTTTGTTGACCTATATGGTTACACTGCAATCAGCCTGTTTTCCACCATCTGCTGTGCACTTTCAAGTGTGCACTGGATCTGTGTCTTGACTGGTTTGATCTATGGATATAGAACTGTAGGCGAGTTTGTTGAGGATTGATCCTCAGTGGTGTCCTTTGAGACTACCTTTGCTGCAAGATGCGTACTATCAGACTTTAATGGATGCTTCGGCTCCTGGATTACTGGCTCCTGCTCCTACTTTGTGGTTACACTGCTGGTTGACACACCATCAGCGTCTGCTGACTGGGTTGGATACAACCATGTTTGTTCTTTTGAACTTGCGGTTCGGGCCACAATGGAAACATAGTCTGCAGTAGCTAGTTCCTTCATGACTCTGGAAACAAGGAAAACATTTCTGCAGCCTCCTGAAGTTTAATTCGGCATCTTTCATTTTTTAAAAATTGTTTCTTAATAATGTATTTATTAATTTCATGTTTTTAATTGCCATTTTTTATTGCAATTTGGCTTTCGTTCGCTTAATTATTAAAGTGCACTGTTATATACTTTAAAAAAAAAAATTTTAGGCTTACATTCAGTTTAAGTTTTACTTTAGGATAGGCTTTTATGTTTAGCTTGAAGTAAAAGTCTCCCTTCTGGCCAAGGAGTGGATGTTGTGGGGCTCAACAGGGCCTGTGCACAAAAGCTTCCATTTTACAAGTACACATTTAAACTTGATATATTTTTAGACAGTGACTTTTTACATGCTTTGCAGATACCTGCATTCATACTCAAAAAGTGTTCTGCTTGCAAGCACATTTCTTCATAAGCATTTTATCATAACACTTGTACATTCTGTCCAAGGCTAAAGAACACTGAGCATGTTGCCATTGCTTATTGTTGTCCGGTTGGAGACAGCTCTAAATCAGAAAGACAACCACATCAGCATTGCACCTCTGATACAGTGCAAATAGAACCAGGCTTTTATTATATAAACTGCTTCTGAGCTAAGTTCCTCAGAGAAGCACATCAATGGATTGTCCTGGAACGTTCCCCTGTGACTGAGATCCAGCCCTTCTGACTCCAATCTCTATCCTGTAAAGGACGGTGGCCTGTTCTTCACCAGAATGGCTTCCTGATACATCTCATTCAAGTATGGGGAG
Organism: Calotriton arnoldi; assembly: GCA_963921515.1. Taxonomy (NCBI): domain Eukaryota; kingdom Metazoa; phylum Chordata; class Amphibia; order Caudata; family Salamandridae; genus Calotriton; species Calotriton arnoldi. The sequence continues at coordinate 18,291 of CAWUFW010015338.1, forward strand.
TTAAGTTGCTCCAAGCGATCAGGCAGAACGCATTCTCACTATGCTCTCTCTATAGTACGTGTAATGCTAGGTAGGAGTATCAGTATGACATATATTCATATAATCACTGCAAAGTTATAATGGTTGAATTATTCATCTTTTTCACCATTCTTGTAATGCAGGTAACAATGCTCTGTTTCCTTCTACTAATAATTGCTGCTCATGTTTTGTACACAACAATTAAATTGCTTCAATAACTGTCTGAAATGCCAATTCGTGTATTTCTTGTTTCTCCCTTTGGACATGCCTAAATAACAACGAAAGGGTAGATCTGTTTCCACGATTTCCTTGGGGAAATTAGAGTGGTCATGTTCTGAGGTTGCACACACCATCCTGTACCCTGTCAGGTTAGGGGTCCAGATTGTGCACTGAGAGCTAGCTAGAAATTGGGCCAACATACTCTGACTATATGACTGGGCTCAGTCCACATATTTTGACGTTTACATTGTCCAGAATCACAGTCCTGCTTAATTAGTAGGAAGTGTCCGACACTGTGATTGCTCATCCTCTGACAACTGAAGAGAATCCTCTGTCAAGCACATTCTCATAAGTGGTCTGAAGTAATAAAAGTGTACTTTGAACCCACATTGGCTGATGTGATATTCAAATTAGATCCCAGAAACACTGCTAAAATGCAATCAGTTTACAGTCAAGAGTCACAGGGAGACATATGAAGGTAAACACAAGGAGATGATGGACGGAGTGCTGAAACTTTTCAGACACTCACCCCCAGTCACAGATTTGGGTTGAATCCATGCTGTTCTTTAGCTCAGTTCGCCACCCCAGTTCAGACCCAGCTATATGCAAATCAGTCTTGGCCCTGGGCCTCATGGGAACAGTCCAGCCCGAACTGCCAAACTAGGTCTTCCCTGGACCGGAAACAAGCATCCTGGGACCGGTTTCTGGGTAAGTCCCCTCATCAGCCAGGCTAGCTTGAATCCAGTGGCAAAGTGAGCAAGGGACCCATGTCTGGGCATACCATGCCAACTTAGGGAGAACAAAGCAAACACAAGGAGATGATGGACGGAGCGCTGAAACTTTTCAGACACTCACCCCCAGTCACAGATCTGGGTTGAATCCATCATCGTTCTTTAGCTCACTTCGCCACCCCAGTTCAGAGCCCAGCTATATGCAAATCAGTCTTGGCCCTATGCCTCATGGGAACAGTCCAGCCCGAACTGCCAAGCCAGGTCTTCCCTGGACTGGAAACAAGCATCCTGGGACCGGTTTTGGGGTAACACCCCTCATCAGCCAGGCTAGCTTGAATCCAGTGGCAAAGTGAGCAAGGGACCCATGTCTGGGCATACCCTGCTAACTTAGGGCAAACAAAGCAAACACAAGGAGATGAAGGTCACATAAGGATATTGTGAGGGATGCTGCCCCACATTATTTGCATGTAATTCCTTTGCAGGCAGTCCTTCAAAAGGGAAAATTATTTCCATCTGTGGCAAAGCTAACCATCTCATGAAAGTAGTTGGTCAGTGGGAACTGGTCTGAGCCACTCAGCAAATCTACAGAGCAAAGCATCCAGAACATGCTGAAGAGTACAGAACAAACACAGATGACATGGGTGACAAACACCAATGGCATGCACGAAGGAGACTCCCCTGAGACAATCCACTTAGTACACAGGGTGAACGAGCATGTGGCAGGCATAGTCACACCTAACTGAGGTGTTCAAAGAATTTCAAACACTATTCGCAGGCTAAGGGTGCTTGAAAATGAAAAGCATCAAACTCCACATCTCCTCTCTGCTGCATTGCTTTCAACATGCACAATTGAGCATGTTAATATCCAAAAGGTCAAAGACCCCATCCCATGGGCATCTCTGTACTCAAAGAACACAAGCTAAAACTACCCTGAGAAGTGACATGCACCTACTCGAGTGTGCTAATAATTCAGAGTACCATATCATTGGGTGACTAGGTGATCACAATAGATGCATCACAATGTTTCTTCAAGAGGGCACCAGTTCCTGCTAGACTAGGTATGTCGGGACATGGCAATACAAATGGTCATAGTTTGGCATGTCAGATGCAACCAATGTTTTCTAGAACTACATCTGAGAAAATACAGTCAGGCCCTAAGAGAATTATTCATGACTCAGATAAGATCTTAGTGACTTTGACCACTGAAATTCAACACAGCGAAGAATACATTCTGACATGAGTTTTGCTTTCCAGCATCAAATTCTTTAGCGGCTGGTTCTCAGCCAATAAGGTAACCCCTAACCTAAAGAAAGTTAATACATCTGAGCTATTGTTCATTTCCTGAGTCAGAGGTTTTCTGAGCATGGTGACATAGTCATACTCATTTAATCAAGAACTTGACATTTCTTAGAGCAAGGCCACAACCTACTTAAGACAAGGTGAACTTGAGATTAGACCCAAGAACACTGTCAATTCCTCGGGTTCATGAAGGAATCACACTCAGCAGGCACCACAATAAACTACTTTGAAGAACAAAGCCACAGAGCTGGCTGTTGGCATGTGGCTCGCATGTCCTCAAGCTATCCTCCTATAGATGCTAGAGTTTAAAGGGTAGGCACTCAAAGCAGCAAAGCAACTGAACCTACCTGTCGGGAAAGTGTCAACAGTACATGGTTGTCACAGCTTTTCCTCTACCTGTATTGGTACCAGTTGAAGTAGCTACCAGCCAAAAACCCTGGCTCTCCTGTTCCCACGTTACTCTAGATATCACCTACGAGGATTTAGAAGTGAATCCTTCAGCATCAAGATTACTTGTTTCAAATGATCTGCAAACTCAGTGTCCAAATCAAGACTGACCTATGGATGTGAACATTTGTAGAGACTTCTTTTGCAACTTTCACAAACATCTGTGCAAAATGTAGCACATTTGTCAAGGTTTCAAAGTTTTTCACTTAAAACTTACATATAAAAAGCATGAATTTTTACGACAAGTTTGTTGCACATATCCTTATTTGCCACTAACAGATGGTTCTGATGAAGACACACTTAGCCGAAAACAGTTGATATCCTTTTCCTGCCCAATGCCATTGTGCATGGAAATACTCTGTGAAATGTAAACCTACAGAGAAACATTGTGCAAACATTTGGCATTATGCCTAGAAAACCTTTGCAAAAGGTAGAGTTACAGTGAATATTTCAGCTTGACTTGTTTTGACTAGAGTGAAAACTATCTCACAACAGGTATTTTATCTTTGCCCTTGAAGATAAAATGAGAAATTTCATAACCCTCTTCCAACTGGCACTAAATGACAACCTCAAAGCCAAATGGAACAAAACTTTCAAGAGCAGTCCCATTGCATACTGACTCCCGAAGAATGTATGTGGCTCTTCACAATGTAGGTGGAGAACTAATTCCTAATCCCTGTGGCTTGCTGGTCAGGTGCTCTGTCTTGGTACTACAAACGTTGATGATTCTATGCTCTCTAATTCAATACCGGATATTCAAGGTATTGTCAAACCGAAAGCATGAGACCATTGAAAAGTAAGGTTTCCTAAAATCAACTCCCCTAGGCAAAATCTCTATGAATGGCTGCCTAGTAAACTATGTTATGTAGATTTGCAGAGGGCACTATTACCCAGGAGGGTATTCTGGCGCTGAGCCGGTGTGAGTCTAGGCACATCTAAGGCCTTTTGGGACTACTGGAAAAGCCAGGTCTTCAGCTTCTTGCGGAATTCAAGAAATAAGGAGGAGGCTCTTATGTGCAGAGGCAGGGCATTGAATGCTTTAGGACCGACGAAATAGAAGGCTTGACCGCTAGATTTGGATATCCAAATGTCTAGAAGGTTTATGAACGCAGATGCGTTTGATGAGGTATGCCAGGCCTGAGTTATGTAGTGCCTTGAAAGGGTGGGTGAGGAGTTTGAATTGTGCTTGTAAGTGAATGGGGAGCCAGTGGGGCTCCTTCAGGTGTGGTTTGATGTGAGTGCAGCATGGGAGGTTGAGTGTGATTCTGGCCGCCAATTTCTGAATGGTCTGCAGACTTTTGGTGAGTTTTTTGTTGTTCCCCGCATAGAGGGTGTTCCCATAGTCCAGTTTGCTTGTAACCACGGCATTTGGGATGGTTTTCTGGGTGCTGTCTAGGAGCCATTTGAACATCTTCCTCAGCATCTTTAGGGTATGAAAGGTGAGGTGGTGACAGCATTGACCTGGGCGGTCATGTTGAGTTTGCTGTAGGTGAAGATCCCGAGGGTCTCTCTCTGCTGGCCACCAGGTGGTGTCCCATAGTGATGTGCTCTTCCCAAAGATAACGATTTCGTTCTTGTCTGTGTACAGCTTTAGACAGTTGGTCTTAATTCAGTGGGCGATTTTAGTCATGCAGCTGTTTAATTTGATCCCGGTATTGGGCGTTTTGTCAGTGAGGGAGAGAATGAGTTGAGTTACATCGGCATAGGAGAGGATGTAACAAACTCCAAAAACTGCGGCTGACCCTTGGTTCAGCACCTCAATCCTGGCATAGGAGAGGATGTTGATATCATGAGAGTAGATGATGCTGGATAGAGGGATCATGTACACTTTGAAGAGGGTCTGGCTTAAGAAGGATCCTTGCGGAACTCGGTAGATGAGATTGCGGGCGTCTGAGGTATATACTGCCAGAGTGACTGACTGGGTCCTTCCAGTCAGGAAGAAGCAGATCCATCGGAGTTCTTGTTCTTGGATTGCGATATCGTGTAGGTGTAGAATGAGGATGGGGTAAGAAACTATGTCAAACACTGTAGAGAGGTCAAGGAGGATCATGGAAGCCATGTTTCCTCTGTCCAGAGTCATGAAGATGTCATCCGTGGCAGCGATGAGGGCAGTTTCCATGCTGTGGTTCATTCTGAAACCAGACTGAGTGGTGCCAAGGTAGTTCAGGTATTCTATGAGGTGTCTGTTGATAATTTTCTCTAAGACCTTGCCTGGGAATGGCAGAAGGGAGGTCAGTCTGTAGTTGGTGAGCATTGAAGGGAGGGTCAGCAGAATGTTTCTACTGCAATGGGAGGATAGTTGCTTGTTTCCAAGCATCTGGGAATATTGCTGAAGAGTTGGAGGAATTCAGATTGGCTTTGAGCATGAAGCTGATAGGTTGCAGTCCTCTGGAGTAGGCGTGGTGGAGGCAGGGGTCCACTGGGGCCCCTGTGTGGATGGACTTCATGGTGGTGGTGGTTTCTTCTAGGGTGATGATGGTCCAAGTGGTTGGCATTGGTTCTGTGGATAAGATCGGGAGGCATTTGGCTAGGTCTGTTGGGTTCAGTTGCGGGCTGAAGCTGATGTAAATGGCATTGATTTTATTGCTAAAGAATTGAGAGAGATTGTTGCAGAAGTCCTGCGAGGGAGTGATTGAATTGGAAGTGGCCGATGGTGAGGTGAAATCTTTCACAATGGCAATGTTTTCTTTGCCACAATCAAGAGAGAGTCAACCTCAACCCATCTAGGATGGGCCCACAGAATGTAGGGGAAAGACCTTTTTCTTAAAGGAACTCTCATTCACTGAATGTTATCCAATGACATTCTTCATCATTGAGTTCTTCCCAACTCTCTGGGTGTTGGGCATGCTGCGATCTCTTTCATTACAAGGGAGCACTTTTTAAGTACAAAGGGTGTGGGATCTCTATGAGGTAAGCTTTAAAATTGCCTAGGCGGTCCCCAAATCAGTATTTATTCACAGGTCCGTCTGACAAGGTTACAAACTGGGGAAAACTGTCTAGTTGTACTTACTATCACTCCTTGGCCCTTAAGTGTGATCAACAAGTTTCTGCCATGCACCCCAATCACAAGTGGCTTTCTTCAGGATCAGTATGTCCCTAGTAATACCCTTTTGGGAAAGGGTGGCTGGTTATTTATTTAATCATTCATACCATGCCACACACATACACGGTACACTACCGTAATCACTTATTTAGTCCGGAGGACCCATGATGACTGTGTGACTACTGGGTACACTACCTTCCAAAGATCCCTATGAGGCACAAGACGTCCACTAAATAAGTCCTGATGCTCGAAGAAAATGCCAGTTAACTGCCAAAAATACACCAATTAATTTATAATTGACCATGCACCATCATTTTGCTATAGCCTATGCCCATCATTTTTCTGCAAAATACATGTACATTTATACAGTCACATAAAACATGCAAATAATATTATGTTACAATGGAATACGCCTGTTATCTTAGCATAAGAAAGCATGCTTACCCTTGATAATGTGCTAGGCTCTGCATAAGTGATTTTAAGCGACAATGCCTGGTTGCTAACCCCTTGTGTCTCATCTCTGTCTTCTTCCTTTCCATGTATCTCTTCTTTCCATCTCTTTTTGTCCCTTGTCAAAATTTGTCTTGGCTTGCCTCTCTCATCTCACTTGTCTCCCATTCCTGTCCCCTCCCTCTGGTTATCTTTCCTTAATTTCTCTTTTCTGCAACCTATTTCTTTCTCTTTTTTCCCTGTTTTCCTCTCTTGCTTTATGTCCCTTTTATCTATCTCTTCCCCCTCACTCTCTTTTCCATTTCTCTGGTTTTCATTCCCCCCTCTGTCTCTCACCTCTTTCTATCATGTCTTCTTCCTCTCTTTTTTTCCTTCCCTTGGTCCCTTGTAGCCAAACCCTGTCCCTTACGTCCCTCTTTCTTGTCTATGCTTCATTTTCCTCTCTGTAATTGCATCAAAGCACACTGACAGGAGAGGAGACAAGGCACCTTTTTGTTGACAAACACCTCTCAACCATAATAAAGTAACATTGTAAATTTGCACTTTGATCTCCAAAGAAAACGTGGAGCCTTCAGAGAGAGTTTAATTATTTTCCATACCTGGGGCGCCAGAGGGAGCAGCTGCGCACTAACGAGGCTCTGCCGGCCGGAGGAGGAATCCATTATTTATCCACGCCCAGTGACCAACTCTGCTAATCTGAGCAGCCATGATCACTCCCTGGAGGTCCCAAAAGGGTGGGAGGCGGGCACGAGTGGGTCTCTGTCTCGCAAGTTGGGTAGTGGTCTAGTTGGGGGAAGACGGAGGGAGTGGTTTGTTCTACACTAGACAACGAGAACTGGGTCAGAAGTGACATGCATGACAGATTGGTACAGACACACACACTGTTACATCTGGCTACTGCACACATAGACAATGAATTGACCTCAGCCGAACTGAAATGAGGAACGTTAGATTCTTGTGGTGGAATGTCCATGGAATGGATGACTCTAGGAAAACCAGGAAGATGATGGCATACGCCAAGAGACTCAATATAGTTGTGTGCCCATTGGACATGGGACTACAAGCCATTTGGGTAGAACAAAGATACACAGCAAGATACTCATCATACTCTCAGGGAAGGTTCCAACTTTGATCAGGCATGACTCTCCGATTCGACCAATTCATTCCATAATAGACCGTGGAAGATGCTACATCATATTGCACATGCTTTTACATACCCACCCCATTACATTAATATGCACGTACAGACCCAAAATGGATGACCCATCCTTTTTTCATGAGCTATGACTCCAGATACAAAATCTTGGTCCCATTGCCTTCATATGGGGTGAGAACGTCAATTGAATCTTAGACACACAAGCTGACAGATCCAGCGATAGCAAGAGACCATATCCCAGGGCAGCTCAAGAGGGTCACCTACTGGATATATGGTGCACCAGACAAACGAACACTTATGAGGGCACATGCTAGTCTACCTACCACAACTTGTGGTCCAAGGTGGACTACTGATTGCTGTCAGATGGCATTGGCTCTTGGACAGCTGCTGTTGGGCACCTGGCCAGAACAATGTCCAACCATGCTCCAATTCAGCTGGATCTGGCAGTTCAAGGCCTCGCACACAGGGCATTCTGGGGCTCACTGAGATGCGGTTTTCAGAGAAGAGATTAGAGATGAGACAGAACAATTCTTTGAGTTGAATGGACAATCAGTGGACAGCACGGCCACCCTGTGGGATTCCTACAAGGTGGTTATCCGGGGGGCCTGCATAGTGAAGCAAGCAGAGGTCATCAAAGACATCAGGCAGAGATTGCATACTTGTTTAAACAACTTTATATTGCATTTTGCAATAATGAAACATGACACATAGTACATATTTGTCATTGGTATCGAGGAATACAAGAATAGCAAGGAAAAAGTTGGCACTTCCCATAGCGTACAAAGAGCATTAACAGACAAAATACGACAAAGGGTGACAATACAGTACTACTCAGAGTAGTTGTCTCAGTGCCTGTCTTGCTTTGTCTCAAGGCGATACCAAAGGGGATGATGGACGGAGCGCTTGAGCTAAGCAAACACTCACCCCCAGTCAACTGATCTGGGTTTAATCCATCATCATTCTTTAGCTCACTCCACGGCCCCAGTTCAGACATGGCCATATGCAAATCAGTCTGACCCTGTGCCTCATGGGAACAGTCCAGCCGGAACTGCCAAGCCATGTCTTCCCTGGACCGGAAACAAGCATCCTGGGACCGGTTTCTGGCTATTCAGCCGTCATCAGCCAGGCTAGCTTGAATCCAGTGGCAAAGTGAGCAAGGGACCCACGTCTGGGCATACCCTGCCAACTTAGGGCGAACAAAGCGATACCAAAGGGGATGATGGACGGAGCGCTTGAGCTAATCAAACACTCACCCCCAGTCAACTGATCTGGGTTTAATCCATCATCATTCTTTAGCTCACTCCACCACCCCAGTTCAGACATGGCCATATGCAAATCAGTCTGACCCTGTGCCTCATGGGAACAGTCCAGCCCGAACTGCCAAGCCATGTCTTCCCTGGACCGGAAACAATCATCCTGGGACCGGTTTCTGGCTATTCAGCCGTCATCAGCCAAGCTAGCTTGAATCCAGTGGCAAAGTGAGCAAGGGACCCACGTCTGGGCATACCCTGCCAAATTAGGGCGAACAAAGCGATACCAAAGGGGATGATGGACGGAGCGCTTGAGCTAATCAAACACTCACCCCCAGTCAACTGATCTGGGTTTAATCCATCATCATTCTTTAGCTCACTCCACCACCCCAGTTCAGACATGGCCATATGCAAATCAGTCTGACCCTGTGCCTCATGGGAACAGTCCAGCCCGAACAGCCAAGCCATGTCTTCCCTGGACCGGAAACAAGCATCCTGGGACCGGTTTCTGGCTATTCAGCCGTCATCAGCCAGGCTAGCTTGAATCCAGTGGCAAAGTGAGCAAGGGACCCACGTCTGGGCATACCCTGCCAACTTAGGGCGAACAAAGCAATACCAAAGGGGATGATGGACGGAGCGCTTGAGCTAATCAAACACTCACCTCCAGTCAACTGATCTGGGTTTAATCCATCATCATTCTTTAGCTCACTCCACCACCCCAGTTCAGACATGGCCATATGCAAATCAGTCTGACCCTGTGCCTCATGGAAACAGTCCAGCCGGAACTGCCAAGCCATGTCTTCCCTGGACCGGAAACAAGCATCCTGGGACCGGTTTCTGGCTATTCAGCCGTCATCAGCCAGGCTAGCTTGAATCCAGTGGCAAAGTGAGCAAGGGACCCACGTCTGGGCATACCCTGCCAACTTAGGGCGAACAAAGCGATACCAAAGGGGATGATGGACGGAGCGTTTGAGCTAATCAAACACTCACCCCCAGTCAACTGATCTGGGTTTAATCCATCATCATTCTTTAGCTCACTCCACCACCCCAGTTCAGACATGGCCATATGCAAATCAGTCTGACCCTGTGCCTCATGGGAACAGTCCAGCCCGAACTGCCAAGCCATGTCTTCTCTGGACCGGAAACAAGCATCCTGGGACCGGTTTCTGGCTATTCAGCAGTCATCAGCCAGGCTAGCTTGAATCCAGTGGCAAAGTGACAAGGGACCCACGTCTTGGCATACCCTGCCAACTTAGGGCGAACAAAGCGATACCAAAGGGGATGATGGACGGAGCGCTTGAGCTAATCAAACACTCACCCCCAGTCAACTGATCTGGGTTTAATCCATCATCATTCTTTAGCTCACTCCACCACCCCAGTTCAGACATGGCCATATGCAAATCAGTCTGACCCTGTGCCTCATGGGAACAGTCCAGGACGAACTGCCAAGCCATGTCTTCCCTGGACCGGAAACAAGCATCCTGGGACCGGTTTCTGGCTTTTTCAGCCGTCATCAGCCAGGCTAGCTTGAATCCAGTGGCAAAGTGAGCAAGGGACCCACGTCTGGGCATACCCTGCCAACTTAGGGCGAACAAAGCGATACCAAAGGGGATGATGGACGGAGCACTTGAGCTAATCAAACACTCACCCCCAGCTAGCCTGGCTGATGACGGCTGAATAGCCAGAAACCAGTCCCAGGATGCTTGTTTCCGGTCCAGGGAAGACATGGCTTGGCAGTTCCGGCTGGACTGTTCCCATGAAGCACAGGGTCAGACTGATTTGCATATGGCCATGTCTGAACTGGGGTGGTGGAGTGAGCTAAAGAATGATGATGGATTAAACCCAGATCAGTTGACTGGGGGTGAGCGTTTGATTAGCTCAAACGCTCCGTCCATCATCCCCTTTGCTATCGCTTTGTTCGCCCTAAGTTGGCAGGGTATGCCCAGACGTGGGTCCCTTGCTCACTTTGCCACTGGATTCAAGCTAGCCTGGATGATAACGGCTGAATAGCCAGAAACTGGTCCAAGGATGCTTGTTTCCGGTCCAGGGAAGACATGGCTTGGCAGTTCGGGCTGGACTGTTCCCATGAAGCACAGGGTCAGACTGATTTGCATATGGCCATGTCTGAACTGGGGTGGTGGAGTGAGCTAAAGAATGATGATGGATTAAACCCAGATCAGTTGACTGGGGGTGAGTGTTTGATTAGCTCAAACGCTCCGTCCATCATCCCCTTTGGTATCGCTTTGCTTTGTCTCAAGAGCACCTGGGCAAGAATTCAAAATACCAGGAAACAGTGTGAACACTCTTCGAAATAGGACTCTCCACACTTTAGAATACCAAAATACAAAGTGAACAAAGCTCAACACTCATTTGCCAAGTAAAGGGGAATATTTATTGCAGCAAGTTCCCATATATCAAATGGCAATAATGCACATGTAAAATAAATGCATATAGTGAATGTATATACACCAGAATAAATGCATACAAAGATAACTGCATGTACACAAGAATAAGGTAATTAGAACTTGGAATACATCACAGACTGTTTGTTTAGCATCATCTCTGCCAGCACGAATGGGGTAGCCGTTGGCAGTCTCAGGCAGGAGAGTCTCAACCAGGCACAATAGCCCTAGGTAGTGCATCCAGTTCCTATCAAAGTGCCAAGAGGTCTCTGTCTTTATACTCTTTACTAACACGGAGAGAGACTTCTAGACGCTCCCCCTCCCTTCATCTGCACTGTAGGTGCTGGCTACACTCTCTGCGTCGAGGTCACTCAACAGAGCTGGCCAGGCTCCGATGAGAGCTGAGGCAGAATTCTACACATTCTCATCCTTGGATACTGTACGCATCCCACACTGTGTTCTAACAGCTTATCTCTCTGGCTCGGTGAAGTGAGAAACAAACAATTCTGTGTGCGCAGTAACTTGGGTCTGTCTGCATTCGCAGCTGAAAGGCACGGACAGACAGACACAAGATGGAATGTAGTTAGAGTAAAATGGAGTCAATGGTCAATACACAATATATAAGTGCCTGTAGCATTACATTGCCCCACCCACTTGGTCTACTGGTGATAGCACAGTCCTAATAAATATATAGTTCCCGCAGGGTCACTCTCCGTGTCTGAGGAGGACATCACCCACAACTCCGAAGCCCTCAGCATCTTGGACATCGTTAAGTGCACCCCCCAGTTCTGTCCTTTCACCGTATGTAGGTGGCAAATGGACGCCATGTGGCATCAAATTTGGCAACCCTGTCTGCGATAATCGCTGTAAGCTTTTCCATGGCCTAGAGATTCCATACCTTCCCCCACTACATGTTGAACGAGGGTGCTTGCGGTTGCTTCCACATCTAGGCTATACTCAATTGTGCTGCTGATAATAGGTGGGAGAAGAGCTGTCATGTTCTTTAGGATAGTCCCATCATGTACATACCGAATACATACATTTTGTCCCATCCACACGACATAACGGTCCGAAACACAGGTGACCTTTTACCTAGTAGCTTACTTCTGTCTCTTCGACAACCAGGCTCTCGGTATCCTATCTTAATCCCTGTACCTGACGTACATAAACATGTCCCCAGGCATGTTAGATTTATTCTGTAGAAGGGTCACCACTTTTTTCATCCATGGCCAACAGCCAGCTGTGCATGAGTGTTTTGTTTAGAAAAGGATTAGCAAAGGATTAGTGAATTTTTTAAAAACATACCGATTCTGGAAAAACCCTGTGTTGGACTTGGCCCTTTTTGCAGGGTCATCCCTGAACTTTTTGCCTTCCTCCTAATCTTTTTTCTGACATGGTATTGGTGGTTTTAGGACTGGGCACTTGATCACTGCGTCCAGTGTAAAGTGCGTGTGCTCTCTATGGTAAAACGTGGTAAGATTGGTCTACACCTGTTTGGCTAATTTAATTTACCTATCAGTCCCCAGTAATGTGGTATCTCATATACCCGGGGCCAGTAAATTAAATGCTACTGGTGGGCTTGCAGCGCTGATTGCGCCAACCACCAAAGTAGCCTTTCAAACCTGTCTCAGGCCTCTGCCATGGCAGGGTCTGCGCGCACAGTTTACTGCTGCTGTGACGTGGCACATAAAGTGGGTGCCACGTCTGTGACTCGCCTTTTACTACATATCAGTCACCCCTAAGGTAGGCCCTAGCTAGCCCTATGGGCAGGGTGCATTGTAGGTAAAAGGTAGGACATGTGCCTTAACTGTGTGGCATGTCCTGGTAGTGACAAACAGCCATTTTGGTTTCTCACTACTGTGAGGCTGCCCTCTCATAGGAATGCATTGGGGATTCCCTGATAAGTGTTTCAGTGGTAATTCCTGATATGAGAGGAGCAGCGTGGTCAAGTTTGGTATGTTTGGAATAGCAATAATAAATGCTGCGTAATGGTGTTCGCAGATTTATTATCACTATTTTAGAAATGCCACTTTTAGAAGTTGGCATTTCTGTGTGCTATGCGTCTTTGTGCCTGCCTGGTGTGTATTGCATGTCTGGCTCTGGAGTGACAGGGGCTGGGGAGGTGCCGTGGCTCCAGAGGGGCTGGGTGAGTCAATGCTAGGCTGAATAGGCAGGGCTGCATTTGGAGTAGTGGGAGGAGTAGCCCCTGACCCTGAATAGGTCTGTGCCTGCCTTGTACAATGCTGGCTCCGCCCCCCTGTGTTGTGTCTGGGGCCAGAGCCTAACCTAACAATGAGGGTGTTTGAGCACTATATAGAAATGTTGGAGTGCCCCCCAGAACTGGTTTGGACCGGGCGCAGAGCCCTGGGAACAAAGACAAATGTGGTATAAGTATTGGGGCTGTGACCCCATGTTTGGTGTGCTACTGAGTGCCTACTTGGATCCGGAAGAGGGGGCTGCTGGGCACCAGGAGGAACCGCCACCAGGGACTGCCCCTCAGCTGGAGGGCAATGTGAGCTGGCCTGCCTGGGCTCAGCTCTGCCCTGAGGGACTTTTGGGGACTGAGCGTGTTGTGAGCGCTGGGCAGACCCTGGTGCTTGGTTACTTGGAGTGCTTAGCCCTGGACCTGGGCTTGGAGGCACTGCAGGCTTCCTGTGCACTTGAGGCCCTGGCATGGGCTCGTGTTGTAATAGCGCGCAATCGCCGCTTTTCTGGCATTGTCTGAGCTGAAGGGGCCGCAGAATCGGCGGAGACTTCAATCCGAGATCGGCGAAACCGGGAGTCAGGCAGGAAGAGCCTGACCTAGGGCGTGACCAGCCCAAGGAAACAGCCCCAGAGCCGGAAGTCAGGCAAGCCTGTGCCTGATTGTGGGCGGGGCTCCCGGGCTGCTGAGGAGAGCCCCGCGTGCTGCCTGAACCTGTTTGAGCCCAAAAAGAGAGGAAAGCTGCCCTCTCGGGTTGTGGGAACCCCGAGAGATCATGAGGATCCAGGGCACCCGCTCGTGAGCAACGCAAGCGCAGTGGACATACCAGTTGTTGCCTGACACCCAACTGGAGCCGCGCCGTGACCGGAAGGCAGGCGAGCTTGTGCCTGATTGTGGGCAGGGCTCCCCATACGGAGAAGGAGAGCCCACGTTACTGCCCCAACCAAGACAGAGCCTCGCAGGGCCCCGAGGGAGGACCGGAGCCTCGCGGGCTCCCTGCTGACCCATCCGCTAGTGAAGGGGAAGAAGACGCATGGCCGCAGTAGCGTGGCTGTCGGGAAGCCACACGTCAGCTTTCTGGGGCCCGACTCACCGGAGTGAGGGTGAGTCCGGCCATTGGGGAAATTTGCCTACGCGGGAGAGACCGAGTGAGGTCTTCCCGCCCTTGAGGGCATTGCGCTACCTGTTGGTAGCAGTGCCGGCCCCCCCTAGTGCATTACGGGCCTTTTTTCTGCTGCATTGGCAGCTAGGGGGCCAATTTGGAGGCCTTATTGTAGGCCTTGGTAGCCTGGGGTAAACCTCGACGGAGGTCCCCCGAGCCTGGGTGGAGCAAGGAGTCTCCACAGAACCACCCGACAGTCCAGGTAGAGAGCACAGAGGCGCTGGCACTGCCATTTGGGGGCCAGAGGGCTCTCGGGGACATGGGGGCATATTGTTGCCCGTGGGCAGGGATACTTACGCCCAGGAGGGGCTAATGCGCTGTGTGCACCTTATCAGTGTTACTGTGGGGCACGGGGGCTAATCCAGGATGTTTATGCCTAAAAGTGATTTATGCCCAATGTGATTTATGCCCAATGTGGTTTATGCCTAATGTGATTGATGCATAATGTGTTTATGCTAAGTGTGCCTTTACCAGTAGTTACTGGTCGTTTTTATTACTTACCTGTTCTAATGGTTCTGACAGTGGCCCGATTGGCCCTGTCCTGTATATAATCCCCTGTAAAGTAATGCCTAGTGCCAAGTGGCACAATGTACATATGTGATTATGCTCTGATGTGTTTTATGAATAATACAAAGGCTATTTTTATATAACCTTGTGTGGAGTTTCTTTTGTGGTGTGCCTAGTGTGTCGCTGCTGTGTGTGTGTGTGTTGCGCAAACGCTTTACACATTGCCTCTAGGATAAGCCTGACTGCTCGTTCCAAGCTACCAAGGGGGTGAGCAGGAGTTATCTTCAGCGTGTAACTCCCTTGCCCTGACTAGAATGATGGTTTCTGCCTGGCTTTGCACATGCCCTAGCCAACCAGAAATCCCATTTCTAACACCCTGAAGTGACCACTTTAGTATAAAAGACCCTCTCTCCCCCTTACAAAGAAGAGGAGAATTCCTTCCAGGCTGGACCGAGACTCTGCAGGCTGATCCTTCGACAGGCAGAGACCTGACATCCCTTGCGGGGAGCCATCCTCGACGCAGAGACGGGGTCCTTCATTCAAAACCATCAGGTGAGGGATTAGTACTTCCCCGGGGGGTTTCTTGGCTCCATTAGGATCTACCCTGACATTTACATACACAGGCTTCACCCACATACCTAGGCTAGGTACATTTAGGTAGGCTATGCATCGTAGGAGTATGTCAATGCTATTGTTTTATATAATATGTTTTTATTCATCTTATTAGCACTATGGTAGAAATGTATCTACTTTTTACGATATTGGTACTAGCGATTACATTTGTCTGCTCCTGTCTTTTGATTGTCGCAGCTAATATGTTTCATACTAGACTGACGATTGACCAATAAATAATTATTGAACCGTTCCAATCGTCATTCTATGTATATTCTGAGAAAAGCAACCACGAGTGACTGAGCGAAAGATACATTATTGTTTCCGCGATACCTGAGGAATCAGGGTTGTCATGTTCAGGGGTTGCCATAAACTACATACACCACTGTAGAATACAGGGGGGTGGTAGTGGCACCGTAGAGCTGGCTGGTCTAACGGCGGACTCGTCCTGTGGGGGTGTCCTAAGTCTGTCTGCACACCAAGCCCTCAGTTTAGGTCATCCAAAACGCGCAGGTCTCTGCCTGTCGAAGGATCAGCCTGCAGAGTCTCGGTCCAGCCTGGAAGGAATTCTCCTCTTCTATGTAAGGGGGAGTGAGGGTCTTTTATACAAAAGTGGTCACTCCAGGGTTTTTCCAGAATCAATATGTTTTTAAAACATTCACTAATCCTTTTCTAAACAAAAACACTCATGCACAGCTGGCTGTTGGCCATGGATGAAAAAAGTGGTGACCCTTCTACAGAATAGATCTACCATGCCTGGGGACATGCTTATGTACGTCAGGTACAGGGATTAAGATAGGATACCGAGAGCCTGGTTGTTGAAGAGACAGAAGTAAGCTACTAGGTAAAAGGTCACCTGGGTTTCGGACCGTTATGTTGTGTGGATGGGACACAATGTATATAATCGGTATGTACATGATGGGACTATCCGAAAGAACATGACAGAGCCTCTCCTGTGAAATCATTGTGAGAAAAAGTCTATTCGCCCCGTGTCACCTAAAAGTATCACAAGCGGGTTGTGTGGCACTGAAATGTTAGTAATGGAGTGTACAGGGGAAACGACCTTTACAACGCGGTCGTTACAACGCGATGCTTTTACATCGCAGTCATTACAACACAAGTCATTACAACGACTTGCGCTGGATGGCGCTCTAGACTAAGGAATAGTAAGATTTACTATTCCAACACCTTCCCTACTGTACGTAGACTGGAGTTGGAATAGTAAATCAAACTATTCCTAAGTCCAGCGCCCTCCAGCGCAAGTCGTTGTAACGACTTGCGTTGTAATAACTGCGATGTAACGTACCGCGTTGTAATGGAACGCGTTGTAACTTCACATATTCAGTGTACAGCGGTAAGGACCTTGCCCCCAAAATATCTGAAACGCCGGGCATGACCACCTTGTGTGTAAAAAGTTGCCCCTTTCCCCGCACCCTTTCCAACAGAACTCTGAGCCTCCAAACATCTTATGAAGTCGTACAGGTGTAAGGTACCAGCGTGTGATGATTTTGTATGAGTTCTCTTTGTAACGGAGGCAAATGAAGGACTTGGAGGCCCTTTGCCATACTGCTCCCCCAGTATCGTCTGTAATGTTTTTGTCCAAGTCCCTTTCCCATAGTTTCACATAAGCATTTTTCTTCGAGGGGTTTGGTGAGGATGAGTATGTAACGGTTTAGCCATGATATGCCCTTACGACGAATACTGTTAAGGAATAAGGATTCTATGGGTGTATCCTCTCTTTGCATAGCCAAGCTGGCGGGAGGTCGTAGGGATTGTATTAGTTAGGTTCAACGCTCAGGGAGCTGGAGACAGTTTCAAGGTATCCAGGTAACCAATGAACCCCTTGCATCTGTTAGGGCCATGCTAGATGATTACCAGGAGACAGCACAAGCTGAACTTAATTATCTGGGGAGGGAAATGAAGGCCTGCATGTATGGAGAAGGTGACAGGCTGATCAATATGTTAGGTTAGTGGCTGAAAATCGGTAAAATAGGACCAGCTCAGTCATTACGGAAATCACCATGCCAATGAAACTGACAAAATACTGAAGGCCTTTCAAGAACACTATGCACACCTAAATACACCTCAATACCACCCTGATCAAATGACGTTATACTAATGCTTTGACACTATCATGTTAGCTTGGTTGGAAGAAGGCCAAAGATTGTATGTGAACTGGCTTATCACAGAAGAGGTGAAACGCAGCAACTATACAGGCCGTGCCAAGTAGCAAGGCCCGGCCCAGACGGGCTGTCCAATAAATTTGATAATTAATACACAACCTCCTGGCCCATAGATTGATGGCCATCTATGAGGAGGCATTTGCTTCTGGCAGACCACCTCCTTCCATTCACGAAGCCCTTATGATCACGCATCATAAGCCGGGCAAGCCTCTGATGGAGAAAGACTCTTAAAGGCCCCTCTCCCTAATTAATAGAAATAAAATTGATAGCTAGTAGATTGGATGCACGACTTCCCATCTTGATTCATCTGGATCAGTCAGGGTTTGTCCCTGGTAGATTCCCCTCACATAATCTCAGAACCCTGTTTGCACTGCTGACCCAATCCAGCCTGAGTGCGAGTCATCGGCGGTCTTCCTAGACACCACCAAGGCTTTAGATTCCTTGGAATGGCCGTGCCTGTTTTGCATTTTACAAAGGCTGGTGATTGGCAACAAGATCCTGTGGTGGATTTGCTTACTATATGAGCTACTGACAGTGCAAATGTGTCAAAATGGTATGATCTCCTATTCTATACATATAGCCCGAGGCACGAGACAGGCCTGCCCACTTTCCCCAATCAATTTTGCCTGGCAATGGAGCTCCTTGTGGCCCGATTGCAACAGCATCACGTGGAAAAGGGGCTTAGCTTCACTAACAGGCATCTAATAATATCACTAAATGTTGATAATGTTACTTTATAAGTGGAAAGACCATCTGCTAACATGACAACAATAACTAGATAATGTCTTCGCTTTGATTACCTCTACGGCATAAATATCAATTGGGGTAAATCGTCCATAATTTGTGTGGCAGATTGTACTATAAAAGGAGATATGGAGGGGGGGGTGTGGCTTGCGTCCGTGGGCGATGGCTGCCTATATTGTCAGCTCCATGCTTCATCCACTCACTTCTCATGCTCAAATCATCCATCCAAGCTAATGAGGTAACCCCATCATCAGCCAGACATTGTAGCATCCCTGCTTTATTACCGAAGGATGATTCCAGCCATTTAACCTACTGAAAACTCTCCTTATACCCTCGGGCCTTCGATGACAACGTTGCTCAAAATGGCGTCCCCCATCCCTAAGAGCCTTCTCGGATGGCTCCCTTGTCCTGTATCGGCCTCAATTGCCAAACTGTCCAACTACTTAACAAAAGATCTTTCAGATAGCCATACCAACAGACATTTGGACAGCAGCCATAGGACCTCAGCCGGTAACCAACAACCAGTGGGTCTGCAGCCAATAGTCAACAGTAGGCAACAATAGGCAACATTCTTCACCCAACAGACAGTAGGCTACAGGGACCAGCAGGTGGTATCCACAAACGTATCTAACCACCTAGCGTGCTCTACCTCTCTCACCAAGAAAACCGACCATAAAGGAAAGGATTTCAAAGATCAGAAAGAGCACAAAGACAATAAAGCTCCTCATAAGTGACCCAAACCTGATACCCCACTTCCGGTCTCCCCAGTCAAAACCAAAGGAGATATGACCGCTAACATGGAAGTTATCATCCAACATCTGGGTGCTCTCCATGATGGCACCCATTTAAACAAGAGTCACGGACAAGAGGGCTAATTTACGGGCAGTCCGTGTAGGGTTCGTCACCCTAGTCGCGGATCCGCCTGGATCCAAAGTCTTTAGGCTAGTTTCATTCTGGACAAATCCTGTGTCCACAGGAGAAAAGAGTCTTTGTTGAAGACAGCACAGGTCCCTGGGTTTCTTGGAGGTTGCTGGCTACGGGCCACACCAGTTTCTTGTAGCAGGGTTGCTGGAGGAGAAGACAGGCCAGTAGGGCTGGGGCCAAGTCAGTTGTCTTCTTCTCCACTGCTGCACGGCCCTTCTTCATAGGTCGTCAAAACTGAGGAACGCGGTTCAGGGGAGCCCTTAAATACTGAGGTCGGGGGCAGTAGCCAATGGCTACTGTCCTCTAGGGTGACTACACCCTTTCGGTGCCCCCTCCCTTTGGGTAGAGGGGCACATCCCTATTCATATTGGGCCTAATTCTCCAAACCAAGATGGAGAATTTTGAGGAGAGGGGTTCACCTCAGCTCCTGCCCTCCCTAGGGGTGTGCCAGGCTAAGGTGGACACTCGTACTTGGTTTACTAATTTTCACGCCTGTCCTGACGCCAAGAAGTGGGGCTGGGACAGGGGGCATCTCCACTAGATGGAGCTGCCCAAATCAGCATAACACAAGGTGGGACCATTTGAGGCTCACTGCCAAGTGCTGCTGTTCCTACAAGGGGAAGGTATGAAGCACCTCCACCCAGAGCAGGCTTTGTTTCTGACCCCCGAGAGCACAAAGGCTCTCACCCCATAAGGTCAGAAACCTGTCTGGTGGTGGCTGGCTGGCAGGAACCGGTCAGCCAATACACTGGAAGTTGGTTGTTTTTCAGGGGCATCTCTAAGATGCCCTCTGAGTGCATTTTATAATAAACCCATCACTGGCATCAGTTTGGGTTTATTATGCTGAGAAGTTTGATACCAAACTTCTCAGTCTTCAGTAAAGCCATCATGAACCTGTGGCATTTGTGTTACCAAACTTCCAGCCCATGTACTCAAAATGGCTTCACTGTACTTACAGTATCCAAGAATGGACTCAGACACTGTAGGGGCATATTGCTCATGCAGCTATGCCCTCATCTGTGTAAGGCCTGCCAGAGAGGTGACTTACCTATGCCACAGGCAGTGGTGAGTAGGCATGGCGCCCAGGAAGGTGTGCCATGTTGACTCTTTTAGTTTAGCTACGCAACAATACATAGCCTGTGATGGTAGGGAGTATGTGTTTGGGTCCTTTAGGGTGGCACAATACATGCTGCAGCCCTAAGGGACCCTCACTGGTCACAGGGCCCTTGGTACCACTGGTACCTTTTACAAGGGACTTATATGTGGGCTAGAGGGGTGCCAATTGTGGGAGCAATAGTACAGTTTGGTGAAAGAATACAGGCCCTGGGAACCTGCTTGGCAGGGACCCAGGGCACACCCAGTCAAAGTGCATCAGAAAGCTGGCAAAAGGTGGGGGGGTTACTGCAACAGAAACTCACTTTCCTACACCCTTCTTCTTAGGATCAGACTAGGACTGGTTACCACTACTTTCTTGAGAATTATTTTGGGGACCTTTGAGAACTCCTCACTTTTATGTTTTTCTCCCCCTCTTTCCTCTGGTTGGAACCCTGACCACCTTTGTGTGAGTCCCCCCAAAGATACCTGTTTGGAACCTCTGGTGCTAGTCCAGAGGTCCGTTTCCTCAGGAAGCTTCCTTGGGTCAGTCAGTTTACTGTCAACTAGGTGCTGGCTCTGGCACAGCTCTGTAAAATACTACGCATGTGCTCTCTTATGATTAAATTGTACAACCCAACATAATCATTTACTTCGCTGTCCAGCACTCAACCATTCAGTGCCTTGTGGGAGTAGTCCACAAATTTACCCAGGATTGGTTGGGGAGCTTTTGGCTGTCACTGAATCTTTGGCAATACATTTCAGGGTTAAGCCCAAAAATGGCAATGGCCTTCATAGGGGTATACTTGGTTTGATCCCTAACCTCTAGTGTAAGAAGTGTGCCCCTCCCCAGAATAGGCATGACCACCCTCAAAATATATATATGAAAGTTCCCACTTGCCCTGTATTTCTTCAGAAATGCTCTTAATGCCTGACATCTTGACCATCAACTCATGCAATGTACAATACAGTGTTATAGAATTAATATATTTTTTTATTCATTATCATTTTTCTCTTAACTTGTATTTCAAATTCATTTGTTTCTCCAAAGAGATGTAAATACATAGTTTACAATTTTATCAAAAAATACTGTTCATATAAATACATGACAAAAACACAGTGTATCATACAATCAAATTTACACATATTTCATCACCAAATGTAACATGTGTTACCCCATATCAACTCTCACTCTCTACTTCATACCTCATACGTGCACATTCATACTATACTCGCACATTCATGCCCCAGCCATATCTCACGTACATCTTCGATTAAATCCAGGGGTATTTTTTATTGTTGTGAGCTGGGGTATCCCAACATACAGTCGACGTATGTTTCTGTGTTAAAAGAATATATGTAACAACCACCTTCCTCAGGACCACAAAATATAAGTCATTAATTCTGGCGAGACATTATGGGGTAGTCTGTCTGTCTTGTGTCCTTATCATAGGTGCTATGAATTGTTAGAGCACCGCCTCAGGTTCTTTTAATATGGGAAAGGCCGGTCTATTAAATAACCCTTTCTTATACAGGAATGGGGTTGCAAACCTGTAGTGCTCCTCTTTCATCACTTAGGCATGATTACACTATATTACTCTTCGATGCAGCAAGGAAGGGACTGCCTCTTCTGGAATTCTGCCCTGAAATCTTTTTGTTCCCACGTTGATGGTATATTCACATCCTGCCCACTGCGTGCTCTCGTGTAGCACACAAAACTCTCTGCTCCTCAGGAACTCTTTGAACCTTCAGTGCAACTTCATAAGCAGACAACCACTTGTCAATGTCATCTCCCACCATATAACTGGGCACCAAATCCTTGGGTATGCAAACCCTTTTGTCTCCTTCAAATACTGCAGGTATGCTGCCACCATCCTTGCTGGAATCTGCCTGGCCTTGATATCCAGCTCTTTCAAGCTCCTCTCATGCGCCAACAACAACTTTTTCTCTTCTTAGGCTCCTTCAGCCTTCTCCTCCATTTTTAATTTCACCATCTGCAACTTGAATTCCCTCCCCTCCCTCCTCTTCGCCAGTTCCTCTGGGAACGGGCTGAGGGAAGAGATAATACTCCCTGCCCTGACAGGGAGCTCAAATCCAGGGTTTTCACCCTTAGCTACTGCAGGTGGTACTCCAGAAGAGCCACCATATCCCTTTCCAACAACGGTATTATCCTAATTCAAGCCTCGAATGACAATTTAGCTAAGATAGATAATATCTTCCCTACACGCAAGAAAGCGGTGATTAATAAGACTTCTCATCCCCCCTTAACTCACCGTATTCGCCATGATGTCACTCTCACACCCCACCTAATGTCTGTGGTGACTCCAACTTTACCTAACCCTCCTCACACCTTAAGCGATCTCCACTCCATCCAGTCCCCTGACATAGTAACACCAGAACCCTCACTGTCTACACGACCATTGAATCAATTGGTTAGTTGGCCTATTGTGACACATACTTCCCCGACCTCTACGCGGATACACTATGGGTCCCCAGCCTGTGTAACCTCTCCCGCTTGATCTCTCTCCTGGGGAACTTCCATGCAAGATCCATCCTAGCATGCCATCAGCCCAGTCTGATACCAGGAAACTGCCTTCCCTGGAATCTATCCCACCCAATCCATTCAACCTCTTATCGCCCACATACTACCCGCCACAGATATGCCCCCTAACCCTCCCTCCAACCCCTGCTCCTTTCTCCACTCAAATTGATGCTCCACAAGACCTCCCTGACTCATTCACTCCCCCTGACCATTTTAATGTCGCCTTTGACATTCCAGTTTTCCCATGAGGGCTCCCCCGTCTGCAGGAACTCTCCACACAACCCTTAACCAACATCCACCACACAGACTGGGCCGCTCGCCTAGATGAGATCTCTATCCACCTGGGCCATCTCACGGACGAACTCCAGAAATTGACAGCCATCACTATTGAACATCTTCCCCTGCTCAGAACTTCTAGTACCCTAGGGACCATGCCCAACTCCCAAATAGGCTCAGTTCCTACCCTTGACCCGCACACCTCTCACCATACTTCAAAAACTTTACCCCTCCCAAATGCCTCCTCTCACCCCAGAAGACTGAAGGCTGATCTATCGATCAGCGATATCAGCGACCTACTGCTCTCATATTCCTACCCATTAAACACTAAGACCTTCCCGGGTCAAATCCAAGCCATTCACGCTAACCCATACAGAGAACCCTCCCACAACCTCAGAGGTATAAATAGCGACAACCTCAAGCGTGTTAACATCCTTCAGCCTCCTACCTCCCATTCTACTGGCCAACTGAAATGCGTACTGCTCAACTGCAGATCCGCTAGTAAACACCCCACCGATATCTATGATCGCATCCTAACTAACAAGCTTGATATCATTATCCTCACGGAAACCTGGCTAAACTGCTCTTCCACTCCTATTCTCGACCTACTAGTCCCACCTAGCCACGACATAATTCGACTGGACAGAACTAAGAAACAGGGTGGAGGAATAGCTTGTGTACACTAAAATACACTCTCGGTATCGCAATCAGAAACCTTCACCTTGCCCTCCAGTCAATATCTATGCATCAACATCTCAAGCAATAACTTCCCTGTCTGCAAACTACATACATTCTACCCCCCCCCCCCCGGAGACAATCTGTCCTTCATTGAACATTTAATGGAAATTATCTCATCCAACGACGACCCTCTAGTGACCCAAATCTTCCCGGGAGACTTCAACCTCCACTGGTCTAACCCAAACGATCACGCAGTGAACTGTCTAAAAACCTTCCTATCAGACCATGATCTGACCCAATTCTGCGATAGCCCAACTCACAACAAGGGTGAAATTCTGGATCTCTTCATATCTAAAAGAAACACCATCACACTGGATTCCATTATCCCATGTGACTGGTCTACCACTACAGCATCATCTTCTTTATTAACAGTGAGGTGTACTCGAAGAGGGACCAACCCAATAAAATGAAGCAATGGAAAAGGAACCCTCAGAAACATTAATACCGAAGATCTAGCAACCCGATGTAAAACTGCCTTGAATACCCAAGCAGGCATGAGAGATGCTCATGTCCTCACTGAATTCTATAATTCCTCTATCTCTGGCATCCTGGACTCTATAGCCCCTTTATAACAAAAAAATGCTTTCACCAAAATCTCCAAACCTTGGTTCAACAACAACCTAAACGTGGAACGTCGCAATCTAAGGGCAGCTGAAAGATCTTGGAGATCCATATCCTCCACCAAACATCTAAACCACGTCAGATCTGTTAGGAACTCTTACAACAGAAAATCAAGGTTGCAAAGGCCGACTTCTTTAGAACTCAATTTAACCAAGCCAAAAACCACCCCCAAAAACGTTTTGAAATCGTTAAACAACAATCGGTCAGCGCATCCAACCGTCCAGACCTTGGTGACAGCAGTCCAACATGCAACAAATTGGCCACATTCTTTGTGGAGAAAACAAAAAGCATTGATATCGACCTAGAATCAAAGAGGGCTCTTCTTCCAATTTCAGGGATCACTTCTCCTGTCTCTCCCCTGGAGCGCTTCGGTCCCCCTAGTGATAGCCCCAAGAACAATGCCTCCTGGCACACCTTCACTCCCCTCAGAGAAAGTGACATCTACAACACTCTTCTAGCGATCAACCCATCTAACCACTTCAGCGACCCTCTACCACCTCCAATCTTCAAAGAAATAAAAGCTGCCATCCTCCCCTCATGGTCAAAGGTTGTTTTTCTTTTTTTTAAACAAATTTTATTCATTTTCCACATAGCAGCCAATAGTACAGTTATTCAGCAGGAAAAGATGAGTAATCATATATGCGAAACAATGTGACAGTTTACAGTATAATTATAACTCAAGTGACTGTTCAGTCCGTGTCATCCAGTATAATGATCGTCCGCACACTCCCATAATAACCGTTAGTGGCAGTCCCGCTGGAGTAGTGGCAGGATTACAATGTAGATTTTTTTAAAAATACAACAAATAAACTTACAAACAATCCCCCCACCCTTCCCGCTGACGGTTCCATGATTAGCAAAAGAAAAAAGAAAAGAAGAAAGGCAAGACAACCTAGAGATAGGATACATTGTCACGTGTTCTATTGACATAGTTGCTGCTATACAACGGTTCCTATTGAGAGACACCGTACAGATTAATACAGGAAACTCCACTATGCATGCTTTCCAAAATTATTCAATACTAGATACAATCAGGCCTATGTATTTCCAGGAGTGAGGTAGTCAGTTGCTTTAAAAGATTCCAATACAGTGTCACAACTCATGGCTATGGGAATTTTCTGTAGACCCTTGCATTCTTCAGTGCGAATGGCCACGCTTTCCGCTAGTCCCCATTTAACCACTTCGTCCTTCCAGGCTAGGAAAGTAGGAGCTGTTGGAGATTTCCATCTCCTAGTTATATCCCATTTGGCCAACAATAGGGCCAAATCCATAAATTTAGCATGAACCTCACGGCCTTTCTGTCGTTTATATAGCCCAAGGATACAAACTTCCAGCGTGTAAAGCCCCACGTCATCCAGTATCCCTAACAGTTGCGATATCCCCTCCCAGTACCCTTGTAGTTTGTTGCAGGTCCACAACATATGTAACAAGTCGGCATCTTGGTCGGAGCATCTGGGACATAGTGCATTGGCATCAGGATTTATGGTGTTTATGTTATGCGGTGTTAAATATGCCCGCTGGGTTACCATATATTGGAAAACTTAAAACGAGTATTGCGAGACACTCGTTTCGGATATTCCAATATGACAGCTCATTCCATGTCTAGTAAAGGTCTATTGAGGTCTTGGTCCGATTTACTGCGCACTGCAGTTAGCGGGGACGGTTGGGGTGTACGTAACGCGTGACAGACCCAGCGCGTTAGGTGACTACCTGTTCCCATGAGATACATTAGATGAACACGTTCATTTGTTGGGGGTTTCGTTCCCTGAGGAGTCCACTTTTTCTTAACATAAGTGTTATGCTAGCATGGGTTAGGAACAGTGTTTCTGATACGCCCCATTCGTTAACAAAATCATTATGCGTCAATAATGTTCCATCCCCAAATAGGTCGCCTACTGTGTCCACCCCGGCTTGCGTCCAGGGTTCCAACTGTCGAGCAGTTAATGTTCCAGTGTTAGTGGGGATGCCCAATAATGGTATATTGGGAGCGTATGCTGGAACGTCTGCCGTATATCATAGCGCCTGTCTCCAGTAATCTAGAGCAATATGTGGGACGTAGGAGGGGGCATAACCTTCGGGCACAGCAAGCGGTGTAGCCTGCCCTGCGTAAGCATTTGCGGAGTGTATGCAATTTCACCTAAATGTCAGCCAGCTAACCAATATGATAACCATTGTAGTAGTGCGGCAAGGCAGTAGGCATAGAAGTCGGGCGCTCCAAGTCCTTCCGCATTAGATGGGAGCTGTAATTTCTTTAAGCCCAACCGTCGGCGTCCTGTGCCCCATATTAAACTAGTCAATAACGTATTCAGGGTTTAAAAAATAGCGGCTGGAAACCGTACTGGCAATTTCGTAAAGAAGTAAAGCAGCTGTGGCAGCATTACCATCTTTGAGATAGCAAGCCTGCCTGCAACTGAAAGTGGTAGGGACGTCCAGAATGCTACTTGTGCCCTCAATGAGTTAATCGCCTTCTGGAGGTTCCCATCGATAATATCTTGTGGGGGCCTGTATACTTGTATTCCTAGGTATCGAAAAGTGGTATGGGCTAATGCTACGTGCCTATTACCGAAAGGGATGACTGAAGCATCTACATTGTCGTCGAAAGGGAATGTGCAGGATTTGTCATAATTAATAGCTAGTCCCGCGATGGATTCAAAGTGTGTAAAGGCCTGTGCTGCAACCAGAGCGTTATCCTGTCAGTTGCGGACGTACAATATAATGTCATCAGCATACAGAGAGATGGCATGGAGTGTATTAGAAAGGGGGATGCCCCATCCAAGTGCCTCGGATCGGATCCTGCAAGCTAGCGGCTCCATCGCCAGAGCAAATAACATAGGCGAGAGGGGACAACCCTGCCTCATGCCTCTCTGTATATCCAGTGGTTTTGAAATGTGTAGCCCGGTACGCACTCTAGCGGTTGGAAGGTGATATAGCGCTTGTACCCACTGAATGTATTCCTGAGGGATTCCGAATTTCTTTAGTGTAGCTAACATGTACTCCCAGCTCAATGTGTCAAATGCTTGAGTAATATCCAGTGGTAGGCACCCAGCTGCCGGTAGGTCCCTAGCGCAGGAGAACATTATAGAGCAGAGCCGACGTATATTGAGGGATATGTTGCGTGTTGGTATGAATCTGCATTGGTCGACATGTATTAGTCTTGTCAAAACTGGTTTCAGCCGGGCTGCTAGGATTTTGCTAAGGATTTTATATTCAGTGTTCAACAATGATAGCGGTCTATATGCGTTCAGTGTCGTGGGATCGCGACCTGGTTTAGGTAAGGAAGTTATTAGAGCCTGTTATTAGAGCCTGCGCTGTAGAGGGTGGTAAGGTATCTGTGTTGTAAATTGCCATGTATAGTTTTTTAAGGTGTGGAGTCAGTTATTGGACATAGGCAGCATAAAACTCCACCGGTAGTCCATCCAAACCAGGAGTCTTGTTTTTGGGGAGACTTTTTATTGCAGCGTGTATTTCCCCGGTCGTAATGGGGCTAGCAAGTGTTTCCCTGGCATCTCCAGTAATTTAGGGTAGGTGCACTTTGCTCAAGAAGGAATGCAGCTCAAGTGGGTCCGCCCGTTGTGGGGCCATGTATAGGGCTTGGCAATGATTATAGAAAGTTTCATTAATGTCTGCCTGCGAGGTAACCCGCCCATGGTGTGGTGTGGCGATTTCTACTATTGGCGTAGGTGGTGGAGCATCCCTAATAATTCGCACCAGCAGTGCACCAGGTCTGTCCGCTTCCACGTGTATTTTCTGTGTGTATGAACGGTAATCAATAACCCGCAACTGTTCTAATAATTCCGCATATTTAATGCAGGCGTCTTGTAGTGCCGGCTTCACAGCCGGATCCGGGGCCGCCTGTGCCTCCAGTGTACCTAACGTATCCTCAAGTTGATGTAGCTCGTTATTAGTCTGATGTCGGGCTCCAGTGACGGCATTAATGGCCACGCCACGGATCACCACTTTAAATGCTTCCCACTCTGTCGCGGTGGTCATAGCCGTGCCCGCATTTTCTGTGAAGTAATTCATTATAGTAGTGGCCAGTGTGTCTTTGAATACTCCGTCCTCTAAGTGTTGTGGATTCAATCTCCATGTGGGCACCGGGGACGGAACACGGCCCCATTCGAACGCCATTTCCAAAGCACTATGATCAGAGATAGTTTTACCCACATAGGCAGAGCGTGTCATTTGTGTTATAAGAAATGTACTACAAAATATATGGTCTATCCTACTGTGCAGGTTGTGTACAGACGAGTAATAAGAATACTCCTGCATCCCCTTATTGTGACTACGCCATGTCTCCATAAGGGACCAACCCTGCGCCCAGTTATGTAGTAAAGCTGACAGTCGTTTGGTGTGAGCCCCATCCAGAGGGGGATGGGAACCATCCAATGCAATATCCAAAACCGCATTATAGTCTCCCCCCAGGATCCATGGTTAGTCGGTCCAGTTTGCCAGCACAGAGTTCACCTGGCTGTAGAATGGGTCTTGATCTGAATTAAGGGCATATAGACCTCCTATCACCACCGGACTGCTATCCAACATACCTCTCAGCAAGACATATCTACGGTCCTTATCTATTCGCTGTTCCTGCAACACAAAGGGTACTCCTGAGCGTATCCAGACTGTCACTCCTCGGGCAAAGGCTGAGTAAACCGTACTATATATTTGTCCCCCCCACTTTTTCTGTAGTTTAGGCACTTCTATTGTAGTCAAATGCGTTTCTTGTTGGAAAACTATTTGTGCCTTATGCCTAATTAACTGAGCATGTATTCTGTGACGCTTATGTGGCGAACCCATGCCCCGTATATTCCAGGTGAGACAATTATAGTGCTGTATAGTGTGCATTTGTATAGCTGTCACATCGTACTAATGACATATTTTGCCCATCATGAAACCCTCCAGTGCACATCAGCTTCCCCCTTAGACTACCCAATACACGGTCCAACTTCAAAACTGTGTTCGACCAATAAACAAAACCAAAACCAAAAACAAATACTAACAATCCTACGATCAAACATTGTACTATTGCAATAGGGGTCATGGTAATGACATAGTATTGTGGGTCCTGAATAAGTCCCATAGGCACATTGTAGAAAAATCGTCAGCCCCCGACCTGGGTACCTGCTCGAATCCCGCCGATTGGCAAAGTTCAAATTTTTCAGGCCGTGTAGCAAATTAGTTCGCTGAGGGCCCACATAGAGTTTCTTAACAATGTCTGTTTCCTGTGGGCTATAGTGGCAACAGTATTACCTCTGCCCCTGACGGACCTCGGGGCCTCCCAGCGCGGCCCGCTGCACAGCCCGAGTAGCTGCTTCACCTTCTCCGCAACAACCAGGAGAGACCAACAAGAGGCCAGTAGAGCCGCCAGTATCTCAGCTAGTGGCAGATCTCATGCTGCCTGCGAGGGACTACCTAAGACCTCTATAGCAGGCACCAAGGTATGTGGTACATAGTCGTCAATTAAGCAAGTCGGTAATTGTTTGTGAGGATATGGAGGAAAAAAGCAACTGACTGGCGTCCGGTTCCGAGTGCACCGTGTCCGCCATAGAAAGTTCCTCATCAGTTATTGTCCTATACTCGTGAAATGTAACTGCAGAAATTATGGCTCGTCGTTGACCCTCCGAAACCTGCGCTGGTGTCGCGTCGGGTCTTCCTCTGGTTTCTTGGTTCTTCTACATCTTTGTTGTTGCGTTCGCCTTCTGGGCAGCAGTTCCTCATTTGTACGCTGGGCGGAGTCGATAGGGAAGTCAGGGAATGTGTGCTCCAGCCATTCCCACGCCTCATCCGGGGTGTCATGCAGTATTTTAATCTTGGCGGGGTAGAGCAGGGTGTATTTCAGGTTTATGCTTTGCATGTGCTTCTTAATGCCTTGATACACTGCTCTCTGCCTCTGGACCTGGAGAGTGTAATCCGGAAATGAGATTCGCACACTGTCCTTAAGTATTGGGGCTTTCTCGCGTGCCACCTGTAGTATAAGATCTCAATCTCTACAATTGAGCACCCTGGCTACGATTGGGTGAGGTGGTGCACCGGATGCTCACCGCCTGGTGGGGAGTCTGTGGGCCCTCTCAATGCAGAAGCTGCTCGTCATTTTTCCTGTCGGCAGCCAAGTGCCCAGCCATGTTTCGACGAATGACGTAGTGTTTTGGCCCTCAGCATTCTACAGCATTCCCACGATGCAAACGACCCTCCGCGTCTTCAACACGGTCTTGTAAAATCGAGATTTGGTGTTGTAGGTGTTCTAAGTCTGCAGAGTGCTCTTTTTGCTTCGGAATTAGCTCCTGCAGCGTCGCTTTATTCATAGCCACTTTGTCCGAGAGCTTCCTGTGGTCGTCCCTAATTAGCGCCACCTCTGCCACCAGTGAGTCCAGCTGTTGTTCCAACGAAGAACTGGATTGCCTTATTTCCTGAAGAATAACGTCTAATTTGTCTGGAGGCTCAGGTTCTGCGGTAGGGGGGACAACATTCGTGGGTGCAGTAGTTGAGGATGAACCGGCATCTTCAGTTTCTTGGGGTTTGCCTCCCTTCAGGCGACCCATTGTGAATCCGTGCTGGTGTTCAACTGCAGCACAGAGTAACGGCAAGTAGACGTGTAGCCCGTCAAGGAGACCGTGCAAACTGCAGACGGTAAGTGCACTTCGCCAACAGAAACATATACGTGGTGGAGCCGAAGTTAGTAGGCGCAATAGATAAGCACATGTGATATAAGGCACCTACTAGCTGGAAGAGGCACTGCTGCGTAGTGGCATCATCGTTCTCCCCCTTCCACTCACTACACAATGCAAGAGGCCTGAGCCTCCGCCAAGCCCACCGCCAGCTTAGGCATACAGTGCGCAGCACAAACGTAAGTCCATACAATTGGGTAGCAGGAATAGACTTGGTATTCCCTGTCGGGAGTTCCCAGTGTCCAGACACACACATGTAGCCCTGCTGTGATACACGGTGAAAGGGCCGGTACCTGTGGTGCTGCGCCGTTAATGACCCTCGAATGGAAATGAGGGAAGACTTACAATCCGTAGTTGCGGAGCGGACTCCCAAGGTCGCAAAGTGGCCAATCTGCTCTCCCCTCGCTATCAGGCCCCTGCCCCAGCATCCACGGAGAGCAACGTAGGCGCCCTCTTTTCTGAAAGTGACCCCCACCCACAACGAAAAGAAACTTCACAGTCCGATGCAGCAATGTACCAGTGTGGGGGGGGAGAGGCTCTGCCTGTAGTCGAGTGTCGCCCTCGCTGGAGTGTCCCAGTTCAAACAGAGTATTACATTCCGCCACTAGAGAGCAGGGCGTCCACTCCTTCTCTCCACCGCAGTACGCACTTCCATCCTGAGCTCAGTGACGCAAGTTCCCAAGACGTCTCTCCACCACGCGATCTCCAACTCAGTGCATGCCCCCTCTCTTCAACTCACACAGCAGCCGGATCGTGTCCGGCGGCGCAGGACTCACCCCGGTTTCCGACGAGGCGCAGGGCAGGCAGAGCAGCGGTTCCGACTCTCATGCACTCGGGGGCTCCCGTAGGTCCGCAGCACTGGTATGTCGACGCAAAGGTGCCGTGGGGGGAGCAACCACCCGGCCAGCAAGATCCTGCTACAGCGGTGTAGTCGGGAAGCCGCTTTTGTAGGGTTGCGAGTTCCCAGGGGCGTCAAAACGGAGCTCCGTCCTCTCGAGCCCGAACAAAGGAGGAGTCCGCCATCTTGTGTACTCTGTGCTCCCGGCTCCACTCCGCCGATGATAGAGCGTGTGTGGAGTGCAAAGGCCGTAGATGGGTCCCCAACGTCCCAGGGTCAACAGGGTCCGTTTGCTAATGGTTAGCGGCCAAAGATAGCGATGAAAGGATGTAATGTGGCGGGATTTACGGGCTCTGGGCCGGGAGCCCCGAAGTTAAGCGTCCGCCATACTCGGTTAACCACGCCCCCCCATGGTCAAAGGTTGTTAACGCCTCACTATTGCAAGGCACTTTCCCCGACTGCCTAAAAGCAGCGCAGGTAACACCCATTCTAAAAAAACCTAATGCAGACAGCTCTGAGCTTAATAACTTCCACCCTATCTCCAACATCCTCACTCTGGCGAAACTTCTAGAAAAGTGCATGCAAACTCAACTCTGCTTACACATTGAGAAATTCCAACTCTTGGATCAACATCAATCTGGCTTTCAGCGAGGTCACAGCACGGAATCTGCACTCATTCACATCATGGATAACATTTTAAACAAGCATTGGCATAGCCAATAGGTCTCGCTTTTGGGACCTTATAAGTATTTAGTTATGCAGCACAATATCCTTGGTGTAACAACATCAACTGTTGCATGGCTAAACACTTATAAGGTCCCAAAGGCGAGACCTATTGGCTATGCCACTGCTTGTTAAACCTGCTGGTGAGTGTTTTTTGGGAACTACATTAGCCCACATCTGTATAAAGTGAGAAAGAGCACGATGGTGATATAAAAGGCACCCCTTCAGCTTTGACTGCAAAATTTAATTCAATCAATCATTCACTCGCTAACACTTTTAACAGCAAGGAAAAGCCAAATGTTCAGAGGTTTCATGATAATAGTCTCCAAATTTCCCTGAATTGATGTGGTTTATAAATATTACAAGAAGAGGTGAAACAGTTTCCGCTTTCTGCAAATTTGACGACTCTTGTCAGCATCTCATTTGAACTCGGGAAACGGGGAGCTGCCAACAGTGGAGTAATGGGA
The DNA here is from genome assembly GCA_963921515.1 of Calotriton arnoldi. Taxonomy (NCBI): domain Eukaryota; kingdom Metazoa; phylum Chordata; class Amphibia; order Caudata; family Salamandridae; genus Calotriton; species Calotriton arnoldi. The sequence continues at coordinate 51,600 of CAWUFW010015338.1, forward strand.
AACCAAGCTCGAAAGCCGGCCTCGGCTCAACACAATGTGGTTCTGGACAAATCACTCAATCTCACAGTGGTCTAAAAAAGCAAACAACGAGTAACTGTCTAGTTCTGTTGTAAAGCGCCCTCTGTTCGCGCTATGAAAAAAATACATAAAAAGCCACAGATCTCAGATATCCCCAAGTTTGAAGGTCATAACCCCCTCCCCCTTTGAATCTCCTTGGCATGAATGAGTGTCATGCCTCCCAGTTTTCCCGACAACAGCCTCCATATGTTATTGAAAGGCACTACAATATATTAGATCTCCCCCAAAATAAATGTTTGAAAAGTCACTACATTTCTCGACAGTGTCCTTAAATATTTTTGAAACATATGACTATGTCTCTGAACTGTCTCAAATGTATGTTGGCGAATAGCCCCACATTTCCCTCAACTGTATTGACTGACACCTAACAGTCGAACTAATCTCTCTGGGGAATTTCAGTAAGCACATTATGCAAAGGTGTTTATTTGCCAGTTTCCTTCCCTTCCCGGATTCAACTGCTCGTAGCAGAGCTCTCTGCGATTCACTAGCTATTATATCTGCTTTGAAGCAACCCTGCAGTTATTTTGCAATGCTCTCTGCCAGATCCGAGGTTGCAGGCGCGCAGAAAAGCAACTGTCACGTTCTCCTTGTCGAAGGCGACAGGTGCAAGGGCTACTGCAGGGCCATCACTTCGGGCGTCAGACACTCACTGCAGTTACAACACTAGAAAAATGTCTTCTGATTGGCTAAGTGCACAACAAGACTATGAGTACAGCATATACAACCTTATGCTGTAGTTCAGAATGCTGGTACTCAGACTGTACCCGAATGCTCCAATTTTGACAGAAAATAAAAACACTAGTATGTAGTACGACGTGGGGCTGGTAGGGTTGCCACCCAGATGTTTTTTAACAGCATGACATTATTTTAGTGTCCAGGCCTATACAAAAATTCGGAAAATCACTTATAGCCGGTATTTTTCCCCTTATCAGTACACACTTTAAAAATTAAACATAGGAAGAAGGCATGTTTAAAATATGTTCTAGAGCTGCCTTAATGCTCCTAGACTGATAATGAAAGTAAACAGAAACAGAAAGCCATGTTTAAAAAAATCATACATACAATTTCATCTAAAGTCCTATTTAAATATTATGTCCGGCTCTTTTTAAAACGTGAACCGATATTTTTCTCTGGGAAAGGTGGCAACGCTGTTGACTAAGGCGAGCGGGAAAGTATGGGGGTAAAGGAGAAAGCAAAGCAAATCAACAACCTGATTGGAGTGGTGTTCAGAAGAACAGCTGATCTGTCTAGGTGACTTCCCCCCACCTTCTGGTCGGTTGCAGTGTGTAGAGGGGGTCGAGGGAGGTGACAGGTTAGTTCTGTGAGGAAAGGTGCGAAGTCTGCTATGCTGGGTATTATCCAGCGGGTGGCACCAGACGGTGGTCCATTATTAGGGGGTAGTGCGTTTTTATCAACATCGCCATCAGATAGGGTGGAAACTAAAGCGGGGAGGTAGGGCAAAACGAGATCAAGCTGTATGGAGTGGCAATGGACTTAAGTCAGGGTGACCAGGCGCCCCGGATTTCCAAGGACAGTCCCGGTTTTGAGAGGACTGTCCCGGCGTCCCGGCGTCCCGAGGCTTTACTAATTTTCAAGAAATGTCCCCGTTTTTAGAAATAAGATAAAGTCATCCGGCAAAGCAGAAATGACATGTTTACTTTCCTTTCAAGAGACGCCTCTAAAGTAATTTAATTTATTATCTGCCTCTTTCAGGCAACACAGGGGGAGGGAAGTCGGCTGCCTGCTTGCATCAGAGAAAAGACAGAGTAGGGAGGAGGGAGGCAGCGTCAGCACAAGTGAAGCGCTGGACAGCAGAGACGTCGGCAGCGTCAGAGAGGAGCGGGGGCGAGCGAGCGCGGCAGCCTGCTGAGCTGACCACACGCTCGTGCACAATGGCCATGTGTTTTCAATTATCGCGCCCGCGTCTGGGCACGATAATTGGAAACAGATGGTGGCCGTGCGGGTAACCGCACGGAAAAGGCCATTGTGCACGAGCGTGAGGTCAGCTTTTTGAAGCCCCTTACATAAACTCTCGCAGAGCAGCGCTTGCGCGCTACTCTGGGCTCGACCTAAAAAGCTAGACCAAAATGAATCATGCCTCCTGATTCTTCTTGACCTATCCTCTGCCTTGGACGCTGTTAAAGACGACAAAAAACTATCCAGTCTAGAACACAGGATGGGCCTTTCAGTGCCGGTACTACAATGGTTTACTTATTTCCTCCACAACAAATCCCAAAGAGTCAAGGTGAATCAATCCTTCTCTCAGCCCTCCACAGTCAATATGGGGGTTCCTCAGGGGTCCGCCCTTTCACCCATACTCTTCAACTTATTCTTGGAACCACTTGCAAATGCACTGAACTCTGCAAACACTCTTTTTCATATGTATGCTGATGACACTCAATTATATCTGAAAATCTCCTCCCCAGAAGACTTCATTTCACTCAATTCTACCTAGATAAACACTCAAAACTGGCTCAGTGATAACCACCTCATGCTCAACACCTCCAAAAAGGAATTCCTCCTCTTTGCTCCCCCTAATTACACTCCCAAGACTGACACATGGATGAATCATCTAACAGCCTTCAACTGTTCTCCCCACATTATTGAGTCAGCTAAATCCCTTGGAATTACACTAGACAAGCACTTGAACATGCAGAATCATATCAGCAATGCAACCAAGAGAGCTAAATACCAGATGAGTATACTAAGGAAATTCACACCATTCCTTCCAAAGGATGACTTTAAGCTGGCGGTACAAGCCGAGGTGAGACTACGGAAGCTCCATGCTTTGTGGTCTTCCAAACATAACTTGGCCCAGCTAAGGGCTTCTATGAATGCCGCAGCCAGACTGATTACCGGTACAAAAAGAAACAATCACATATCCCCAGCCCTAAATACCCTAAACTGGCTGCTGTACGAACCAGAATACAGCTAAAGATTGCCTGCTTGACTCACAAAGCCCTACACTTCAAAACCCCTATATAGCTGGCACAAAAGCTAGAATTATCAGGGGGTTGCAGACCTACACGAAGTGCAAGTTCACTGCTGCTGAAACCACAGAGTTTCCACAAAAAGAGAACGATTTGAAACTCTCTTCAACCAGAAGTCCGTCGAATCTCATCCACCGCTTCTTTCAAAAAGGACGTGAAAACTATGCTAATGAACAAGTTTCTGCCCTAAAAGACCTTGGCTCTATTGTTTACTTACCTGCCCTCTATTCTGATGCTCTGGTTGACTACTACGTTGTTGTACATCTGTGAACCCCAACTTTACCATGCTATTCACATGTATGTAATGAATGCTCTTTTCCAACAAATGTATCCTACCTACCCTAAATGTGAAGCACTCTGATACCCTCTAAGGTCATGTTCATGCTATACAAAATGTTATAAATAAAAAATAAATAAAAAATCCTGGGCTCTCCCAATCCATCATGCTCAGCTGTGCTATTCTCCAGTTTGGAGTGGGGTTCTGCCCAGGCCCTCAGCACCTTTTGTAACTCCACCTTCGTGGTGGCCCTTTTAGCAGAAAGACCCATCTCCTTGCAAAAGTCTCTGAGCTGGGCCACTGTATAGGTTTCCAGGTTGAGCAGCTCAAATTCCAGGGTTCCAGTTGTAGAACCAACAGCCAGAGAAATGATTTTGAAGAAAAATCAAAAATGCTAATTTGGAAGAATTTAAAATTCGAATTGGTCTTGGATGTGGATTGGTAGTGTACACCAAGTTACAGTATGGCACTGCATAAACACAAGTCCATATCTCATTGCTGATCACCAATCTTTGAAATTGGGTTGTTGGTTGACTGGGGCATGAACCTTAGTCAACAGCAACCACAATTCTAGTCAGGCTAAGGGTCAGGAAAACCCTAAATTAACCATTATCACCCTCTGGTAGCTTGGCACCTAGCAGTCAGGCTTAACTTAGAGACAGTGTGTAAAGTATTTGTGCCACACTTCAAAAAGAAAGACACCACACCAGTTACAAAAATAGAACTTGAGATATGAATTTTTAAAGAATAAACTTTAAAATAGCGTTTAGAAGCAATAAGCGCTTACTTAGGATATTTGGACGCGTAGGACCGGGACAAAGTCAGATGTTCGCGGGCCAGATACAGGGACCCAGTGAGGGCCGCTGAACAAAGGTATTTCAATCGTGGTTGCATCAATGTCGAAGATGCGGGGTGCAGCAGAGGGGATGTGTTGATTTTCTCCTTGCAGCAGTGGTTATGCGTCGGTTCAGAGAAGGGGTAGTTCCAAAGGCAATGTGCCAGTTCTGTTCCCACAACTGCGGTGGTGCTTCGATTCTGCTTCCGCAGCAGAAGACATGTCGTTTCTGAAGGCAATGCGCTGGTTCCGAAGGTGATGCTCCAGTTCTGTTCCAATGACAGTGGAGATGCGGTGTTTCTGTTCCCACAGCAGAGAATGTGTTGCTTCCACTGGAGCAAACACCTTAGGCCCACTTCCAAGAGTCCAGGACTGGGGTGGCACTACTTGGCAGGGCAGACTCACAGATGGCAGAGTCCAGGTGCAGAAAGCAGGATGGTTGGAAGTCTTTAATGTCCCTGAGACTTCAGATCAGGAGGCCAGCCAGCTAGCCCTTGGAGTCACTCTGGGTTCAAGTGATGCAGGTCCAGTCCTTCTCATCCAGGCAAGAGAGAGCAGCAGGCTGCAGGGCAACACAGCAAGGCAGGAGTCCAGCAAGCAGCAGTCCAGAAGAGTGGCAGTCCTTTCAATCCTACGAAATAGAAGAAACTTAAACTTAGTACAATTTTGTACAATGGAAAGAATTTAGGGAGAACCTGAGAAGTGCAGCAAGTAAACACGAAAGCGTGCACTCACATTAAACTGAAGAAAATTGTGCAGAAAGGGAGACACCGAAGCGTGCTGGTAAATATGCTATATGCCTAAATGGTGCCTGAAGGATGATGGTAGGTCATCATCCTTCAGGCACGGGTTAGGCATATAGCATATTTACTTGCTACACTTCTCAGGTTCCCCCTAAATTCTTTCGACTTCCACCAGCATGCATGACCTATTGGGGATATAAAAGTTGTCACCTTCTAAACTATGGTTGATTCATGAGAATGTAACCATTGCACAAAATTGTACTAAATTTAAGTTTCTTCTATTTTCGTAGGATTAAGCCCCTGATGAAGGGGGCAGCCCGAAATGCATTGGGCACATTCATTCTAAGGATATATGAGTTTGAACTAAAACAATTACAAAAGATTATGGACACTTCAAAGTAAAAACGAATTTAATTGTGGAAAGAAAATAAAGAAATTTCTTGCAATAACTTGAAATAAATTTTGAGCAAAATATTTTGAACTTTGATTTTGAGTGCGGATTGGGGACGCTCCCCACAAGTTAGGGGATATCGCATTTATTGCTGATCTATTATACCTCACACTCAGGAGGATTTACCAACCGGCACCATTAAAATAGAGTACTTGATCACAAAAGGTTTACAAGTGAGTGCGTGAGTCCCACCACTAGTTGGTCTGTGTTAAAAGGGTTCTTTTGCCTGGTCAACATTGCAGTGTAAACTGCACACACAGGCTATGCAATAGCAGGCCTGAGACATGGTTAAAGGGCTACTTAAGTGGGTGGCGAAATCAGTGCTGCAGGCATATCTCATAGCATCTAATTTAGAGGCCCTGGGCACAAGGGGTACCGCTTTACTAGGGACTTATAAGTAAATTAAATATGACTTCTGGGGATGAACCAATATTACCATGTTTAGAGGAGAGAGCACAAGCACTTTAGCACTGGTTAACAGTGGTAAAGTGCACAGAATCCCAACACCAGCAAAAATGAGATCAGAAAAATGGAGGGAGGCGGCAAAAAGTTGGAGAAAAGACCACCCTAAGGCTGTCAGGTATAACAGGCTGAACTTGTATCTTTGTCCCGTTCTAGCACTACCAGATATCCACAGTTGGCGATTTGTGCTTTTTGGTGCTATTTTCACGAAAATCTTAAAAATTGTATATTTCCAGTTCTATTGATTGGATTTTTGACGTTTTGTGCTTTTTTATTCATTAAAATGTACGCTATTTTTCTAATCTGGCGTGGGGTTGTTCTTGTGTTGTGTTTTCAAGTTATTACTGTTTGAAGTGTTGGCCAAATACTTTACACATTGCCTCGAAGTTAAGCCTAACTGCTCTGTGCCAAGCTACCAGAGGGTTGAACACAGGTTAATTTACGGTTTGCTTGTGTCTTCACCCTGACAAGGACTGTGGTTCCTGCTTGAGCAGGGTTTTACCCTCCTCAACCAACAACCCAATTTCTTAGAGAGGATATATTCCTTTGCTTGTTTCCTCACTCCCTCAACTTGCTGATCCTGACTTCTCGATCCTTAATAATTCCACTTTTGGAGTCTGGATTCCTGATTTTCCTCAATCCTCTGAAGTCTTCATAAAGCTAGGAGGGTTATTACACCCTTAGCTTTTTCCTCCTGAGAAGGTTGAAGCTTTTTGAGGGCACTTGCCTACCACATATTCAAGTCTGTGGTGACATTGTGGCTTCTGGAAACAGTCACCCGTACATCAAACAGCGGAAGACCCAGCACGATTACAGGAAAGCATCCAGACCCAAACAGTGTCAAAGATTCATGGGGGATGGGACTGGAGATGACAATGCGTTAATGGGGGTGAAACTAAGAAGAGGTGAGATTCAGTGTTCATTCTAAACATGCTGTAATGCTTCTGAAGATGAAGAGTCTCCAAGAGTTAGATTATTGCCTATATTTCCTTTTCCATAGCATTACTTAGTGACTAGGCCGTGGATGGACAGGAATATCAAAAGCGAAGGGGGAATAGAGGACCAGCCGGAGGGGGGAGTCCTTGACTGGAACCTCAAGAGGAATCCAGGGATTGAAATCTTAAACTGCGGGTCCAAACCTGGGAACCCACGCAGCCCGGTATGCCCCAAGCAAATGGGAAAACAAATTAGGAGCTGACGAGGGCTGTCGGAGGGGTCGTATGGCGAGAACGCCATGGAGGGAGGAAAACGGGGAGAGAAAGTAGGCCTCTGAGGCTGGGGAGCTGAAAACTGAAAAATGAGAGGCTGTGGGGGCCATATGCAGGGCAGCTGGGCACGCAGGCAGATGGGGTGCATAGCCAGGTTGGCTGACTCAGGCGGGTCCCAGACATAACAAGTCGGGAAGTGGGACCCCAGAGCAGGGGCTCACCTAAGAGGAGCAAACAGTGAACCTGTAAACATGGGAACCAGAAGGCAACCATGGAAGGATATGAAAAGAACAAAAACAAAAACAAGCGAGGCCCCCTCCCACCAAATGCTTATCCAGATACTCATCCAACAGCCAGTCTGGATGGGCACCGAAGGGGGACCAAGCTGTAGGCAGATGGCAGAACAAGGGGGACTCTCATTCTGCAGATGTTGAAGGCTTCAGTCCCCAGCGCTCAGTACCATGGCCTCCAGACAAAGCTGCGGGACCCAGGAAGACACCCAGCAGCCAGGGGCACGCACTGACGATCCCAAAAGCCCGATATGGCAGAGTGTTCTGGGTCGGCTTTGGAGGGAAGGAAATGAGAGTCAAGGTGGAGGAGGGTGAGTCAGCCTACCTCCGCTCCCCAGAGGTCCAATGTGACCCCCCAGGCAAGGTCAGATGGCTCGGGGGCCTATGGACTCCTCAACGCCGCGGGCCTGGCGGTGCTCAGCACTCCCTTTCACGGGCATGGCAGGGTGCGGCGGGCCAATGCACTCACGAAAGGCCTCGGTGAGCGGCCCACTGCCGAGCACCTGCGGTAGACGTGAAGTGCGGGTGAGCCCACTCCCCCGATAGCAAAAAGAGGCTTGGAAGCCCCTCCGTGTCCGCACAAGTCCCCTTAAGTGTGGCCGCGCACTAGGCCGCGGCGGGCCAGGACGTCGGGCTCCGGACGCAAAGGAGAGAACGAGGAACCCCGGCCCCCATTGATGAAGGCAGTCCTGCCAAGTATCACGCATCAGGCGTGACACTACCGCATTTCAGTGTGATGTTCCGCATCACCGCACTGAAATGCATTGTCACGCATTTTAATGGCACTGACTCCCTGCTGTACCAGCGCTGAAAGTAACTGCTAGCGTGCGCGCCTGTGGCCTGCGCCGGCGCTGCTGCTCCCCACAGACTTGCCGTGGCGCTGCCAGCAGCACAGGCTCAGTAACAGTTAATCTTGTGCATCACTGCTGCTGCAATGTATCTTTTTAGCCTGCTGTATTGAAATTCCCGCCCGCGGAGCTGTAACAGATTTACCCGACGCGCGCAGCAGCGTGATTAATCATGGCTATTGGTTCATGATGCTGCGGCGCAAGTGGTGAGCAGACTGACTGCAGTCTGAATAAACTAGTGGCAGGCTACATGGTGTGGTAATGGGAGCGGCGCACTGCACGCACAGTGACAGAGTTCTGTGCCGTGGGTATTTTATTATCTCCGTCAAACACTTGAGGGTCCTGACCGGCGGCGGCCTCTGGAGTTGCTCCTCAGCAGCCTAGAAGCACACCAGCCCCTCCTGTGCAGCTGCAACGAGCCACACAATTATGCCGATGTTTATTGCGGAGGTAGTCATTGCGGCGAGGTCCAGCCCGTACAATTGCCACTCCTCGAGAGGTATCAGTTTTCTTCAAAGTGTACTTTACATTTTATTAATAGCGCTAGCGCGCTGCCAGTGCTGCCGGTCCTAATACTTTCAGTGCCAGTTTGTGACCTGAGTTGTTTGTACTAAATAGTAAAAGGTTGTGCTGCTTATTCACAGCGAAACCCTCTTCTATGCAGTCCCGGCTATGTTTTTGCTTACTGGAGTGGCATCGTTCAATAAGAATGGAAAATGTCTTCAATTTGTAGCGTTCCTTAAAAAGTAAACATTTCTTTAATTGCAAATTGTCCTTGATTTATGTGTGGAACGACGTTCCCGTTGTGCGCTCTCTATCAACATGTAACTAGCGTGTGTGGCAGAGGTTTTTTTTTTTTTACAAGACATGCGAATACATTGTAGGTGTCTTATTCCATTGTTGTAAAGACAGAGGCCTCATTTGTCACAATTGTCTAAGCTATTCAGCTAAGTTGTGCCAATGTAGCTTTGTTTTTAGACTGAATTAATCTATTTAGTAAACAGGTTCTCTTGGTTTCTTCTAGCGAACTTAATTCAGCACAGCTCACGTGCTCAGTATCTATGTAGTAGCTCTCCGTGACAGCAACTTCTGAAAACAAATGTGTGCAGGGGCCCTTCTGTTCATCTGGGCAGTGTGCGGGCTCTGCATTCACATTATAATGTTATGCAATTATTTCATAACCTGTTGCAGAGGCCTGCTTGGGAATTGTTTAGCAGTGACACGAGTGTATTTAAAACCGAACCCCTCTTGTTTTGCACATACTCCGGTTCTTATCTACATGACTGCGTTTTTGTCTAAACGATTGCATTTTATTTTCCATGGGCTGTTTCTTTAGTACATTGTGGCGTCTTGAGGTCACCTAAAAGCGATCATGGGAGTTCTGTACTTCGTTTTCATGTTACACCTGACCTAGTGCTGTCATCCGTACTGGAGTGTGCACGTGCCCTGCTCTCCACATGCGGCCTAAGCAGAATATTGCTTGTAAGACCTGAACGCTTCTGTTTTTATAAATGCCAAAACAAAAACCTTTTTTGAAAAGCAGTATGAAGACGGAAAAGGGAGAAATGGTCCCTTAAAAAAAAAAAAACATGCTTGGACTAGTTACAGTTCACATTTAATGGTTCTAAAAATAATTTCTTAATTACCATGATCGATCATCTGTGTGCAATTTATATCCCATGAAGTTTTAAAACACAAGCCTTTTGCTAGCAGGTCCCCTTCCTGTAACATTCATCTTAGAAAGGGGCAGTAGGTTAGTAAGTTTGCAATTCAGGGGCTATGCAGCAGCTTGAAAGTCTTTCCAAAGCTTATTACTGTTTTAAAGGGCGTAATTTCTGATATTTAGCTTTTTCCATGGACTTATGTGTTTGGTTTTATTTCAGGGGGAAAATGTCTCTGTCACTGAGAACTGCAGTCATGCAGTCTGTCTCCGGTTAGTGCCCTTCCATTTCTGGTGCTTTGCTGCAGTTTTAAGACCTTGTTAGAGTTTCTTGTTGCTCAAATGGGTGTAATTTCTGATATTTATCTGTTTCCCTAATCTTCATTACTTGATTTTGCCCGCCGCGAGACAGTGTCACTCATAGTCATTGAAATGTCACTCATAATTTCACTGAAATTATGAAAATGTCACACATAGCAATCTGAAACCTTGGCAGCTATGTGAAGGGTCGGGAACTCCGATGGTGCTCGGGGAGGTCCCGCTTCCAAATGTCGACCCCACTGCCCCGTCACAGCTCTGCCGACGTCGCTGGGTCCCTCTGGGCCTGCCGGAGTCACGGAGCACCACGGGCAGGGGGCCCTCTTTACCGGTTCTTTCCACAGCATTACAGGCATTGCTATGTCTTCCAGTAATACCGCAGACGCACTGATTTTGGGGAATGTCTTTGGCAACCTTTTGCTGCCTGTGGAGTTCTGTGGTAATGGCAGCGGGCAATGTTGTTTCTACCTGTTATTTGCCCCAAGCAATAATGGTTTTAAAATATTGCAGCAGGAGCGTTGGAGCACCATCAATCTGTCCCCCCCCCCCCCTCATTTAGCATCTTGAATAGGAACAGATGCCACTGGACAGTTTTGTGTAACATAAAACATTAATTATTGTTGCTTATGGCTCCTTTAGTGTGGCAGACCTGTCTCCAAAATAGAACTTCTGTTCTTTCATTACCACTGAAAGGTAATAGTATGGTGGTGCTGTGGGTGGATAGAACAAATGGAACCCGAAAGCACAAAGTCAGAAAGGAGGGAGAATGGGGACGGAGAGTGAGTGGACAGAAAGATCTAAAGATGGCTGAATGGTTTAATGAAGAGATGGGTGGAGGATGGATGGATGGATGATGGAGGAAACCATATATTGATGGAGAAAAGGATGAGGAAAAAAGCAGACTGAAGTACGGATAATTCAGCAAAGGATGGATGGAGAGACGTATGGCTGAGAGTTGGATGGATGGCTAAATGACGGGAAGTGGGATGGAGGAAAGGAAGGAAGGAAAGATGGAACAAATGATGGAAAGAAGGAAAAAGACCGAAGAAAGATAAAATAAAGACAATAAATAATGGAAAGAAAGATAAAAAGAAAGAAAGTAGAAGAGAAGGCAGTGAAGGAGCCGGGTTCCACGTTTTAGACTTACTCTGGAATCCCTGGTCGATGGCTCTTTGTTGCCTGCTTGTAAGTGTGGAGGGGAAAGAAAAATCATTAGCCAATTATAGTTTACCATCACAATAGTCCATGTCACTAAAGGAACACAGACTCCGGATCCAAATTTTGTAAGTTTATTAAAAAGCCAAGAAAAGTTGGACATACAAACACCTCAAGACGAGGATGTAAAAATACATGGGCACTAATACAAAGCCATATCTACGCGTGAAGTTAAGACGATGCAACATGCACAGAATGACCAATTCCAGAATCAGGACGCAAAAGATAATCGAACCAACATCAACAGCCCCCTTCATTGGTGGTTCGTAAGTGAAAAGCATTAGTCTGTTCCTACACTACCACTAACATGACATCCCTACTTAGCATTTCCCTGGCAAGTCCCCCAAAAAGGTGTCAGCACGTGAAGTCTTCCTAAGAAGCACACTCACGTTAAATGGGTTGAGTAGCATAAAGCTACGAAGCTCGTTGTAAAATGCTCTCTCTCCTCAAGGCATGGCAGAAGTCCCCGAACTCTGTCCCTAACCCCAACACAAAAATCGTAGGTCACACCCTCAACACATCACAACATCACCCCATCCAGCTAGACACATCCTTGTAGGTAACTTTCCATGCAGCAACGGTGCTCCTATGCTCTTGCTCGATGACCTTGATTCCCAGGCCTCCTCCAGTGTGAAAGAACACCGTACCACATTATCAGTATCGCTTGTTCATATGTATTTTCTCCTCCCTAAGCCTAGTTACAAAAACAAAAGCGTTATTCTAACTAGCAAGGATGAATTTCTCCACCTGCAACAGAAACGTGACAAAGACAAATTCCACATACACATGAATTCTAATAGCAACCCCTTAATGTGAGAGCGAACAGGGAGAAATACACGTTAGGCCTACCGAATTCAGCCAACCTAAGAACAGTACACAAGCTTTGAAGCACACGCATTAATGACATAAACATTAATATCGAAAGCGTTTGTTAGTCAAGAATACACTTTTAAGTTTTCATCTAAGCATGTACAACTACAACATCAATTTTTCGTTTTACATGGAAGGATGACTAACATTTCATCTTGCACGTTATTACAGCACACAATCTAATGACCAAATTTTAACACAACAAAAGATTATATGTGGATGCGAACTACCCATGATTATAATGCACCCCTACAATTGAAAGAGCAAACTTGTGCTCTATCAGTCGAATAACAGAAAAAGTATTAACAGTAGTAAGGAAATAAAGAAAGAATGAAGTAAAGGAAGATAAGGTTGAAACTGTGAAGGAAATGAATAAAGGAGAAATTAAAGAATGAAAAAATGGCAAGACGGAAAGATGGGAAAATATTAGAAGGAAAAAAGAAAACAAAGGTGGACTTACTTAAGAAGCAGCAGAAGTAAACATGGACAGAACTTAAAGTGGAAAATATTGAAGGATAGAAATCTGGAAAGAAAAACAGAAAGAACAACAGAATCAAAAAAGATGGATAGAAGGAAGATAGGAACAAAGATGGGAGAAAAAATGAAGATAGACAAGGCAAGAAAACGAGAAGAAAAAAAGACATGGAAAGAAATATGAGAGAAGGATTGAAAGATACATTTAGAGACTCCCTCCATCCCAATATCCTTTTGGTGGCTAAGCATTGTCTTGCGCACACATCATAATTGTCTGTAAAAACATATAAGCTTTTAATCCAATTTATTTGAAATTAATCTGTGAAATGCACCTAGCAAGGCAGAGGATCTCGGGAAATGGGACAATTAATTTCTTAGACTTGGCGCAAACGTAGATAACGTTTGTTTGCACTTTTGGTGCATTCTGCAAGGGAAGAGCAGCCTGTGATGCTGTGTCCTCTGGAAACATGTATTTTGTCAGAGTTAGTCACAGCTTTGTAACGTACAAAATAGGCTATGTTCTTCATACTGTCCAGCAGAGGAAGCGAGTTAAATTTGTTTCCGGGGGCAGCAGTCCCAGTAAATGTTCTTTAGTTTATGATGAGACAATCCGTGGCTTGCAGAATGATATTCACTTGGAGCCATGGTTGTCAAGTGTGCAGGTGAGCATGGCGGTGCCACAAGCTGAGAGGACAAGTGTCCCAACAGTGGACGGGATGCTTTTGAGTAATGCAAATAATGATTGTGTGAATTAAGTAAACAATCTCTTTGCAAGTATCAATAAAGAATATACCTCAATTCAATGGAGTGTGCAATGTACATGCTTAGGGACCCTGCCTTTTAATACCTAAAGGTGTGGATACCACAGCAGCTACAATTCTAAATAGGGCTCCTGGTTTTATGGTATTTATTTTTAAGACATTTCCATATATGATTATTCATATTTTTTTTGCTCTTTTTTTATCTGTATTTGATATGTATTACCTTGGTGTTTTTTTGGAAAAGATTAATCCAAAACTAGTATATGTCCGCATTTATTTAACCAATCAAGGTACACTTGCAATTAGACTCTTCAGGTGTTTTAGTACTATATAAGCAGCCATAAATATGCACATTACACGCATATACCTTTAACGTTGTAGTGTAAAACATATCTGCAGCCGTTTATGACTTCATTAGAAAAAGCTCCTGTTTTAAACTCCCTGCTTGTTAATCACTCAAAAGAAGATCTATTCTCCTTATCTTTCAATATTTAAAAATAAATGCTGAGAAATCGAGGGGTTTCTGCCTGTATTGATCTGCAAAATTCGGTAAGAATGGAAAATTGTGAGCTTTAATTATGAAGCATCAGACGAGTCGAAAGGCCACAAGCATCAAGGTATCTGATGGTCTTAGAGGCGCTATTTTACTCATTCTGTGTGACCCAAAAACAGAGCGGCTACTGCCCTGCAGCCGAGGAATCAAGTAGATACATAAGAAACCGTCAAATTGGCTTTGTCAGATACATGTTGTGAGCCTAGATGTGGTTATACGCCATTTAATCGACGGATAGCTTCTGCCCCCTAGTGATTAGAGTTGGAAGTTAAAAGAGGTTACCAACCCTTCATATTTAAAGTATTTCTAATGAGACAGCAGATTACTAAATGTTGATAAAAATGATATGGAGATGTAAAGATGTGTCATAGGGGCTAGAGCTGCTGAATTTGAAACTGGGAACGCAGGTTGGAATCCCCGCCTCAGCTTCCTGTGATTCTAAGCAAATCACTTAAGCTCCCGTACCTACAACAAAATGTATAACAGTTTTTTTTGTTGAAGTTTTATAAAGCGCCAACTCGACAGGAAGGTATTGGAGCGCTTTACAAGAGCACCAATTACCAAGGATATATTCATTTTTTGGTAGGCACAGGGAGATTAAGTAATTTGCCCAGAATCACAGACTGTTGAGCCGACGCCAAGGCTCGAACCTGGTTCCCCAGTTACAACGGCGGCAGCTCTGACCGTTATGCCACATCCTCTTATGTTCTCATGTAGGGCGCTAAGTTCTCTCTAAATAAAGCGTCTCAAATAAATAAATCGAGGGACTGACCAGGCTAAAGGGTAGTTGTTTTTGGTTGCAGCTGGCCGACCTCACCCTTCATATGTGCTCCTCTTTGTGAACTTCAAAAACAGGATTTCACGACATGCATTTTAACAGCAACCAAAATGTTTTATACCAGGATACCAGGGATGTTTTGAGGATTACCACTGATTATCTAAATTAGTTTCATTTGGATTCATTAGTAAATGTATGTGCTGTCCTGGACCAAGTTGATTTGGCAGCATGGAGAAGGGATGTCCACTCTGCACATTGACCCGGGCTGCATTGCCTCTAAAGATGGTGCACTTCCCCACTCAGGTGTTCTTTATGAAATGTGCAAACAAATAAAAACGATAAATAATTTCTTAACTTCCTCCGAAATGTTTAACATTTTTAGTTGCAAACTTTGATGAACTTGCCCAATTCTCAAATACTTTAAACACTGACCAGATTATTTAATGTTCCAGTTTATAATATGTTCCCTGAAGGGTTCTGAGAAGGTAGAGCTTGCCAGACCCCAAGATTTTGGAAATCTTTTCATTGCCGACCAAGCCACCGGTCCTTTGTGGCGTTAGAGCTTCTCTGGGCAACAAAGGTCCGTTGCAGTGGGAATATGGCTGAGAAAACTGATGAGCCTTGCTTGGGACCAAAGCATTTTTAGGTCGAGCCTTGGCAGTGCATGCGCTGCTCTGTTATATTGGAGTATGGACTTGAAGCCCCGCCCACTCTCAGCCTATATTTGTCATTGGCTTGTGTCATTGTCCTTCGTAAATGCTGGCTTCTGATTCGTTAATAGGCTTGTTAGTCCCTCCTTAGTACCTCCTTGTCTTCATTTGTAACCTCCCATGAGGACTGGCCCTTTTACTTCGGTTGTTACAAGGTACGTCTTATTTAGTCTGTAAGCACTGTTTTCTTTAATGCGTTTCTCCTACTGCAGGCACTACATGCTTTCCTGCAACATTCAGTGAATTCAGCGAGCCATGGGTGCTTTTACAAAAAAAGCATTTGTTTGTCAACTTGACCAACAAATGCTTTTTTTGGTAAAAGCCCACCTACTGCGCTTTCACTTTAATAGCGGCTGTGGATCTTTCTTTAGACACGGCTCTTCTAAAGAAAGGGGTGTGGCCTTTATTAACGTGAAAGCGCAGCATGGGGCGCTTGTAAACAACAAGCATTTGCAATGCAATAGGTCTCGCATTTTAGAAACCTTGACCTATTGGTATTGTAAATGACTATGCCTTTTATTATTGCAGGTTTTTTAAACACATAAATAAAAGGCATTGTCCTTTACAATGCCAATAGCTCAAAATCTCGCAATTGCGAGACCTATTGCATTGCAAATGCTTGTTTCACCTTTGTTGTAGAGACCGAGGCTGCCCCTCCGGTGGTGGGCTCTGCTGGGATGGAGACTAGCCCTGAGATAGTGGCGCCCTTGTTTCCATTGCTGATCCGGGGCCACGACGGGGCCTGTCGCTTGAAGGCATTAGTTAGGGGTGGGCGGAATTTGCGTAGTCGCGCTACGCAAATTCTCGCGAAATTGTAAAAAATCTCCGCGAGCACGCGGAAATTCTGCTAACATGCGGAATTGCTTGTCCCGCCCGTTCGCGATGTGTTTTTGCGTGCTTGCAGGGAATTATATCACTAACTTGCCCATGCGGTCGCTAATGGGCGCGGCCATCTTGTTTTTCACTTGTCCCGCCCACTCGCGATGCTTATTTCCTGTTCCGGGTCGCGTATTGTGTGCTCCCGCCCGTTCGCGATGAGTATTTCCTGCTTGGGAACGCGATTACGTGTTCGCAACGCTTTTTGCATGCTCGGGGGGGAAATATCGCGCAAACTTGCCCATGCGGTCGCAATGGGCGCGGCCATCTTATTTTTCAGTCTATTGCTATGGTTCTGGGCCTGCTTTTCTATCCTCCCTCTATCTTTGCAATCCTTTGTTTCTGTACACTTTTTTTTAATCTTTTTTATTTATTATCTATCTCTCTATTTTCCTGAATCTATATTTTGAGGTTTTTTTGACTTTTTTGTGACTTTTTCTACTACTTTTTCACTCTTTTTCTATAACTTGCTTTTTTCATTTCTTTTACTTACTTTCCTAATTCCTCCCTTTTCTTTTCCACCCCCGAGTCCCAGAACCATGCCCAAGGGAGAAAGCGGGGGCAGCAAGGGAAAGGGCAAGGCTGCCCGTAGCCGCAGCTGCGACCGCCTTCCCTGCGGAAGGCGGTGCCCAAAAGGGGTGCAGGAACGGGCCTTATTTGGTGAGGCGGAGGTGGCCGCACTTGTTTTTTTTGTGCAACGCCACCTCCCCTTAACCCTAGCAGCAGGCGGCAGGCCTGGGTCCGGGTACGGGCTCCGGGAGCGTAGCCAGCGGTGGGGAAAGGTGCGCCGGGCAGTGTTTCGCTGCTCTGGTGTCCGGCGCACCGATACCCAGCTGAGGCACCGGTGGTCCGATATCCTGGACCGGGAGCAGGACCTGCTCGACCTGCTAGGAGTGGAGGTCCCGGGGCTTGGTGAGTAGCTATTTAATATTACTACTTTGTGTTCTTCTGCGCTGTGTTATATATTGCGAATATATTTTTTTTCCGAACAGCAAGAATGCTGCTGCTTACATTGCAGGTAAATTACGTTTAAAAATCTTCTGTGATTGTTATGACACAGGTGCTCGGCGCTACTAATCTTACTTGTTTGCAACTTTGCGCTCGCTTGGCCTGATTATGTAAGAGTTTACTTTAGAGAACTTAAGTTAGGTAATGCTAGAGAGACTCTAGTCCTTCCTTTGTCCTCCTGCCACTAAGAAGAGATAGTGGTGGATTGATAGGTTTAGTTACTTATTATTAGTAGGTAATTTTTTAGTGGTCTGCGTGACGCATCCTCTGTCACGTCACGTGTTGCTGAGTGCTGCTTACCCCAGTCCTTAGTAGAACCTTTTGTAGTTTGTTTAGTGAGTGGTAATAGCCTAGGCTTATCACTAGCAGAACATCAGCAGCAACCAACCAACAATTTGATGTATGCAAAAATTTATGCATGTGTCCTCCATCTATGCATTTTTGAGGACTAAAATAAATGGAAATTCAGACTTAGTGAACAATTGGCCCGTCTGGAATAGGTGGGCTCGGTCAGGTGGTACTTAGGCTTAGTTAGTATTCTGGAATCAGAATGGAACACTGGATTAGTGTTCATAAATAATAACTAGATGGTCCGCGAATCCCGCAATACTAGTCGACCAGATTAGATAGGTCAATTTTATTGCAATTGTTTCCATAAATGTTTGAGAGTTTTTAAAAATATTTTATTTGTTTCACACCAATCATCCATGTTTGTCTCTTTCTTTCTTACATCTTTCATGATCAGCACCCAGGGGCAAGAAGACGGGGTCGTCGGAGTCGGCGGGAGCAGCTGATGGTCAGGACCGCTCCTCTACCGAGGGCTCTGCTGCTGGCCCCAGTAAGTCCTCCTGTTGTTAATATTAATAATTATACTTCCCTAACTTTTACTGCACCTTATTTTTTCCGAACTATTATTTAGATTTCCTAAATCTATATTTTACAAAATCTTCTTCGATCTACACAATCTGTTTCTAAATTCTTGTTATCCCTGCCTCTAACTGCCTCTGCTATGACTCTCTGTACTACTACTATTAGTCTGTCTGTAGCTAAGCTTGCCCAGTTGGCCACTCTTTATTTAAAAGGTTTTAAATAAAACTCAGATTCACCAATCGCTCTAGCCACTGAGTCCCGTCCTTTGGGTTGTCCTCTTCTAGTCTTCTTAATCTTGAGGCTTTTCGACAATTCCCACCAACAAAATGCCCAACCAGATATTTTACTATTTTTGATAGGATAGGAGATACTACTACTGTTGTAGGGGTTCTGCACATACAGAACTATGCACAAGAAAATAGGACGTTGGTGATAGGCAGTTGGACCTTCCTCACACCTCACCCACAATCCCCTGACCGACTAGCTATAGTGTCTCATTAGCTCCCCGAACCCCCCGAAGATACCCAATGGTTAGACAACCCAGAACATAACAGTCACTACACTCCCGACCTCTCAGAGTCGTGGAAGCAATGCACACCCTGTCGCTCACTCACTCGTGTAAGTCCACACCAAATATCACAGTCTATGTAAGTTCAAAAGGTTTATTTTCAACTAACAAGCTCTAGCCAGCACCAACAGTAAAATGCATAAGATTAAAACAATACACATTGTTACAACTACCAGTCCATAGAAGACAAAAGGGGAAATCAATCATGATGATAACTGAACAGTGGTGGAAGAACCACCCTCCCTTTGGTAGGAATACAGTTTATATAAAATTATAAATGAAGATCTCTGAGCAAATTCTGGGGGACCCCTCACCTTAGAAGAAGCGTCCTAGAAGTACTGGTTACATCATAAGCTCTGCAAAGCTCTGGTTCATAGAAGGGAATCTTCCGTCTGTTATGAGAAAAATGGTGCGCGTTAGTACTTTGCAAGCATTTCTCAGTCGTGCCAAAAAGTGTAGCATGTTATGGCTAAGCAATACGGACTGACCACCAGAACTCCATAATAAAGTGGCTTGTTTTTCGACCTTGTACGCAGCGCTCAGACAGTAGCAGTATGAGCTCATGTGGGCTCAAAGGCGTCTTACACAACAAGCTGCGAGGTAACGTGCGTAAAAATAAAAGACACAAAGCTAAAATGGTTGCATGGCTCAGGCTAACTTAGCAAAGACTGGAATGACCCTAGGGACCATGATATAACACTACTAGTGTCTACTGTACTCTAGTACCCAATTTGTACTAGTGATGTATGTTGTATATGTATGTATTAACTTTTTTTTCAATCTTGCTAGTGAAAAAGAAGAAATAGGGGGAGGTGTATATGGCATCTAAAAAAATGTGTAATGTTTTTTCTAGGCGTACTATCGACCACCAGTGCCGGGGCCAGCGGCGATGGCGACGCGGCCATTTCGGAGGGAGCAGGAGATGCGGCACAGGCAGTTGCAGGAGCTGCAGGGGGTGAGCCAGCAGCAGTGGTGGGCGGTGGTAAGTTATATTCCTTACTTATTGACATTACACTCGCTGCAAGGGTGTACACTGTACGGTTGAGACTTAGTAAGAAGTTGTTGTTGTGAACAACGGTTGAAGAAGACACCCTTTACTTAGCATTAGCAATAGCATTAGCGGCGGGAGTTGAGTAACCAATGGCCTTGTCTATCTGACTTCAACTCAGCTGTGAAAGTTTTATGGAGAAGACTAAAAGTGAGATCAGATGACCTTGATGGGTGTGTTGAACGAAAAGGGAAAGAAGGGTGGAAGGAGGAAGCATGGGCGAGATGTAATATTTATGACTGGCAGAGAAGGATACGTGGGATGCATGCATAGGTGGCTGATAGGAATCAGATGCATGGGTGGTTGAAGGATGGGTGGAAGGTGAAAGAAAAGATGCCTGCCTGGGTGGGTGAAACTGTATGGGTGGAGGATAGCAAGACTCCTCAGTGGTGTTTGGGTCAAACTCAAAGCCAAGGCAAGCAAGGAAGGAAAGGACGCATGGGTGGTGGTTTAAAAAAAAAAGAATAAATGTTTGTTGGTGAAACAAACTAAGGTTTGTTGAGAGATTAAGAAGAATGATAGACGTTTACTTTGAATGGATGGATGCCTGGATGGTATTCATCATAGATAGCATAGGTAGAGACTGTCACTGGATGAAGAGTCTTAGTTTGAAGAGAATGTGAAAGAAACCACGCCAGAGTAGCAAAGCCGAGGAGAATATAAGTTGTATTTTCAGAATACTCCCTTGACTCACAGTAGTTTGCAAAGACAGCATATATATTGTGTATGTATGTAGTTATCATCAAGCGCCTTCCTCCGACTCAGAGGACAACTCCCTACCTATGTTAATTTTTTTGCGACTGGGTCAGCCAGCCTGCCATGGGTGGCCTATCGGCTGGTTACAAAATCAATCAAAACAAAGTACCTCATGTCTCCCCATATAAGCAATGATCATTGGATCAGATATCATCTGCCTTTTTCTAGTAGTCAGGGCAGGGTGAAAGTGAAATTAAGCAGTTGCCCTTGATGTAACAGAGTATGGCCAGTGCCACCCGTAATAGAAAAATACGAGCTTCCCCACCTGCAGACAGTAGTAAATAAAACTAACGTAAGTCTGCGTCATCATGACTCTAGTATGTTTGTCTTGGGCGCAGGCTGACTGAGCTGGTATGCCGGCTACAACAAAGTTACGTTAATTTGGCAAAACAAGAGAGAAGAAGAAGACTGGTGTACTGTGTACTCGAGTCCATACATAGTGCTAGTATAATGCCGGAAACTCCCACAAATGTTAGAGGCCGAAGAAGTGGGAGGATAGATACATACCACAAATGTTATGTACTGTGCTTGCTAGTGCTACTGTGCCACTATGTGTTGAATTAATTTGTGTTACTGTTTTGCTAAGAGTATTGGTTAATAGTTTTTTTCTTTCTTGCTATATATAGCTACTCCTTCACAAGCAAAACCATCCAGGAAGGATTTGGCAGCCATGGCCCGGCGCCAGAAGCTGGAGGCCATCTGCCAAGAATTCCGGCGGCTGGTGGCTCTGGCGGAGGAGGAGGAGGAGGCGGCTGCAGCTGCAGCCTCCTCCAATGCCCCGGGTCTCAGCCAGGCCCCTCGAGTGGTATGCCACCACGGTCAGGCAGCCACCCGCCACCGCCCTTCAATATCCAGCACTGCTGCCCCCCCCCTGTGGATGCAACTGCAGGGCATATGCGCGCCGCATGCTCCTCCGGAATGCACGTCTAGAGGAGCAGTTAGAGGAGGTGAAGAAGAGGCTAAAGGTCCTGGAGAAGCCAAGCCGAAGATCCCGCCAATAACTTGACCCTGTTGCATTGCCCCTTTTTTAATCCTTTTTTTTGGTGGGTGGGAATTGGGCGTTGCGTTGGGGTTTATAGACATTTTGGACATTGGTTGGACTTTATCGTTTTGGACATTGGTTGGGGTTAGGGAGAGGGGTGGGTCGGGTGTTGTGGGATTTTTTACATAGTTTATTTTTGTTAGGGTATTAAATTATATTTCTACTTAAACATAGCAATACGTTGTTAATGTTTTGTGTGGGGGGTTACTGTTTTACGTCACTGTGAGGAGGTGGCCGACCAGGCATACCGGATGTCGGAGTATACCCTCCCTCGACCCCTCCAGGGCTTACCTGTACCACCGATCTACTCTAAACAGCAACGCAGGAGGGGATCGCCAACAAACGTAACTCCTCCCCCGTATCCTTTTCCCGTGCGGCGTCCGGACTCCTACACCATCGTGGAGGGAGGGGGCGTGGCTGGCCCCGGAAGAGGATCCTCGCAGGAGGTTAAAAGGGCCGGTGTTGCCGACGGACGGGGCGACACAGCCGGAAGGAAGAAGGACTGCCAAGCGGATCAGGTCGAGAGAGGAAGAGCCGGAAGGAAGGAGGAGTGTCGAGTGGACCAAGACGAGGGAGAAGAAGACGCAGGAGAACAGGAAGAACCCGAGACGTGGTGCGAGGACTGGTGGTCCCCACTGGAGGTGGCTGAAGAGCGGCCGCAGCTCAGGAGAGTTGCGGCGGAGCCGGTGAGTGTTCCGAACCTGGGGATAGAGGGACCGGGGTGGAGGGAGGTTTAAAGGTGTGCAGAAAGGGTGGCGGGAGGTTTGATTGCATATAAGAGAAAGGGGTTTTGTTTTCATTTCTTGGTTCATTATCTCCGTATCTACGGCACTGTTGATTCTTCACCCCCTTTGAGTAACGTACGCTGTAGGAAAGCGAGAGTCCACTGGGTCCTGTGGGACCATAATAGGAGCACGTAAGAGAGCTCAAACAAACTGGGTAAGGAAAGGAGGATTTCCTTACCACCGACACTGTTCCACACCCCCTTTTTATTCGTCTATCCTCCCTGCGCACAGCTTACCTTAATTGTTCCTCACCTCCTTCCCTTGTGTCAATCCACCGCTCTTCACGTTTTACACAAGTCCCTGTGTATCCCTAGACACCGACCGGGTGTGGTGACGGAAACACTATTGTCTGAAGAACAGGATTTCAGCTATCACTGACGACTCCCTCTTTATTTCTTTCCTTTGCTGAGCCTCCTGGGGAAGGACCTTCCAGCCTAACGACGTGGAGGAAGAAAGGGCCGGCTCCAAGACCGACCAAGACTGAAGACCTAGAGCGGTGATTTCGGAAACCCCCAAAGACATTTAACTGTGGACAGATACCTCCTAGTTTCAATTTTCTTTGCCTCTCAAATAAAAAAATAGCCCAACTGGCACGCTACATACAGCCTCCACGTCTGTTTATCCGGCCCGCTCTCCCACAGGTGGTGTCAGAAGTGGGATCTGCCGGAGACATGGAGGCTGTGCTAACCAGGATGGCCGATAACCAGGCCAGCCTGGGAAAAGCCATGGAGAAGTTCCTTACAGTGGTGGAAGAGGACCGAGGGAAGCTACAACTGGCTATCACAGAGCAAGGACAGTCCCATGACACCGCCATGGGAAAACTCATAGATGCCATGGGACAACAGAGAAGTCCCAGCACCTTGCCCTCCGTAATCCTACAGAAATACGTGGAGGGGAAGACCCGGAGTTCTTCTTCAATAACTTCGAGCGAATGGCCAGAGCCGCAGCATGGCCAATCGAGAGATGGGGCCAGTATCTGGGACCTTTGTTATCTGGGGAACTACAAGCCTCATATCAGGCCGCCAACATCCTGGGTACTACCCCTTACGATGATATTAAACGCTGCATAATGGAACGTTTGGGGATAGACGACGAAACATACAGAATGAAACTGCGACAGATTAAGGAAGGACCCCAAGAAACTCCCCGAGCTTTGTACTTCCGTGTAAAAGACTTGGCCGATCGATGGCTAAAACCCACCACTGCCACAAAGGAAGAGATAATGGCCAAGGTATACCTGGAACAATATTTGTCCTCTCTCCATTCCCCAATACAGAGGTGGGTTAGGCAACATGCACATGTCACCTTGGAAACAGCGGTGGAGATTGCTAGTGCCTACAACAGAGCCCAAGAAGTACAAAAGGGACGTGAAGAACACCCCTGGAGACCAACCATGGGCGGGGGCCATCGCCTTTCTCGGGCCCCTCCGGTCAGAAAACCCGACCCCGTAACCATTGTCCCTGGAACCCCAATGTTCCGACCCCCAGGACCAATGATAGGGAGAACCCCTACACCCGGCCCACAATGTTATAGCTGTGGAGGCCTAGGACACATAGCTCGCTTCTGTCCCCAGAAAGAGGAGCCAATGGAGATAGGCCTCACCAGGAACTATTGTTGTTTGACCCCGTCCACCCGACAGAACCCCTACCGTTGCGACGTTTCGGTTAATGGGCGCCCCATGACCGCCCTCGCTGATACTGGCTGCCGACAAAGCGTAATGCGACCACAGGACTTGGGACCCAAACCTGGCCCCGTGGACGGTATCGTGAACATACAATGCGTTCACGGCGATACAAAGACATATCCCACCACCCAGGTCCACATCCAACACGCTACAGACCCAGGGTCTGACCTAAAAGTGGGTCTCATTCCCCGGCTGCCGGAACAAGTGATATTAGGGAATGATTATTCGCATCTGTCAAAGCTGCTTCAGGAAACAACCCCTAAGGAAGAGGACTGGTGGGGTGGCGCTCCCTTTGCTCAAGATGACGAACATGAATGGCCCCCCTCTAAGCCCAGAAAAACAAAAACCCAAAGACGAAGAGAAAAAGGCCAATCCACCGGAGTATACCCTGCTACACCTGTAGAATACCCTTGGGAGAGCGACAAACACTTCCAGACAGCCCAGAGGGAGGACCCTGTTCTTCAAGAG
This sequence comes from Calotriton arnoldi, assembly GCA_963921515.1. Classification (NCBI taxonomy): domain Eukaryota; kingdom Metazoa; phylum Chordata; class Amphibia; order Caudata; family Salamandridae; genus Calotriton; species Calotriton arnoldi. The sequence continues at coordinate 76,226 of CAWUFW010015338.1, forward strand.
GCCTGGAACCATGCCCTATGCCAGGAAGACCCGAGTCACGTATGTCCCTATTTCTTTATTAAAAGCGGGTTACTATACCGGAAAGCAGAACCCGCTGATCCCCCTCAGTTGTTGGTCCCTACCCCGTTTCAAGACAAAGTACTCTATTTGGCTCATAGTCATTTATTGGGAGGTCATTTTGGGGAAGAAAAGACCGAGCAGTTGATAACTAAACAATTCTATTGGCCCGGCATTTACCGTAAAGTGAAAACCTACTGTCATGAATGCCCAGTTTGTCAGAAAAACAGCAGGTACCGACCTCCCAGAGTCCCCTTACATCCTCTTCCCATCATTGAGGTTCCCTTTTGTAGAATCGGGATGGACATCATAGGCCCCCTGTTACCATCACGTAGCGGATGCCGCTATGTGTTGGTCCTTGTAGACTATGCTACTCGCTTTCCAGAAGCCATCGCTTTACGCCATCCCGATGCGCACAGCATAGCTAAGGCCATGATAGCGGTGTTTTCTCGGGTGGGGTTTCCGAAGGAGATCCTGACGGACCAGGGAACCCCATTTGTCTCAAAACTGATGAAGCAGGTGTGCTCTCAGTTAGGGATCAAGCAGATACGGACGGCAGCATACCACCCCCAGACCGATGGCCTTGTCGAACGCTATAATGCTACCCTAAAGACCACCTTAAAAAAACTTCTAGCTCTTGAGACCAAAAAGTGGGAGGATATGTTGCCCCTCGCATTATATGCCATCCGCTGCCAAACCCAGAAAAGCACGGGGTATTCCCCCTTTGAATTACTTTATGGTCACCAACCGCGCTCCCTGCTGGATATGCTCCGTGAGAGCTGGGAAGCCGAACCCCATAGTACAACCCCATTGCTTGAGTACGTTAGTAGTTTAAAAACTCATCTGGGACAAATACGGGCGATGGTACGGACCAACATGGAGAAAGCACAGGAGTCCCAAAAGACCCAATATGACAAAAACGCCAAAGCCAGGTCCTTATCAGTAGGTGATGCCGTGTTGTTAATGATGACCTCCTCAGACCACAAGTTATTAGGGCAATGGCAGGGTCCGTACATCGTGTTGGAGGAAGTGACACCTGTCACCTACCGATTAGAGCTCGATAAAGAGCGAGGTACCTCCCAGATCTACCACATCAATCTTTTAAAGAAATGGGAAGGACCTCTTCCCGCCCTGGTGGGGGTCGTGAGAGAACACAAACCCTTGTACCGCCAATGTATCGACAACGAACTGCCCACCCACTTGAGCGAATGTCTGGTGAATACCCTACTGCCCTTACAAGGAGTATTTTCCCTGACTCCAGGGAACACTACGCTGGTGGAACACACCATTAGAACCATCCCAGGGAAAAGAGTACGTCTGCGTCCATATCGTATACCAGAAGCACGCAGAACAACCATCCGAGAGGAAGTCCAACAGATGCTACAAATGGGGATTATAGAACCCTCCGTGAGCGAATGGAATTCACCGATCGTCCTCGTGCCAAAGCCAGATGGCTCGGTACGATTCTGTATCGACTTCAGGGAGGTCAACAAGGTATCTGAATTCGACACATATCCCCTTCCCCGGGTGGACGAGATGATAGAGCGGATAGGGAGGGCCAAATACATAAGTACCCTAGACCTATGCAAGGGATATTGGCAGATCCCTTTGAGAGTGCAGGACCGAGAGAAGACTGCGTTCTCCACCCCAGATGGGTTGTTCCAATTTATCATGTTACCCTTTGGTTTACATGGGGCTCCGGCTACCTTTCAAAGAGCCATGAACCTTATATTACGGCCCCACGAGAGATACGCAGGAGCATACATAGATGACATCATCATTTATAGCGAGTCCTGGGACCAACACCTGATCCACCTGTATGAGGTGATTCAGGCTCTGGGGAGTCATGGCGTCAGGATCAACCCAACCAAAAGCCACCTAGCCGCACAAAACGTGAAGTATCTTGGTTATCTGTTGGGGGAAGGAGTGATACGACCCCAAAGTAACAAACTCACCGCCATAGCCCAAATACCCTTTCCCCGTACAGCTAGATCCCTCCGAGCCTTCCTGGGGTTACTCGGTTACTATAGAAGGTTTATACCCCGATTCTCGCAACTGGCAGCCCCTCTCACGGACCTCTTACAGAAAAACGTAAAGACCGAGACCAGATTAAGAGACCCAAACCCTGCTCTCGTCCGAGCATTCGAGGCCCTAAAGGAGACCCTGACTTCCGATACCGTGCTAGCAAGCCCGGACTATACCCGACCCTTTGTCCTCCAGACGGACGCCTCTGACCAGGGTGTAGGGGCGGTGCTGTCCCAGATAAACCAACACGGGGAGGAAAGACCTATATTGTATATAAGTCGGAAACTGTTTCCCAGAGAACGAAACTACGCAGTAATAGAGAAGGAAGCCCTGGCCATTAAATGGGCCATTGACACTTTAAAATATTATCTAGAGGGACGAGAGTTCACGCTATATACTGACCATGCCCCATTAGAGTGGCTAGCACGAAACAAAGGAAATAATGCAAGGGTGCTACGTTGGTTTCTATCACTACAACCTTATAGATTCCTCACCAAGCATCGTAAAGGAACAGAACAAACGAATGCAGACTTCCTTTCTAGGTACCCCTGTGACTCATCCCCTACTGGTAGGACAGCATGGGAAAGGGGATGTGAGGAGGTGGCCGACCAGGCATACCGGATGTCGGAGTATACCCTCCCTCGACCCCTCCAGGGCTTACCTGTACCACCGATCTACTCTAAACAGCAACGCAGGAGGGGATCGCCAACAAACGTAACTCCTCCCCCGTATCCTTTTCCCGTGCGGCGTCCGGACTCCTACACCATCGTGGAGGGAGGGGGCGTGGCTGGCCCCGGAAGAGGATCCTCGCAGGAGGTTAAAAGGGCCGGTGTTGCCGACGGACGGGGCGACACAGCCGGAAGGAAGAAGGACTGCCAAGCGGATCAGGTCGAGAGAGGAAGAGCCGGAAGGAAGGAGGAGTGTCGAGTGGACCAAGACGAGGGAGAAGAAGACGCAGGAGAACAGGAAGAACCCGAGACGTGGTGCGAGGACTGGTGGTCCCCACTGGAGGTGGCTGAAGAGCGGCCGCAGCTCAGGAGAGTTGCGGCGGAGCCGGTGAGTGTTCCGAACCTGGGGATAGAGGGACCGGGGTGGAGGGAGGTTTAAAGGTGTGCAGAAAGGGTGGCGGGAGGTTTGATTGCATATAAGAGAAAGGGGTTTTGTTTTCATTTCTTGGTTCATTATCTCCGTATCTACGGCACTGTTGATTCTTCACCCCCTTTGAGTAACGTACGCTGTAGGAAAGCGAGAGTCCACTGGGTCCTGTGGGACCATAATAGGAGCACGTAAGAGAGCTCAAACAAACTGGGTAAGGAAAGGAGGATTTCCTTACCACCGACACTGTTCCACACCCCTTTTTATTCGTCTATCCTCCCTGCGCACAGCTTACCTTAATTGTTCCTCACCTCCTTCCCTTGTGTCAATCCACCGCTCTTCACGTTTTACACAAGTCCCTGTGTATCCCTAGACACCGACCGGGTGTGGTGACGGAAACACTATTGTCTGAAGAACAGGATTTCAGCTATCACTGACGACTCCCTCTTTATTTCTTTCCTCTGCTGAGCCTCCTGGGGAAGGACCTTCCAGCCTAACGACGTGGAGGAAGAAAGGGCCGGCTCCAAGACCGACCAAGACTGAAGACCTAGAGCGGTGATTTCGGAAACCCCCAAAGACATTTAACTGTGGACAGATACCTCCTAGTTTCAATTTTCTTTGCCTCTCAAATAAAAAAATAGCCCAACTGGCACGCTACATACAGCCTCCACGTCTGTTTATCCGGCCCGCTCTCCCACAGTCACAAACATGGTTTCCTTGCTGCTGCAGAGCCGCACCCAGTGTTCGATTTAATAATCTGCCGATTTTATAACACACAAACAGATAGATGCGGTACCCCTCACTGAGTGACTTGTCCTACTAGTACTGTCAGTCTCTCCTCCTAGTCCATTATTATACCTCCCCCAAACTTCTTATCTTACCTGGGATTGATGTTTAAGTTAGGCACAGTGATGGGTGCATGGCGATGATGGTTTTGTTTCCCAAGAGAATGGAGATGCCATGGCTGTGGTGGTAGTAGTAGACACTGGCAGTAGCATTTGCAAAAAAAGAAAATGAGACAGTCAGTCGCCTGAGACTTTGGGAGGAGTAGAAGAACGAAGTAAATAAAACATAATGGTGGCGGGGATAGCCTAGTACAACAAGTTACAAACTGTAGTTGTGTTGAGTCACTCGACTAGGCCTACACTCGACAGAAGCGTAACCTTTAGTGCTGTGTTTAGTAGGATGACAAATCCAATCGATGCTGGCAATTAATGCTGATGGATTAGGTTCCTTTGGTAAAAAAATTACCTCGCAAATATACTGCTCATGGGTGGGCAAGCAGAAGAAGATCCTCGCCCTGCCTTGAAATTGAATTAGTGTTGCTTTCGCCACATCCGCCCCAGCAAGCGTGTGATCAATTATTGGTGTACATTTAATTTAGTCACACCTCAATAAATCACACAGCCCGGGGGAAGAGGGTTAGGGTTTGATGAATGGTTGGGAAGGGGGGTTTGGGGAAAGGTTTGACAAATAAAAACAGTACGCATGGACAAACAACAAAGCACAATCTTGGCAGACGACCATATCCATAAATCTGTTAAGGGAGAAAAAGGAAATGCATGCATGATGATGATAAATTGATGGTTAATGATAAGTAGTACTTACTAACTACTACTAGACAATTAGACAGTACAGGGCAGCAGTATATTATCCAATTTGCCTTGCCTGTCTGCCCTCAGAGAGACCCGAATTACATACAGTTTCTGTTCTGTTGTACCGGGCTTACTTTTAAACATAGCAAAGAAAATTCAAAAATAGCTGTAGGGATGAATTAGAATTATAAGCAGAGAGCAAACATAATAATAACAACAACACACAGTAGTAATGATTGAAGACAAAAAATGAATCAAATTATTTAAAAGATGATGAAAGTTGATACTGTTACTGTATGTTATCCTGGTCAAAATGGGGAGTTGCAGCTCGGCATTCCTCTTGGTCCTCCCTTTAATGGACGCTCCGGCCATCAATCTTGGGTGTCGTCACTGCCTGCCTGGCAAATGTAGATTCATTGGTAAGGTAAGTGTGAGTTGTTTTTCCCAGTATAGCACAGGGTAAGGGCCGGCCTGTAATTGTAGATGGAAAAACAAAAGGGATATTGAAAAATCAAGTAGAAAAAAAATGCATAAATTATGGTGGAGTGCAACAAGAACACTTTCAGAGGCGGCATGGATACATCATGTCTACTCTAGTCTGTTTCCAGCATTAACCTCCAACAACAACAGGACAGAGCAGGCCCACGGCACCCGTGACCCATCCTCCATTTAGCGTACATTTTTTGACAGAGGCAGACAAAGCACATATACAGCAACATAGCATTTTACAAATTAAGTGACTAAATCAATGCACAGCTGTCAGGCATACCACCACACTCGACTCCACCACTACACAGACATGTAGGTCTGCAGTGGTTGTTGTTGACTTGTTTACCTTTTATGCCACTCATGAAACGCCCTGACTTATTCCATCAATCATCTCGGATCCTACTGAGTGACTGCGAAGATATTATGTCACTGTGGTCATCATCATGGTGTTGTCCAACTCAGTGTGCAGTGTACAGATTGAGTCCCCTTTCCATATTCAAAATGCAATGGATCGGCCTGCAGTAGAAGTACAGATTTGTTATTAAAAAACAATAAGGGAAACAAACATTGCCTTGAGTTACTTTTAGTGTGTAGATTAGATAATAGTACACAATGAATTAACTTTATGCACAACAAACAACAACAACACAAATCACTCAGTCAACGTCCAATGCATGGCATCATTCATTACCTGTTCCTTCTCATCTTCAGTTAATGGGCAGTCTCTCTCGGCTCGGAAAGGAGGATACCTATAGTAGTCATCATCATGTTCCACTTCTTTTGGAGGGACTCAACGAGGCAAGATTTTCTTTTTTCTTCTCTTATGCTACATCCAATCATCATTTGGCTTGAGGGCAATAGATTTAGGGCAATTCAGGAGGATGGAGGAGCAGGACTCGGAGGAGTGGACTGAAATGCAGACAGCTGAAACTCATATATGGCAATAAAAGACTAGAAGACGGTGGTGATGGATTTGTTGTGATTCGAAGTTTCCCAACCAGAAAGACAGACACACAAATAAAAGTAAATAAGGGAGGAAGACAGTAAGAAGTGGAAGCCTAGTTGTCAGGGAAGTATAGCTCGTCCTCAAACTCTGGGGGTTCAACCAGAAGTAGGTAATCATCATCTAACATGCTACTTCCGTCACCTGAGCCGCTGTCCTCATCTTCCTGCGTTGATTCATGTATTGTGTAATTCGGTGGTATAAATTGCTGATTCGTTTTGATCATGGTTAACCTCTCCACGTTTTTGGGCAAGAGACTGGTCCTTTTCACTGTTACAATGGAACCAGCAGCACTGAAAACACGTTCAGAAGAGACACTTGCGATAGGGCAAGCCAGATAGTTTATCGCCAGCCAGCTGAGCACTGGCCATTGGCCCCTTTTGCCATACCAATACCGCAATGGGTTTTGATCAATGTAGACCTCTGTTGGGTCATCCAGATAGGCCTGGACCATCCGCTCAATGTTCAGGGGTGCTACACTTTGTTCGGCCTCTTTTGTCTTCTTTGCATCAGCACTGGACCTAGCAAGTCCTTGCTGTAAATACCAATCCTGTCCCATTTTTACTGGGGCTGATGATCCGGACAGGTAAACATTTTGATTAGTTAAGCAAGGTAAAGATAACAATAAAATATCTATATGTTAAAATTAGAGAATAGATAGGATTAATATGAGTCCCTTATTCTTAGATTCAAGTCCTGTGAACACTTAGAAAACATTTGTGTGGACGTGCAGTACCGGAGAGAAAAACGGGGTTGGCCAAGTAACTAATCAGCAGAATCCAACCGTTGTGTTTATGAGGTGAGAATAAGATCATGCTGACATAGACAATTTGACTTATCCCCGCAATAATATGTCCAGATATTAATTGTTGACATATATTTTGTATATATACACTATATAGACCCCTCGAAGCAAGGGACAAGAATATACCCATGTAATCTAATGGACCAAGGCTCCAATGACATGAAATAAGGTAAAATTAACAACAACAAAAAAATATTTTTCCTCCTCTTGCTATAATTGCTTGGCTAAGGGGGTGGGATAGGGATCATCTTCTTTCATTTCGCTGCACTAGATAAGGAGGTCCATTGATTAATAAGAGGCATTTTTCATAATAAGCCCATTTGATAGAATGTGTATGGTGTATGGTGGGACAAAAGGTGCACAAAATTTCATTGCCAATACAAATCCCCTTTCTTTTAATAGTATGAAGTGATTTGATAAATTGTTTATAGTAGTAGGTATGACAATTGGAAGGATGAATTGTAAGGAATGTAGTATAGAGTATGGTCAATGTGAGAGTAATGAATTGCCTAACAATATGAAAACTAACATACTGTATTTGCCCACAGGATCGAAATTTAATGGCAACCAATCAGTGCCTAAAAAGAGAGACGTATAATTGGTCTTGATAAAGATGGGATATTAAATTGAACCATCGAAACGCGTCGACGCTGCACTCATCACAATCCGTTGGAATAGTGTGAGAAGTTGGCCTGGTATATGCTGTTCACTAATTAAAGTGGACACCTTGCACCAGAACAATTCGACTCTTATGGTAGATAGGTTTAAGACAACCTTTATAGAAAGCTATCCTAGTGGTAGCTGTGGAGAGCAGCCTTCAGGCTAAGTCTTGAAGGAATGTAAAGCAGCTTGTTTTACCACACAATCTCTTGAATCACCAAATGAAAAGACACCACACAGGTATATATATCAAATATATATGTATTTATTAATAAACACTCTCTACTAATCTCTTTATGAGATTAGAAGTCAAGAACATATGTACAAGTCAAATGTTATCAAAATAAGTTTAGCACAATCGAATATCACAATCTTAGTTTGGCTAGACCTAGGTCTAGGGCATCTAGAATCGAGGGACCCCCAAGAACCACCCCAGGTGGTTGTAGGAGACCCACAGGGGACGGACGCGGTGTCCTGGCACCGGTGCGAGTCCTGTGCGAGTCTATGCGCTCAGACGCGATTGAGATTTCAATGTTAAAGGTCCCTTGCGTGTTCGAGGCGAACACACCGATCGGTCCTTGTACGAGTCGAAGGACGCGGTTACAGATAGAGTTGCAAGGGAGATGGACGCGCTGTGTCTAACACAGACGCGAACCTTGTGCGAGTCAGTGCAATGGAGGTCTCGATGTTACAGGCCCCTTGTGTGTTCGAGGCGAACACCGATCGGACTCAGTACGAGTCGAAGGACACAGTTCTAGATAGTGTTACAAAGGAGATGGACGCGGTGTGTCTAACACAGACGCGAACCCTGTACGAGTCAGCGCAATTGTCGCACTTAGAAAATAGGAATTTTAGGACACTTCTAGGGAAGCTACAAGCAAGTCACTTACAGGGTAAGTAGTTCTAGGGCCCACACCCACAGGAGCACCATAGTGCTGAAGTTACCTCACCCAGGGGAGCCGGGTGCATAGGTGTTCTTTGGTGTCGGGTCGCGGCGTCGTTTTCAATGGGAGCCAGTGAAGACTTGCTGCTTGCGGCGACAGGAGAAGTGTCCGGAGGAATCCAAGCCTGGATTCGGAAGATGGAAGACCTGAAAGCAGAGGGGACAGTGTTCAAAGTCACTTGGCAGTGACTCGGGGCAAGGAAGATGGATGCCCACCGTCGTCGCAAGATTCAGGTCGTTCGCGGGTGCCTTGACTCTTCAGCCACGAGGTCCAGGAGGCGTCGACGATGACCAGGAGCTGGATTCGGCGTGTCCCACGGTGTCTGCAGCTTACTGCGGTGTCGGCGACTCGATTGGAGCCAACAAGCCTTGGTAACAGCAAGTCTTGGGGAAAGTGTGAAGAGGCAATGGCGCAGACCAGAAAGGTCTGGGGGACTCACCCAGCAAGAGTAAGTCAGGGCAGGCCTGGAGCAATCAGGGGAGCCCTTTGGTGTCTTTAGAAAGTCTTCTGGGGACCCACAAGCCGGCTGGCAAGGGATCACGAAGACGCCTCGGGAGGATTCGCTCACAGGGGCCCACGGTCACTCGGGACGTGGTAGGCCTCTGATCTTTGGAGGGATTTCTGCTGGAGGCTAGGACCACACATGGTCCGAAGCACAAGTTCGTGGAACGTTGTGAAGGGGTTGCACTCGACAATAGTGCACGGTACCCAGGGGTCGCGGTTCCTCGTCACTCTTGGGGTCCACTGGCCTCAGCTTCGCTGGGGACTCACGATGGCCTTTGAGAAGTCAGGAAATCCACTTCTTGGGCTGCAGGGACTTCGGACTCCGGCGGGAGCGGCGTAGTTTGCGACCGTCGTTTGTAGTTTTTGGTGCCTGCCAAGCAGGGGAGTCACTCCTTGACTCCAAGGGAGATTCTTCAGTCTTCCAAAGGTAGTGGAACGTCGAAGGTCCGGGATTCTTCTTCAGAGCGTCGTCCAGGGAAATCTAGGTTGCAATGCACAGGTTCCCCCTCTTATACTAAAAGAAAGGGAGGGACTAGCTCTATGACCCTACCTATGGGAGGGTCAGGGGAGTGGGCGGCTACACCCACTTCCCTTTGTCCAGTTTCGCGCCAGAGTAGGGGCAGGTAGCCCCTGAGCCGGTTTGAACTGGGGTATGCACAGAGGAGCCTTCTGCTCCCCCAGTGCAGGACTTCAAAGCACTCTAAGAGTGCACCCACCCAGCCCCAATACACTAAACCCTGTCTGGGAGGTGGTCACACCCCTTGGGACAGGATATCTATTGTTGGGCTTCCTCCACTGCGAGTGTTGGTCATCAGCAGGAGGGCAGCCCAGTGTCTGTGACTGGTGGCATCCATTTTGTGATGCCAGGGCTCTGCAGGATTCTACCGCGTTTCCACAGCAGGTACATGTCTATCCCTCTAGAAGGGTGGAATGCTACCCCCGCCACCAGGACTGGCGGGGGGGGGGGGTAGTATTCCAAGATGTTTGACACCAAACACGACATGTTTTGATGCAGCCATTCCAAAGTTAGCATTTTACCGCGAGGATATAATGCACTTAAAAGTATATGGTTTAACCGCATCCACAAACAGCCCCAGAGAATGGACTCTGAGAGCTGCAGAGGGGCCCTGCCCAGGCAGAGGCACCCCCTCACATGGAAACTAAGCACCCTGCCCTCAGGATTGATAGGGCCTGCTTTAGGGGTGACTGATAAGTCTCAATGTGTGTGCAGGAGAGATATAGGGGACCTATATCTCAGTGAGGGGTGCTAGCACTTCCTCACCCAGGCTGCAGTAGCAGGCCTGTGGTGTCAGATTTAGTCTGCTTCCCAGGGGTGGCATAATACATGCTTCAGCCCCTGGTAGGCCTGTGAAGTACCTATGCCCTTGGTACTTAAGGTACCATATACTAGGGACTCATAAGGTACCACAGTATCCAATCACTAGTGCACCTAGAGTGCACTCCAAGTCGTTTAGAGAGAACAGAGAGGCTGGGGCCCTGATTAGCAGGGTCCCAGCCAGACTATAGCCAGAAACCAGTGTAAACATCAGAAAAAAAGTGGCGGCAACATAAGAGGCAGATCCTACTCTCCTACACAACCACCCCCCCCAAACGCAGGGACACTAAACTAACCTTGACCAGTTGAGTCTTCGTGTTCAAAGTGGAAATACCTTGAGAGTCCATCTGCATTGGCATGTTGGGTCCCAGGTCTATGTTCCACTGTATAGTCCATCCCCTGTAGGGAAATGGACCACCTCAAAAGTTTTGGGTTTTCACCTTTCATCTGTTTAAGCCATAGGAGGGGCTTGTGGTCAGTCTGAACTATGAAGTGAGTGCCAAACAAGTATGGCCTCAGCTTCTTCAGGGCCCACACCACAGCAAAGGCCTCCCTCTCTATAGCTGACCAACGTTTCTCTCTAGGGGTCAGCCTTCTGCTAATAAAAGCTACTGGCTGGTCTTGACCTTCATCATTCAGTTGAGACAGTACAGCTCCCACACCCAGCTCAGAAGCATCTGTTTGGACAATGAACTTTTTGGTGTAGTCTGGACTCTGTAAGATGGGGGCAGTGCACATGGCCTGCTTTAGGTCTTCAAATGCCTTCTGACAGCTAGATGTCCACTGAACCTTTTTTGGCATTTTCTTTGAGGTCAGATCATTCAAGGGGGTCACTATAGATCCATATCCCTTGACAAACCTCCTATAGTACCCAGTCAGGCCTAAGAAGGCTCTCACCTGTGTCTGGGTGGTTGGAGCAACCCATTCCATTATGGTTTGGATTTTGCTCTGTAAAGGCTGAACCTGGCCTCCACCCACAAGGTGGCCCAGGTACACAACCTGACTCTGCCCTGTCTGGCACTTAGTGGCCTTGATAGTGAGGCCTGCTTTCTGCAGGGCCTCCAAAACATTCCTGAGGTGGACCAGGTGATCCTGCCAGGAGGAACTAAAGACAGCAATATCATCTAGATAAGCTGAGCAGTAAGTTTCCATCCCTGTCAGAACTTTATTCACCAACCTCTGAAAAGTGGCAGGTGCATTTTTCAATCCAAAGGGCATCACCACAAAGTGGTAGTGCCCACCAGGGGTCGAAAATGCTGTTTTGGCTTTTGCATCATCAGCTAACCTGATCTGCCAGTAGCCAGCTGTCAGGTCAAACGTGCTTAGATACTTGGCTGAGGCCAAAGTATCAATCAGCTCATCTGCCCTTGGTATGGGATAGGCATCAGTCCTAGTGACTGCATTGAGGCCTCTGTAGTCTATACAAAACCTCATTTCTTTCTTACCACCCTGGGTATGAGGCTTGGGTACCAGGACTACTGGGCTAGCCCAAGGGCTATCTGAAGGCTCAATTACACCTAGCTCCAACATTTTCTGGACTTCAGTCCTGATACAGTCCCTGACATGGTCAGGTTGCCTGTAGATTTTATTCTTGACAGGCAGACTGTCTCCAGTGTCCACCTCATGGGTGCACCAGGAAGTCTGACTAGGGGTCAGGCTAAACATATGTCTATACTGTTGCAGAACTTGTCTGCACTCAGTTTGCTGATGGTCAGTGAGGCTGCTTGCCAAAGCAACACCATCTACTGACCCATCATCAGGGTTCTGAGAGAGCAGGTCAGGGAGAGGGTCACTCTCCTCCTCCTGTTCCTCATCAGTTGCCATGAGCAAGCCCATGTCAGCCCTGTCAACATATGGCTTTAATCGGTTGACATGGAGCACCCTCAGGGGGCTCCTGGGAGTTCCAAGATTCACCAGGTAGGTGACTTCTCCCTTCTGTTCAACTATTGTCTGGGGGCCACTCCACTTGTCCTGGAGGGCTGCTGGGGCCACAGCCTCCAATACCCACACCTTCTGTCCTGGCTGGTATACAGTCAGTACAGCCTTTTGGTCATGCCAAGCTTTTTGTAATTCTTGGCTGGCCTCCAGGTTTTTGGTTGCCTTTTTCATGTACTCAGCCATCCGGGAGCGGAGACCAAGTACATAGTCCATTACATCTTGTTTGGGGGGCTTGAGAGGTAACTCCCAGCCCTCTTTTACCAAACACAATGAACCTCTCACAGGATGCCCAAACAGAAGCTCAAATGGGCTGTAGCCAACCCCCTTCTGTGGAACCTCTCTGTATGCAAACAACAGGCAAGGAAGAAGAAGGTCCCATTTCCGCCTAAGCTTCTCTGGGAGTCCTTTAATCATTCCTTTCAAGGTTTTGTTGAAGCGTTCAACTAAACCGTTGCATTGTGGGTGATAGGGGGTGGTGAACTTATAAGTTACACCACACTCCTTCCACATTGCTTTCAGATATCCTGACATGAAGTTGGTACCTCTGTCAGAAATGACCTCCTTTGGGAAACCCACTCTGGAGAAGACTCCAATGAGGGCTCTTGCCACCACAGGGGCTGTGGTGGTCCTCAGGGGAATGGCTTCTGGGTACCTGGTGGCATGATCCACTACCACCAGGATAAACCTGTGCCCAGATGCAGTTTGAGGGTCAAGGGGACCAACAATGTCAATCCTACCCTTTTAAAGGGTACCCCCACCACAGGTAGTGGTATCAGGGGGGCCTTTGTTGTGCCACCTGCCTTACCACTGGCTTGGCATGTGACACAGGAGCGACAAAACTCCTTTGTGTCCTCTGACAATGAAAATGTGGAACAAGCCTGTCCCAGGTCTTGTTTTGGCCCAAGTGTCCTGCTAAAGGGATGTCATGTGCTAGGGTCAAGAGGAACCCCTAAACTTCTGAGGTATTACCATCCTCCTGGTGGCTCCAGGGGCTGGATCTCTACCCTCAGAATATAGGAGTCCCTCATCCCAATAAACTTTATGGGACCCACTAGCACTCCCAGCAGCCTCAGCAGCAGCCTGCTGTCTGAGGGGTTCAAGAGAGGGGCAGCACTGTTGCTCCTTACTCAGATCTTCCCTAGAAGGGCCCCCTGCCCCCAAGAACTCAACCTGATCAGGCTCAAGTCCCTCTGGGGCAGTTCCTTCTTCAGGATCTGCTTCACCTCCCTCTGGGGGTGAATCTGAGATCCGGGACAGAGGGGAAGGCACTGCCTTTACCCTACTGCTCCTCCTCTTGGGAAGCATCTGGTCCATTGTTCCTAGATCCAGAGCTGGTTCAGTGTTATGCATTCGTGCTTGTGACCTGGTCACAGCAAATACCTCTGCAGGGATGCCCAACATCTCAGCATGAGTCCATAACTCTACTTCAGACCAGGCTGAAGTCTCTAGATCATTGCCCAATAGACATTCGACAGGGAGGTCTGCACTGACTACAACCTTCTTGAGGCCAGTTACCCCTCCCCAGGAGAAATTCACAACTGCCAGACTATGGTTGGTCCTGACATTGCTTGCATTGGTCACCTGGTACATTTCGCCCAGGATGATCTGTCCAGGGTCCACAAGATCCTCTGCCACCATGGTGACCCAACACCTGTGTCCCTAAATGCCAAAGCCTGTTTGCCATTTATTACAGGCTGCTGTTTGTATTTGCCCAGATTACTGGGGCTTACTAGGAAGGACATATTAAGGTCTCCCTCACAAATCAGCATTGCCTGAGTGGGTACTCTGACTAGGTCAGAGTCCACTTCAGAACCCAGGGTCAACCCTACTACACCCTTATTATGAGTACCACCTCCACCAGTAGCTGAGCTAGGGGGAACAGTTGCCTTAGGGGCAGGAGTGGTGGTGGTTTGGTCTTTGGACTTGTTACAATCAGAAGTCCAGTGCCCTTTCTGTTTACAGAATTTGCACCAGGGCTTCTTTTGGCCTTTTCCCTTGTTGGATTGTGACTCCCCACCAGATGCAGATTTTTGGGGCCCTTGTGAAGACTTCTGGTCTTTTGACTTATCCCCACCTTTCTCAGAGCCCTTAGGATCTTGCTTCTTGGTGTCACCCCCTTGGTTCTGGGGTTTCTGCCTCACCCTGGTTCTGACCCATTTGTCTGCCTTCTTTCCCAATTCTTGGGGAGAGGTCAGATCTGAGTCCACCAGGTATTGATGCAACAACTGGTTCTGGCAATTATTAAGGATCTGTTCTCTCATCATCAGATTATACAATCCCTTGAAATCAGTAACCCTACTGCCAACCAGCCAACCCTCCAGAGCCTTGGTTGCACAATCAACAAAGTCAGTCCAGTCCTGAGTCTGTGCCTTCTGGGTGTCTCTGAACTTCAACCTGTACTGCTCAGTGGTTAAGCCAAACCCATCTATCAGTGCACTCTTCAGGACTTCATAATTATCAGCATCCTCTTCTCTAACAGTGAGGAGCTTGTCTCTACCTTTGTCTGAAAAGGAGAGCCACAAGATTGCTGCCCACTGCTTTTGGGGGACCTGCTGTCCATAGCAGTTATCCACTTGTGGATATCATCCCCACTCTGGTAGGGAGGAACAACCTTGCTCAGGTTCCTATGGTCTGGAATAGATTCTCTGCCTTTAGGGACACTGTTGCTGCCACCAAGGGGTTCTAACCCCTCTCTTCTAGAAGCTCTCTGGATCTCCAGGGCTTCTCTATCCAGTGCCAACTGCTTGGTTCTGAGGGCAACTCTTGCTTCCTCATACTGCAGTAGTTTGCACATTCTTTCAGAGGAGGTCTCTCTTATGGGAAAGTATGAGTTCCTCTGGTGGACAAATTCTCTGCCAGAGTGATAAGAGTGGTCAAATTCCCTGGAAGGGTACCTATGCCTCTCCTCCACTCTGTCAGCACTCTTAGGGAGAATTCCTCTGTCCTTTTCAGGCCCCTTGAGGCCTGGCCCTTCAATCACAGAGTCTTGGCCATTCTGATTTTCATCATCTGACCCAGATACTGTAATTGACCCACTCACTGATTCAGACCCATTAGCTCCTAGAGCCAATCTAAGATCATCTGCTGTCAGCAGATCTATCAGGTGTAGGGTGAAGGGACTCTGTCCTAGCTTCAGGTGTCTTTCAACACACATGGCTCTCAAATCAGAGATAGCCATGTCCTTATACTGAGGCTGAGTGGATCCACTGGTTCCACCCTTTAAGGACATTCTAGTGTTGTGCAGTGTTGTACTACCTACACTAGTTTGTGGCCTACCGATACTAGCTTGAGCTGCAGAAAGGGTGTGCTATCCCTTGGCACACAGCTCTAAGTTCAGTAGAACTTATTGATACTAAGCTTGACTTTATATGTACCTTAAGTACCTATAGTGGTTTTCAGTTAGTAATTCAAATAGAGATTTTCTGGTAAAACGATAGCAAGCTGGAATCCCACCCGCTGCCCACCAATGTGAGAAGTTGGCCTGGTATATGCTGTTCACTAATTAAAGTGGACACCTTGCACCAGAACAATTCGACTCTTATGGTAGATAGGTTTAAGACAACCTTTATAGAAAGCTATCCTAGTGGTAGCTGTGGAGAGCAGCCTTCAGGCTAAGTCTTGAAGGAATGTAAAGCAGCTTGTTTTACCACACAATCTCTTGAATCACCAAATGAAAAGACACCACACAGGTATATATATCAAATATATATGTATTTATTAATAAACACTCTCTACTAATCTCTTTATGAGATTAGAAGTCAAGAACATATGTACAAGTCAAATGTTATCAAAATAAGTTTAGCACAATCGAATATCACAATCTTAGTTTGGCTAGACCTAGGTCTAGGGCATCTAGAATCGAGGGACCCCAAGAACCACCCCAGGTAGTTGTAGGAGACCCACAGGGGACGGACGCGGTGTCCTGGCACCGGTGCGAGTCCTGTGCGAGTCTATGCGCTCAGACGCGATTGAGATTTCAATGTTAAAGGTCCCTTGCGTGTTCGAGGCGAACACACCGATCGGTCCTTGTACGAGTCGAAGGACGCGGTTACAGATAGAGTTGCAAGGGAGATGGACGCGCTGTGTCTAACACAGACGCGAACCTTGTGCGAGTCAGTGCAATGGAGGTCTCGATGTTACAGGCCCCTTGTGTGTTCGAGGCGAACACCGATCGGACTCAGTACGAGTCGAAGGACACAGTTCTAGATAGTGTTACAAAGGAGATGGACGCGGTGTGTCTAACACAGACGCGAACCCTGTACGAGTCAGCGCAATTGTCGCACTTAGAAAATAGGAATTTTAGGACACTTCTAGGGAAGCTACAAGCAAGTCACTTACAGGGTAAGTAGTTCTAGGGCCCACACCCACAGGAGCACCGTAGTGCTGAAGTTACCTCACCCAGGGGAGCCGGGTGCATAGGTGTTCTTTGGTGTCGGGTCGCGGCGTCGTTTTCAATGGGAGCCAGTGAAGACTTGCTGCTTGCGGCGACAGGAGAAGTGTCCGGAGGAATCCAAGCCTGGATTCGGAAGATGGAAGACCTGAAAGCAGAGGGGACAGTGTTCAAAGTCACTTGGCAGTGACTCGGGGCAAGGAAGATGGATGCCCACCGTCGTCGCAAGATTCAGGTCATTCGCGGGTGCCTTGACTCTTCAGCCACGAGGTCCAGGAGGTGTCGACGATGACCAGGAGCTGGATTCGGCGTGTCCCACGGTGTCTGCAGCTTACTGATGTGTCGGCGACTCGATTGGAGCCAACAAGCCTTGGTAACAGCAAGTCTCGTGGAAAGTGTGAAGAGGCAATGGCGCAGACCAGCAAGGTCTGGGGGACTCACCCAGCAAGGGTAAGTCAGGGCAGGCCTGGAGCAACCAGGGGAGCCCTTTGGTGTCTTTAGAAAGTCTTCTGGGGACCCACAAGCTGGCTGGCAAGGGATTGCAAAGACGCCTCGGGAGGATTCGCTCACAGGGGCCCACGGTCACTCGGGACGTGGTAGGCCTCTGATCTTCGGAGGGATTCCTGCTGGAGGCTAGGACCACACGTGGTCCGAAGCACAAGTTCGTGGAACATTGTGAAGGGGTTGCACTCGACAATAGTGCATGGTACCCAGGGGTCACGGTTCCTCGTCACTCTTGGGGTCCACTGGCCTCAGCTTCGCTGGGGACTCACGATGGCCTTTGCGAAGTCAGGAAATCCACTTCTTGGGCTGTAGGGACTTCGGACTCCGGCGGGAGCAGCGTAGTTTGCGACCGTCGTTTGTAGTTTTTGGTGCCTGCCAAGCAGGGGAGTCACTCCTTGACTCCAAGGGAGATTCTGCAGTCTTCCAAAGGTAGTGGAACGTCGAAGGTCTGGGATTCTTCTTCAGAGCATCGTCCAGGGAAATCTAGGTTGCAATGCACAGGTTCCCCCTCTTATACTAAAAGAAAGGGAGGGACTAGCTCTATGACCCTACCTATGGGAGGGTCAGGGGAGTGGGCGGCTACACCCACTTCCCTTTGTCCAGTTTCGCGCCAGAGCAGGGGCAGGTAGCGCCTGAGCCGGTTTGAACTGGGGTATGCACAGAGGAGCCTTCTGCTCCCCCAGTGAAGGACTTCAAAGCACTCTAAGAGTGCACCCACCCAGCCCCAATACACTAAACCCTGTCTGGGAGGTGGTCACACCCCCTTGGGACAGGATATCTATTGTTGGGCTTCCTCCACTGCGAGTGTTGGTCATCAGCAGGAGGGCAGCCCAGTGTCTGTGACTGGTGGCATCCATTTTGTGATGCCAGGGCTCTGCAGGATTCTTCCGCGTTTCCACAGCAGGTACATGTCTATCCCTCTAGAAGGGTGGAATGCTACCCCCGCCGCCAGGACTGGCGGGGGGTAGTATTCCAAGATGTTTGACACCAAACACGACATGTTTTGATGCAGCCATTCCAAAGTTAGCATTTTACCGCGAGGATATAATGCACTTAAAAGTATATGGTTTAACCGCATCCACAAACAGCCCCAGAGAATGGACTCTGAGAGCTGCAGAGGGGCCCTGCTCAGGCAGAGGCACCCCCTCACATGGAAACTAAGCACCCTGCCCTCAGGATTGATAGGGCCTGCTTTAGGGGTGACTGATAAGTCTCAATGTGTGTGCAGGAGAGATATAGGGGACCTATATCTCAGTGAGGGGTGCTAGCACTTCCTCACCCAGGCTGCAGTAGCAGGCCTGTGGTGTCAGATTTAGTCTGCTTCCCAGGGGTGGCATAATACATGCTTCAGCCCCTGGTAGGCCTGTGAAGTACCTATGCCCTTGGTACCTAAGGTACCATATACTAGGGACTCATAAGGTACCACAGTATCCAATCACTAGTGCACCTAGAGTGCACTCCAAGTCGTTTAGAGAGAACAGAGAGGCTGGGGCCCTGATTAGCAGGGTCCCAGCCAGACTATAGCCAGAAACCAGTGTAAACATCAGAAAAAAAGGGGGGGCAATATAAGAGGCAGATCCTACTCTCCTACAAATAGCTTACCCTATAGATATAAGACGATAAGATTGTACTTAGGACTAGCTTTTAACTTGTTGAACCCGGATGTGTTACTCAACGACAAAACTTACTGTCTGTACTTGTCTCTCTGTCAATTGTGTGTTGTTGGTACATTCAACTGAGGCATAGGCTTCTTCTTTCTAGTACTGAAATCAGAGGTGAATGTTATTGTGATTATTATCTTTCAGTAAAACTAGTTTTTTTTTTAATGTTTGCGAAACACATATGCTAATGATATATGAATTTGTTTTTTAGTGTAACACACAGATATTTCTATGTGGTTTTTAATTCTTATGATTGCTGGGTTTTAATAAAACATACTTTTAATATACATTTTACATCTGGTTTGTTTATATTTAGTATTGTATATGTTCTAACACATGGGCTTTATCTCTGTTGCTGGGAACTTAGTAACCCGGTACAAAATTCAATTGTTTACCAAGGGAATTTTCTCTCTACCTGCCGGTAGTACCCTATTCCCCTGGTTTTGCTTCAAGGGGTCCCTCTCTATAAATTATCTTTTTTAACACATTGGCCCCTTTTGCCATACCAATACCGCAATGGGTTTTGATCAATGTAGACCTCTGTTGGGTCATCCAGATAGGCCTGGACCATCCGCTCAATGTTCAGGGGTGCTACACTTTGTTCGGCCTCTTTTGTCTTCTTTGCATCAGCACTGGACCTAGCAAGTCCTTGCTGTAAATACCAATCCTGTCCCGTTTTTACTGGGGCTGATGATCCGGTTCTTGCTGTTGTCGATAGTGTTGGTGTTGGTGACAGCTGTGAGCCAAACGCACTGCCCTCAGGCTCTGAAGTTGAACTTGACGCCGGATGCCCTGCTGCAGTACTTGTTGTGGGTTTGAGTAGCGGGCCTTTAATTACCAGCCGTTCATTTTCCAATTTACTGGCTGCCTCAGCTATCCAAGTTTTGTACCGGGCAACATCCACTTCTGAAAAAGGAAGTAATGTCTTACTGTTCAGTGCCGATTTGTACCGTGGATCCAGAATTGTGGCACAAATGTAATGTTCTTGTGACAAAATCTTAGTTTGCACTCTTGCATTTTCAGTTAAGTGACAGGATAAGCTCTCCACCAACTCATATGCTTCTTTTTTTCCTCCACACCTATGTACGCTTCAGACACCTCCTTCAGCTGTTGCTCTAGCATGTGCAACAATGGGATAGCTTGGCCCATAGTACAGTCCTCCTTGCTGACTTCACGTGTGAAGACCTCGAAAGGAAGAAGCATCTCTGTCAGGCATTTAACTAGGCACCATTGGTCCATCTGAAGGGTCATGCCTTTTACAGTAGCATCCGCCCTTTGCATGACATATTCATTGATTGGTCTGTACTGCTCAAACAGACGGTCAAGCATGTAATACGTTGAGTTCCAACGTGTTGCCACCTCGTGGATGAGTGCTTTGACTGGCATTCTATAGTCACGTTGAATGATCCTCAGCTGCTTCCGGGCTTTAAAAGAATGACTGAAATGAGTGCATATTCTGCGGCAGGAGGTCAGTAAGTTGCTGACTATGGATTCTTTTTCAGAAAGTCTTGAACTAAAATGTTAATGCAGTGCGCCAAACACGGGACCCTGAAATAGGCACCAACCTCCATGGTCTTATGTACATTACTGCCATTATCCGTGGCAACAAAACCAATGTTAAGCCCTCTTGGGCGCAGCCATTTAAAGACCTTGCTGTTAAACTCTTCCAAAATGTTTGCAGCAGTATGAGATTTTTCCATGGCGAACATGGCTACAGTTGCATGTTTCCGAGTAGCATTAAAAATCTCAGCTGTGTCAACAGCACCTACTTCAGATAGCTTTTCTCTAACCCCCACAAAAGAGACCCAGTGTGCAGTGATGCACATGTAATCAGTGGCTTGGCAACTGGTCCACATGTCTGTTGTCAGGTGGGTATTGTGAACAGCACTCTGCTGCAAAGCTTGTCCAACCAATTCCAGCACATCGTGATGTAGTGCTGGAACAGCAACTCTGGCGAAATAGGACCGGCTGGGAACCTTCCATTTAGGGCAGATGGCTGACACAAATTCAAGGAAACCCACCCCTTCCACAAATGAAAAAGGGAGAAGGTCCAGCGCTAACATTTTCGCCAGCTTCGCATTGTACAACCGTGCCGTTGGGTGGTTGCGTTGGTACTGCCCCTCCGACCTAAGCATGCTGTCAATGGTAGGCTGGATTATTTTCCTTTGTGGTGCAGCTGTCTTCTTGAACCCAGTTAGGCTCAACGACGCACTGCTTTTCATTGCAGTACTCGGTTGCCTTGGTGTCTCAGTCTACAACTACTATTGTGGGCTGTTGTTGCGGCTGTTGTTGCGGCTGTTGTTGCAGCTGTGGTTCCGGCTGTGGTTGCGGCTGTGGTTCCGGCTGTGGTTGCGGCTGTGTTTCCGGCTGTGGTTGCGCCTGTTGTTGCGGCTGTGGTTGCGGCTGTTGTTGCCCACTTATCTGCTGAGTTTCTGCCTGCGAGTGCGTTGATTTGGTACTACTTTGCGATAATGACATTTCAACATCACTGCTCGTTAGTAGACTGGCTACTTCTGCCACACTCATGGCCTTGGGCCTAGGTTGGTGGGCTGGGCCCGCTGATGCGGAGGTACTGCTCCCAGCTTGGGCCCCGCCGGACACCGCTGCTGCAGCCGTAAGTTTTTTTTCCCCAAAAAACAACTCGGGCGGCACACCAGTCTTGGAAAGTGCCACTTCCTTCTTCTGTTCCTTCTTCTCACTGGCAACTTTCTTGGTACTGGAGGACCTGGTACCTTTTTTTGGGGCCATCTTCTTCAGATGTCAGCAGGACGCAGGTGCACAAGTTGCAGAGATGTCTGTGGTCACACGTGGACGTGACGTGGTGCGCAGCAGGACTTCTGCCTGGCAGTACAACGGGTGATGATGACACCTCCTCCTCTGTCTTTTTGTGCACCTAAAAGCAAAGAAGCCAGGAGAAGAACATCAGTGAAATGTTGCATTTGTTGTTGTGGTTCAATTACTACTATTACAAACAAACAAATAAAATGTATAACTTAGTGTAGCCATTTGTGAGACTTTGTCAACAAGGGCCTTCATGGTATACTGTGTACACTCTCAGGAAGGATAGGAAAGAAGAGGAACAACAACAAAAATACAAATGTAATGTTAGTGGACCCTGTTTGGCATTAAATTATTTGCTCATCACATCATTCAGGGAGCTGCAGCTGGCAAAGGGGATGGATGGAAGCTGTAAGCCAAGAGTAAAACCATGCAGGCCTATATGGCAAAAGCAGCACACTTTATAACTCCTACCAGAAATGGCCACCAGCCACATGGACACTCACAAATCACAAGCAACAGGCAGGAGGCCTGGAAAACAATGTATTGAAAACAGGCCTATAATAGCCAGGCAAAGGCTGCATGCTAAACCACACTGCTTTGCCTGTAATGCAATAAAATGCAAAAACGAAAATCCACAGGGCTAAACAAGGTCTGCAAGGTACACAACACACCACACACAACAAAGACATTTATTTAACAAACACCCAAAAACTGAAATACACCCAAAAATACACATTTTGCAATTCAATCCAATGCCATCCATGCCCTAAATGATGTTTAAATTCAACAGAACACACAGAAACAGTTGTTTCATGCACCCCTGACTACCTCTGAGCCTACTGGATGAAAGGCCTGTTGGCAGACTAGGCCACAAGCTTGCAGGCCTATGGATAAAAGCACACTACCGGGCTTCAAAATGGCCACCAGCCACATGGCCAGGCCCACAACAACAAGAAACTGAAGACAGACAATGCAGGCCTATGGCAAAATGCACACTGCCTGGCTTCAAAATGGCCGCCAGCCTCATGGCCAGGCCCACAACTACAAGAAACTGAAGACAGACAATGCAGGCCTATGGCAAAAAGCACACTGCCTGGCTTCAAAATGGCCGCCAGCCTCATGGCCAGGCCCACAACAGCAAGAAACTGAAGACAGACAATGCAGGCCTATGGCAAAAAGCACACTGCCTGGCTTCAAAATGGCCGCCAGCCTCATGGCCAGGCCCACAACAACAAGAAGCCTAGGCCACAAAGGAAACACATGCAGGCCTATATGGCAAAAGCAGCACACGTATAACTCCCACCAGAAATGGCCACCAGCCACATGGACACTCACAAATCACAAGAAACAAGCAGGAGGCCTGGAAAACAATGTACTGAAAACAGGCCTATAATAGCCAGGCAAAGGATGCATGCTAAACCACACTGCTTTGCCTGTAATGCGATAAAATGCAAAAACTAAAATCCACAGGGCTAAACAAGGTCTGCAACTCACCACACACAACAAAGGCATTTATTTAACACACACCCAAAAAATGAAATACACCCAAAAATACACATTTTGCAATTCAATCCAATGCCATCCATGCCCTAAATGATGTTTGAAATAAATAAATACAACACACAGCAAAGGAACAGTTGTTTCATCATGCACCCACCCATGACTAGCTCTGGGCCTACTGGCTACCCACAACTATTTTTTTTTTTAAATGATGAAAAGTACCAAAATTGTATTTGCAGCAACTGCAATGCCCCAATCAAACAAAAAACAACACCAACTTACTTGTAAAATCTCAAATCCAAAAGTCCTCAAATCCAATGATAATGATGCAGCAGACACAAAGAGTGATCCTTCCAGCTCAAATCCAAATGAAAAATGAACAGGAGATGGATAAAGCACTGGGAGGAGCCTGCTGGACAGGAACAGGAAGTTAGAGACTCTGTGGCACTTCCTCCCTCCCCCCCAAAGAAAATTTGACAAAAAAGGTCAGCCAAATGTCAATCTGAGGAGCTTTTTCATCCAAATCATCATTTTATAGCAGGTTTTATGCTGCTCGAGATATTATTCTTCTCCAGATTGAAAATTTTGCGTGTTCGGGATCGCGAGCTTCACCAACATTCCGCCGGATGTCCGATGGCGCGTCCGAATGACGTGTTCGCGATCGCAATCTCTCTCGCGGTGCACGATGGCGCGGCGAATGACGTGTTCACGATCGCACACTCTTGCGGTGTCCGATGGCGCGGCGAATGACGTGTTCGCGATCGCACACTCTCGCGGGATCGCGCGGCCAGCTACCAAAACCTCGTGGCGCACGCGAACGGATAGGAAAATGCGTCGGCGAACGCAGGGATTCCGGTAAGTCGCAATCGCACGCGCTAGAACACATTTTTAAAGCGCAAACAAGAAAATAATTCCGCTACGCCGCGGATCGCGGAATTTTGGGCAATTTCGCATTCTCCGCGGAACGCGAAATTGCCTAAATTCCGCAAATTCCACGAGCGGAGCGGAATTAAACGCCCAGGCCTAGCATTAGTGCTAGGGTGGACGATCATGCTGAAGGCCGGACTGGAACCAAAATCAGACGTGGCAAAAAAGTCCCTCATCTCTCATTTCTCTCTCAGTTTCCACTGGTCTAAAACACTGGTGGTGCCTGCTGTAATTACCTGGGGATCTGGAGAAAGTGGCAGAGGGGAAAGCAGTGGATCTCTGCCTTCCAAGACCAGCCTCCAGTGGCTGCAGCCAACCGGGGAAATGCCCGGTGGAATGAACAGCCAGCCCGGGCAGGGAGGCAGGCCCTTTGCCTAACCAGTAGCTGAAGCGGATTGGTGTGGTGTCCATTCGTGCTGCTCTTCCCTCATGCGGCACCTGCCTGTCCTATTTGCGGCCCTCCCTGTCAGCTCGCTCTAGAGACATCGCAGCAGAATAACTGGGAGGGAGTGAACGACTCATAACATGCAGATTCCTGGTGTGGAGCTTTTGAGTACACAGGGCCTCCATGCCAGACAGTCTGCAGGAAGAACGAGCGCTTTTCAGGTTTCAAGAGACTGGTGCCAACTTGTGTTGCATAGGTCTACCAGATTACCCTAAACGATGGAGTTACTTTTGCATTTTAGAAAGAATTATGCTTTATTAATCTTCATAATTTTTTGCTTTGAAAAATCAATGAAACATTCGTACTTAAAAAAAAGCAGATCTGTCGTCTCGGCTAATGACTTCACTTTACTCCACAAATGTCCTGCATGTAAACTTAGATGAGAAAACCATAGAAATTCAAGTTACAGTGAGATCAGTGGAGGAGAAGCTTGTGGCTTATCTGGCTGTTTGGTTGGGGTGGAGTAAGGGCATGACAGAGCTGCTGGCGTGGATGACGTAATGAAGAGACAGGCAGTTGTGACCTCACCTGCATTTTTTAAAATACATATATTACAAAAACAGATACAGATATAAAAATGCTATCAAATGCAAGTCATTGATCAAGCCATTTCCAACTTCGTTTCAATTCCAGTAATAGCTTTCGAAGCAACTACAGTTGTCACATCAAACAGGTATTTTTCGCACAAAGCATTCAGTGTGTTTTTGACATACATACCTAGTTCAGGAAAGAATGAATTATTTACTTTTATTGTTTAAGATTAGTTATAATCGTAACAATTTATCGAACCCATAATACTTTGACATCAGTAAAACTCAAGCTCCTCAAAAGCATATACAAATTGAAGTATCATAAAAAAAGCGGTATAGGTCATATTTCACATTACATATTGAATACGCCAATTCATCTTTTAAACTGATGAAAGATGTGGAACAATTCTTTCGAAGCCACATTTTAAAAATGAAAGAAAGGTCAATGTTTAGAATTTTCTAAAACATCTTTGTATCTATGTTAATTTTTGTAGGATGCTGGCTTAGTATATGGTGCACACTAATGTAAGTGCATGCACCCTGCACCAATCCAGACAGCCCTTATGGTGATTTTAGTGGTCTCAGACAACCTTAGAAAGCTCTCTAAGTGGTAGCTGTGGAGAGCAGCCTTCAGGCTTAGTCCAGAAGGAGTGCAAAGCAGCTTGTTTTACCAGTACTTAATCTTATGAATGAATGAATGAGAGTTTTTCTAAAGCGCAACGTTCACTCCAAGGAGCATCTTGGCGCTAGCGGCAAAAAACATCTAAAGATCTGTAGTGGGGAGGAGCTTAGTTAAGACAACAGAAGCAAGTATTAGACGAGAGATAACACAGTGTGATCTGGGGTGGCAAAAATCCATGTTTTTAGAAGTTTTTTAACATGAGTTCCGTTTGTGTATGTCTCAGCTGGGTGTAGGTTAAGTGAACAAGAACCACACAGTGTAGTTATAAAAATATGTATTTATTATAAACACTCACTAACGCCTTGCAATATCTCCTACCTGGAGATATAACCACAACACACAATACTTTGATAATAGAACATGTAAGTAGCACAAATACACAGTGGTTTCCAGGGGGAGACCAAACCATATACTAAAATAGTGGAATGCGAACTACGACCTAAGTCGAGACTAGACCCAAAAGACGTAGAAGAGTCGGGGACCCAAGGAACCACCCAAGGTAAGTACCCAGGAACCCCGCGAAGGCTGTGTGTAGAGTGGGAACACGACGGCGTGCTCAATACAAGTTAATGGGTAAGTCACGGTAGCAGTTTTAAAGAGGAAGGACCCTTCCCAGAGGCCCCTGAAGAAACCCCGTGGAAGATGGAAGGTTGGAGAGTAACCCCACCAGTGGATACCCCAGGAACCAGGATACCTAGACCAAGGAAGCCGGGTGCATAGGTGCGAAGTAACGTCGGAAACCGCGGTAGACCACAATGGAGGACTTCAGTGAAGATGCTGATGGCAAAGAAGGTGAAAGAGTCTGGTGGAACCCAAAGGTGGATTCAAGATGAGAGGTGCCTGCAAGCAGAGGGGACAGAGTCTATGCCACTCAGGAGTGACCAGGAGGCACGGAAGACGAATGCCCACCGATGTCGGAGATGCAGGAGAGTTGACAGTGCCCTTGAAGTTGCAGCTGTGTGGACCAGGCGATGATGTGGAAGACCAGGAGCCATTTACGAGCTGTCCCACATCGGCTGTCAAGAGCCAGGGGGTCATTGTCCATCGTGAGCACCAACAAGCCTTGGCAACGGCAACCAACATAGTATGCAAAAAAGGTACAGTGTCGGGACCAGCAAGATCCTAGTGACTCACCACAAGCAGGTAAGTCAGAGCAGGCACCAAGCAAGCAGGGAAGCCCACTGTAGCCAAAAAAGACCCTCGAGAGGACCCGCAGGCCAAAGGCACAGGAGTCGCAAGAGGACCTTGAGCAGCTCACCAAAGGATGAAGGCCCACGGTGCAGAGGATGTGATGCAGGTGAAGATCTTGGCTGCAGGAGATGCTTGAGGCTGGAGCTTCTTGGAGCCCGAAGATCTCTGGTGAAGAGAGTCAATCAATCAATCAGGGGTTGTTGAAGTGCGACTACTCACCCGTAAGGGTCTCAAGGCAACGGCAAGTCGATGCAGTGCACAGGGCTACTGCTCCAGCGGTTCTGACGAGGGATACTGGCATCACACTTGCTGTGAAGACATTGCAGGCCTCAAGGGAGTTGCAGAACCACCACCTGTGTTGCTGAACCTTTAGGAGTCTGTAGGAGCTCAGGAACAACAGACTGGTCAGCTTCGTTGCGGTGACTGCAGATGCAGGAAAGTGACTCCTTCACTTCAAGGGAGATTCCTCTGGGTGTTTTGGATGTCCACAGGCCAGTAGAAGAACCTGTATGAAGCACAGGCACAGACAATGCAGAAGACTGGCAGGATGACGAGACCAGGAGCAGCAGGAGTCTTCCCATTTGAAGCCTCGGTTCCCAAAGCGAAGTCCAAAGTGCCCGGACGGTTGAAGATGAAGTGGTTTCGGATCTGAATCTTGTCCCACGACGAATCTAAGGAACCACCCACAGTTAAGCCCTTAAGTACGCTAAGGAAAGTGCTGGGACGATTCAGGGGTCCCTCCCACAGGAGGAGCTGGACAGTGGGGAGGATACTCCCATGTCCTTTGTCCAGTTTCGCACCAGAGCTGGAGCCAACAGCTTGCTGAACTGGTTCCAACTGGAGTATGCAAATAGAGCACCAAATTGTTATATTCCATATAGGTACCCTACATAGGCGCAGGTAACATCGCAACCTTTCACCTACATTACATACATAACAGTTCTTAGGCACTGGCCTTTTACCTAGTTATGACACTGCATTCAGAACGCAGGTTTTTCCCTGGTTCGATTCTCATACATTATGCATGAGGCTTCTTGGAAGCACAGCAGGACTAACAGTAGGATTACCATCTCCTGTATAATATCTCTGTATAAAGTTCAGGCCCAACGTCATCCTTTAGGCCGACACAGTAACACAGCAAGATAGGACCCCTGGGGAAACCTATGGGTATATATACAACACATCTTGCTTAGGAAGATAGAGGAGACCTTGACTTCCCGGCTGACACACTGACCAGAGACGCTGAGGTTACTGCATGCAGACACTCCAGCTAGCAGTGGTCTAACATCCCTCGCGGGTTGTCCAAATCGAGACCAGTACGGGGTCCCACATTCTCTAAACTCTCAGGTAATGGGGTGGACTAGATCCTAGAGGAATTCTTGGCATAACACCTACACAGATGCTAGGTAAATTTAGGTACATCTAGTTAGGGAGACATCGTAGGAGTACGCACTTTTTATCATGTGTTTTATGTACTTGTATATATTCATGATTTCTGCAAGATGGTAGAACTTTACCATCCCTTTACTTTCGTAGTATTGCTAATCATATATCTCTGCTACTGTCTAATGGTTGTTGCAGCTCATCTATTCTACACTAGAATAACAACTGTTCAATAAATACTTATTGAAACGCCCAGCCTGTTTATTCTGTGTAACTCTCTGAGATAAAATAAGAAAGCACGAGTGACTGAGCAAAAGGTAGTATATTGTTTCCATGATTCTGAGGGATCAGGGTTGTCATGTTCTGAGGTTGCCAAGAACTATTCTCTCCCCGATAAGAGGAGACTCTAGTGGCACTGTGAGCTAGCTAATACAGACAGGCTAACGTATCCGGTGGGGGTGCACGGAATCCGTCCACCACCAATCCCACAGTTTATGTTATCCAAAAGCGCAGATCCTGTATAGGTAATATAGGAACTACACGACAAAATGTGCCCTTCAAAGCAATCTAGTGGCGCTGGCAAGCGCCCCCACCCTGTCCCAATACACTAAGTCCTGTCTGGGAGGCGGTCCACCTCCCTGTGACAGGAAACCTATTGTCCTACCTTCCCCTGTTCGAGCTTGGCTCAGCAGCAGGAGGGCAGAATCGTGTCTCTGGTCGGCAGCAGCCATAGTTTGCTGTCCGTGTCTAGAAGACTGGTACCGGGAGCACAGAGTGCCTCCGGGAGGAGCTTTACAGTGCATGGAATCATACCTCCAACACCGTTTATGGTGTTGGGGTATGATTCCAACATGTTTGATACCAAACATGACAGGGTTAGTTACAACCAGTTTAGAGTTAGCCATCGCGTAATGACGCAGGGCCACTCTATGTGTCGTAATGGCTGATGCACTTACAACCCGGGAGAATAGACTTATAGAGTTGTCCTGCTCATGCAGGGGCAGCATCACACTTATAACTGAGCACCCTGCCTTCAGGATTGAAAGGCCTGCCTTAGGGGTGACTTATAGGTTTTAAGTGCAGTGACTTCATTTATAAGGAAACTTATATCTGTCGTAAGTGGTGCTAGCACTTGCTTACACAGTGTCAGGGCTCAGGGAAGAAGAATCAGAACACTCCAATGTCCCGCAGTTTTTACGTATCAATCGGCATTTCAAAGATCACCCGCTCGCAAAAGGTCGCGGGTGATAATAGTGCTGAACCGGGCATACTCCCCAGTACTCCCAACAGGGAGAACCACAGTGGAAGTTACCTGTCTAGTTCTGCGCTCCTGAACACGGGCGCGAGGTCTGAACCAGCTGTGAAGTGCGCCGGTTGATTTTAGAACCGCGCACTTCACCAACGGATTTTCAGGAATTAGTCACGTTTTATTTCTGTAGTCTAGTTGGACAGATGTAGTGTAGTTTCGTGCCAGGCTTAGGCACAGGTTAGAGCGCTTCGGTGCGTGGGTTAGTTAGTTAGGTTATTAGTACTAGGGAAAAATACTAATTTAGATTAAATAGGAAAAAGAGATTAAAGAGAAGATTCAATACTTACCTTTTGAGCACTTCAGTTCCTGATTTCTTTCATCGCCTGGTTGACGGCGGAGGCTCCAGAAGATTTCTAAGGGAGAAGTAAAGAAGAGTTCTGAAGATAAGAAAGTAAGGCAGAGAGTGAATGAACGAATGAGTGTAAAAGAATAAATAAATTCACAGAGTTAAAGGGTACTTAAATGTCGTTTGCTATGCAGGATACAAAAGAATAAAATACTTACATAGAAGAATAGAAGAGGAGCAAAAGTCTTAGGCACTCTGGGTAAGGAGAGCAAGAGAGAGAGTGTAAGAGGGTGGAGAAGGAATTGAAGGAAATTAGTAATGGTGTGCTTATCTGTTACAGTGTTTTCCACTCATGCTTGAAGATAGAGAGAGAGTAAGAAAGGAATAGCGGAGTACAGAAGAAGGAAAGAAGTAGGGTGGAAGAGCCAGAGGGTCAAGCAGTCTCTTCTCTGTCCCATTCCCCTTTCCCCCGGCGGGGTTCGCACGGCCACTAGTTAACTCTTGAGTTGGTGGCTGTGGGAAAACCAGTGGTGGAATTAGGAAAATCTCATCGTTCTGCTCCTGGGAGTGTCGGCACGGTGAGTAACCACAACCTCTGACAGAGTGAAGTGCCCACGTCACTACTCACCCGAGCAGAATGGCTGAAGGGTTCGATTTAAAAAATGTAGGAAATATTCTTAAGGAGATTCAACAAGAGTTAATGGCAGTCAGGGAGGAAAATAAGGTAATCAAATTTGAAATGGAGCCACAAGACGTGAAACCAAAGAAATGGCAGACCAGTTGAAGGGCGAGGAGTCAGGGAATAGGTTTCACTCCTCTCCTTCGGGGACAAGTATGTTTAATTAGAGTTCAGCGACCAGTGGGGGGTCCACCACGCAGGTGATTCATTCTTTAGCACCAGTAATCCCTTTGGCTCCGCCAGAGCGCTTCGGTGGGGATCCCCAAAAGGCCCAAATTTTCTTAACTCAGTGCTCGTTGCATTTCATGTGTCGGCCCACTGTCTTCCCGGATGCACAATCTCGGATAGCTTTCATCTTGTCGTATCTCAATGGAGACGCAGCTTCGTGGTCTATGCCCCTGGTCACCCAAGACTCACTAATTTTATATAACTTCAAAGAATTCAAGAAACAGTTTTTGCGAATTTTTGACCGTCGGAAGGTGGCACAGGCCTACGGATAATGAACTACTGGAGTTGAGGCAAGGGAATCGAGAGCTAGTCACTTACCTGGCCCAATTTAACAAACTAGTTGTTGAAACGGAATGGCCGGAGGCCAAAAGGGCAGCCTTGTTCTATCGGGGTTTGAAAGATGACTTAAAGGATGCTTTGTCACAGATCCCAAATCGCCCTACAGAAGTTTCAGCTTTAATTGATCTCGTTCTAGAGATAGACTATCGACAAACTGAAAGAAGGGGTGAAAGACGACTCGAATTTCGGCCCAGTGTACCAAGCTTTGACCGGGTTAGAGCAGATGTTGTTAAATCTGGTGATAAAGAACATGGAGTCGAACCTATGTAAATTGGAACTATTAGAGGCCCCCTTGCCAAAGAAGAGAAAGAAAAGCGTCGACAGAATAATCTATGCCTTTATTGTGGAATCAGTGGACATTTTGTAAAGGAATGTCCCAAGAAGCCAAAGACTTTCAAGAAGGAAAACTCTCTGCACCATCAGTAGAAGGAGTTGGGCTGGTGGTTGCTAACAAGGATACAACTCCAATTTCTCATCAAGTGGCCAATACTCTACAATCTTCCGCTCCACACCTCATTCTGACGTCGACCCTAAGATTCCGAGATCGAGGTCTTTCAGGAGTGGCCGTGATGCTGGACTCCGGTGCTACGGGGAACTTTTGCGACCTCAAATATGCCTCTAAAATGGTCTGAAGGCTTTACCAAAAAAGAGAAGCGAGGCTGATAGGGCTGTTGACGGTACAAATGTATCTTCCGGTCCAATAACCAGTCATACGGAAGTTGTGGAGCTCATCTCTGTCGAAGGTCATAAGGAAGAGATTCAATTCAACTTGATTGATGCCCCGCAGTTTGGAATCATCCTGGGTTTGCCTTGGTTAACTGAACACAACCCAACAATTAACTGGAGTGATCGAACCGTGAAGTTTAACTCAAGTTATTGTTTGGAGAATTGCTTCGGAGAAAAGCGGAAAGAGAAAGATGGAAATCCAGCAGCTTTATTATGCGAACAAAAGATGATGGTGTGTGCGGTGCAAACGGTGAATCTACCGGAAGAATACCAAGAGTTTGCTGAAGTTTTTAGTGAATCAGAATCGAAGAAGTTGCCCCCACATCGGTCATATGACTGCAAAATTGACTTGGAACCTGGATCTAACCTTCCTTGTAGTCGAATTTATGCGCTTACTGAAGCTGAAAACCGTCATCTTAAGGATTACATTCAGAAATATTTGGAAAACGGGTTCATACGACCATCACAGTCCCCAGTTTCTTCACCGTTATTTTTCGTTCCAAAACGTGACGGAGATCTGAGAACGTGTATTGATTATCGTGCCTTGAACAAGATTACAATAAAGAATCGTTATCCCCTTCCCCTGATTTCAGTTCTTCTAGATCAACTAAAAGATGCCAAAATCTTCGCGAAGTTAGATTTACAGAGGGCGTACCATTTAATTCGAGTGAGAAGTGGAGACGAATGGAAAACAGCATTCAGAACAAAGTATGGATTATATGAGTACCAAGTGATGCCATACGGTTTGAGCAACGCTCCTGCAGCTTTCCGGTACTTCATTAATGATGTCCTGAAAGAGTTCATTGATCAATGCGCGATCGTTTATATCGACGACATTTTGATTTATTCCTCATCTGAAGAAGAACATCAGCAACAGGTCAAAAGAGTTTTGCATTGCCTGAAGGAAAACGAGCTTTACGTAAAACTTGAAAAATGCGCTTTTGGAGTGAAATCTGTGGATTTCTTGGGATTTGTGATTGCTCCAGAAGGTCTTACCATGGATGTTAAAAAGATTGAGGCGGTCTTAAATTGGCCTCCTCCAACCTCTGTGAAAGAAATACAGAGCTTTATCGGGTTTGCAAATTTCTATCACAGATTCATTCGAGATTTTTCCCTGAAGGTAGCTCCAATTACTAAGTTGCTACGGAAAGGAGTACCTTTTCTATGGTCTGTTGAGGCTGAAGATGCTTTCCAGTTCTTAAAGAAGAGTTTTACCTCTGCGCCAATTCTGCTGCATGCTGATCCTACTCAACCGTTTTACCTGGAGACTGATGCTTCTGAACAGGCCATCGGAGGGGTACTTTCACAGAGACACAAAGAGACAGGACAGTTGCATCCGGTGGCATATTACTCTAGAAAACTGCAACCAGCGGAAATTAATTATACTATTTCAGATAAAGAACTCCTCGCTATCAAAGATGCCTTCCAAGAATGGCGACATTACCTTCTCGGAGCAAAACATGTGGTGACTGTATTCACCGACCACCGGAATCTTCAGTTTCTGAAGTCTGCCAGAACGCTCACACCGCGTCAACTTAGGTGGTCCCTGTATTTCGCCGATTATGACTTTGTAATAACTTATCGGCCAGGAAGGAATAATGGAAAGGCTGATGCCTTGTCTCGCATTGACACGGATGGAAAGAAGAGTCCCATTTGTGATCAAAAGATAATTCCTGAAACTAAGATCGTTGGAGCCATTAGTGAGAAAACTCTCGTAGACAAGGTCAAAGAAGCCTTAACTTCTGAAGAAATGCGGAGTTGGGCAGAAAAGGACTCAACTCGAGAAATTGTCGATGGATTACCGTTTCATTCCAAGGCCTTGTATTTACCAATCAAAGAACTTCAACAACAAGCGTTGATCGACAGTCATGACAGTCCTATGGCTGGTCACCCTGGAATCCATCGAACGGAGGAGTTGTTAAAGAGACAGTTTTGGTGGCCAGGGTTGTCCAAAGACGTTCGAGTTCATGTGGAAGGCTGCGAGATTTGTGCAATGGGGAAGACAGATAAGCGGGCTCCTCAGGGTTTATTGAGACCTTTGCCTACCCCCCCATATCCTTGGCACACTGTGACGATGGATTTGATTGTTGAATTGCCTTCCAGTCAGGGATTCAGTTCAGTATTAGTCATGGTAGACGTCTTCTCAAAAATGGCGCATTTTGTTGCCCTGAAAGGGAAGTCATCTGCAAAACAAATAGCCACACAATTCAATCAAAGTGTGATTAAGATACATGGCATTCCAAAGGTTTTGATCACAGATCTTGGGTCTCAATTTCTATCCCACTTTTGGAAGGCTTACACTAAGGGTTTCGGAATTGAGACACGTTATTCAACGTGTTTTCATCCACAAACAGATGGTCAAACTGAGAGGGCCAATCAAGAGCTGGAAAAGTATCTCAGACTGTTTCTCTTGGATCAAGAGGGAGAGTGGCCTGATCTTCTTTGGACCGCAGAGTTTGCGCATAATAATGCAAAGAATGCCTCTACTGGTTTTTCCCCTTTCTACTTGAATTACGGAAGGCATCCAAATTCTGTGGGTTCCTCTCAAGAAGTGTCGGTGCCTGCGGCACAAAACTTTGTACAGCATCTTAGCAAGGTACACGAGTCTGCCACTAAGAACTTAATGAAAGCTAAGGAACGTTATAAGCAAAGTGCAGATAAAAAAAGAAGACCAGAACCAGATCTGAGTACAGGGGACAGGGTTTGGTTAAGTACAAGAAACCTAAAACTTAAAGGAAATCGAAAGTTTCAACCCCGATTTATAGGTCAATTTCCCGTGGAACAAGTAGTGAATCCAGTGACTTTCAAACTAAAACTACCACCACAGTTAAAAATACACCCTGTGTTTCATGTTTCCCTCCTTAAAACGGTCTCACCCCATTTGAAAGAATTGAGAAATAGAGAACCTATCTTAGTGGAAGGACAAGAAGAATTTGAAGTTAAAAGAATCCTAGATTCAAAGTCCATTCGAGGTAAAATCTTCTATCTTGTAGACTGGAAGGGATTTGGGCCAGAGGATAGGTCGTGGGTGGAACAATCAGATGTTCATGCTCCCCGATTAATCAAGATTTTTCACTCGCAGAATCCTCTCAAACCTCAGCCCGGAGGCTTAACCTTGCGAGGGGGTACTGTCAGGGCTCAGGGAAGAAAAATCAGAACACTCCAATGTCCCGCAGTTTTTACCTATCAATCAGCATTTCAAAGATCACCCGCTCGCAAAAGGTCGCAGGTGATAATAGCGCTGAACCGGGCATACTCCCCAGTACTCCCAACAGGGAGAACCGTGGTGGAAGTTGCCGGTCTAGTTCTGCGCTCCTGGACACGGGCGCGAGGTCTGAACCAGCTGTGAAGTGCGCCGGTTGATTTTAGAACCGCGCACTTCACCAACGGATTTTCAGGAATTAGTCACGTTTTATTTATGTAGTCTAGTTAGACAGATGTAGTGTAGTTTCGTGCCAGGCTTAGGCGCAGGTTAGAGGTCTTCGGTGCGTCGGTTAGCTAGTTAGGTTATTAGTACTAGGGAAAAATACTAATTTAGATTAAATAGGAAAAAGAGATTAAAGAGAAGATTCAGTACTTACCTTTTGAGCACTTCAGTTCCTGATTTCTTTCATCGCCTGGTTGACGGCGGAGGCTCCAGAAGATTTCTAAGGGAGAAGTAAAGAAGAGTTCTGAAGATAAGAAAGTAAGGCAGAGAGTGGATGAATGAATGAGTGTAAAAGAATAAATAAATTCACAGAGTTAAAGGGTACTTAAATTTCGTTTGCTATGCAGGATACAAAAGAATAAAATACTTACATAGAAGAATAGAAGAGGAGCAAATGTTTTCCACTCATGCTTGAAGATAGAGAGAGAGTAAGAAAGGAATAGCGGAGTACAGAAGAAGGAAAGAAGTAGGGTGGAAGAGCCAGAGGGTCAAGCAGTCTCTTCTCTGTCCCATTCCCCTTTCCCCCGGCGGGGTTCGCACGGCCACTAGTTAACTCTTGAGTTGGTGGCTGTGGGAAAACCAGTGGTGGAATTAGGAAAATCTCATCGTTCTGCTCCTGGGAGTGTCGGCACAGTGAGTAACCACGACCTCTGACACACAGGCTGCAATGGCAGGCCTGTAGTCACAATTTGAGTGGTCTGCCATGGGTGGCATTATACGTGTTTCAGCTCATGGGGGACCCTTGGTGTACCTATGCCTTGGGTACCTTAGTACCATATACTAGGGGCTTACAAGGGTACGTCAGTAGCCAATCTGGGGTGTACCTAAGTACTCTCAGTAGGAAAGTGCCCCTTTTTGCATGGTTGACCCCGACTTTTTGCCTGATGTTGATGCTCTTTGACTGAGTGTACCCTGGGTTCCTGCCAACCAGGTACCCAGGGCCTATGTTCTTTCCCTAAAACTGTACTGTGAACCCCCAAATTTGGCACCTCTCTGTCCACAGGTAAGTCCCTTGTAAAAGGTACCCTAGGTACCAAGGGTCCTGTGACCAGAGAAGGCCTCAAAGGGCTGCAGCACTTATTGTGCCACCCTTAGAGGTCCTGTACCTTAACACACACAGACTGCCATTGCAGGCTGCATGTTTTGGTGCAGAGAAAAATGAAGAGTCGAAGTGGCATACATACCTGTGTGCCATGCTTACAACCCACTGCCTATGGCATAGGTCAGCTACCCCTCTAGCTGGGTCCACTATGCCACTGGTGAGGGTACAGGTGCATGGGCCCTGTACCCCTACAGTGTCTACGTCTGCTCTTAGACATTGTAAGTTCAGTAAAGCCATAAAGAGTATATGGTCTGGGAGTTTGTCATTATGAACTCCACAGCACCATAATGCTTTTCTGAAATCTGGGAAGTTTGGTATCAAACTTCTCAGCCCATTAAACCCACACTGATGCCAGTGTGGGATTTAATGAAAAATGCACTCAGAGGGCATCTTAGAGATGCCCCCTAAAAAAACGACCTAACTCTAGGGTCCTGGCTGACTGGCAACTCGCCAGCTGCCAC
Organism: Calotriton arnoldi; assembly: GCA_963921515.1. Taxonomy (NCBI): domain Eukaryota; kingdom Metazoa; phylum Chordata; class Amphibia; order Caudata; family Salamandridae; genus Calotriton; species Calotriton arnoldi. The sequence goes on from CAWUFW010015338.1 coordinate 113,228, forward strand.
CCCAGACATGTTTCTGGACCCCTGGGTCGAGGGCCTCCCACTCTCGGGGTCTGGAAACAAAGCACATCCTGGGCAGAGGTGTCAAGCCTCCTCCCCCAGGATGGGCAGGGTCCACGAAGGGGAAGCTTCAAAGGCTTGCCACTTTGTGAGCTGACCCAGCCATTTGCTGCTCCCAGTAACTGGCCCCCACCGGTTCTGACCCCCACTTTGGGCTGGAGAATCGGCGGGAAAACCAAGATAGGAGGAGAGGTGTGCCCACCTTTGCCAACCCACCCCTCAGGTGGGGGAGGTGAAGCACAACTCTCAGTCCCCGCCAGCTTGACGATGGGGGGGACCCAGCAAACCAGAGTGAGGCTTATGCCCCCCTCCCACTGGAGGGTGGCACAATAGTGGGTGTACCCACCCCAAGGAAGGGACCCATTGGTCCCAACCTGTACCTACCTAAAACGCCCCTAAATCTAGTATTTAGGGGAAACCCGAACCTTTGCCTCCGCAGACAAGAAGAAACAAGAAGAAGGACCAAAGAGCCGTGCTGAAGGAAGAAAAAGAGGACACCAACTGCCTTGGCCCCAGCCCTACTGGCCTGTCCTGACCTCGACCTGCTCCAGCGGAACCCCGGCGTGTCCTGCAGCCAGCAGCCCCCCCAGAGCCCGAAGGACTGGCCCTTCCTTCCCTAGCAAGACTTTGTCTCCTGTGAGCACTGGATTTGCTCACCAACAGACTCTGTCTCCGGCCAAATCCGCAAGTCTGCACCACTCTGTACCCGACGCCCACGGCCCGAGTTCGAGTGGCCCAACACCCCGAGGAGGTCTCCCCGGTGACCTTGACCTGGGATCTGGTGATCCCTGACCTACCTCAAGTCTCCCGACAACTCCTGCAGCCCCTTTCTGGAGGATCGCCCGACCGCGATCAGAGCCGGTAAGGAAAACCTGACGGCAAAAGACACCTCTGCACCCGACGCCCCACAGCCTTGGGAGGCCCAACAGACGGTGTCCCAGCATCCCACGACATCCCAACTTGCCTATCCAACCAGTGGTCGCCTCCAGAAGTCCCTGAGACTGCAGTGTATGTTGAAACCAGAGAATCCCCATTGAAAACAACAGGACACCCGACGCCAAAACAGCACCCTGCACCCGGCTGCCCCTGTGCCGCTGTGGGTGCACTTTGTGTGCTAACTTGAACCCCCTTTGCCCTAAGCTTAAGTCCAGGAGCTTTGCTCCCTTAACCTTGTGGCCTGCTCGTGAGCAGCCACCAACCGCAGGCCACCTATCCTCCATTGGATAACATTGGGCCTCAGCACTCTGCACCTGGCACCCTAGTGCCTCTGAGAGTGCTCTTGGAGTGCATCCTTGACCCGGGGGAACCCTGGTTCTAACCCCAGAAACCCAACTCCCAAAAACAAGTATTTACTTGTAACCCGATAACTTAATTTCCTCCCATAGGATTGCCTTGACTGCTTTTCTGTGAAAAAAGTTCTAAGTGTGGAGTTGGAAATTCTATGAAAAGTCATACAAGTGTGTTTTGATAAATTGCATTACTTGCCTTTATCCAGGAAATGTCCCAATGTGGTATCTAGGTATACCACACTGAGTAATAAAAGTAATCTGAAAAGTAATCCAACAAACTACTCACAGAGGGCCCGATTCACAAAAGTAATCTGAGACAAAATCCTAACTTTACGACTTTCGGTATTCACAAAAGGCATTTAGGAGTAGTAAAGTTAGGATTTTGTCTTAAGTTTGTCTTAAGTTTTGGTCTTAAGACAAAATCCTAACTTAAGTTAAACTTAAGTTAGGATTTTGTCTTAACACCAAAACTTAAGACAAACTTAAGACAAAATCCTAACTTAAGTTTAACTTAAGTTAGGATTTTGTCTTAAGACCAAAACTTAAGACAAACTTAAGATAAAATCCTAACTTTACTACTCCTAAATGCCTTTTGTGAATACCGAAAGTCGTAAAGTTAGGATTTTGTCTCAGATTACTTTTGTGAATCGGGCCCAAAGTAATTACAAAGTAACTGTCTAGTAATTTCAATTGTTTATGAACATTTGACTTACCTGTAATCAAACCAGTGGCATTCAACTGCATTTCAACTCTATTCAACTGCATTATTCTTGCAAAGTACTATTACACTTACCTGTGCCAGGCCTTGCTAGGTTCTAGAAATAAATACAACTAAATAATATTTGTAAACAAACAAATTGGTCAGAGTTCAGTCTTTGAGTGTGTGACATCATTTCTTGAAATAAAGAGTAAGGTATTATCTACTTTTACCTCTGTAAGCCTTTGGGAATCCACTGGACTCTGTGCACACTATACCTTACTTTGGTATAGTATATACAGAGCCAGCTTCCTACACTCACCATGTCTAATTTAGGGGAGAAGCACAGATACTGGGGTCCTGATTAGCAGGATCCCAGTCAGAAAAACATAATGACACTAGCAAAAAGTGGGGGTGACCATGAAAGCAGATCCTACGTTCCTACAATTTTCAGTTGTTCAGTTTCTTAAAAAAATATAATTAAGGAAATTGCAAAAATGTGGCGGCTCCGAAATATTATCAGCGTTTAAGCAAATGCTTCAGTGCGTCCCTCCAACGGAAATGACATTTTTTTTAAATATGTCTTTATGAGTTTGCGTCTGTACGCCAGAACCTCTGGCCAGCAGCATAATAAATTCACAATAAATGCGTTCCGATAATTGCAAAGTCTGCAATGTTGTGGTTCGTTGATATATTATGCCCATCTGCCTCTGACTTCTTTTATAGAAAAAATCAGAAAAGCATTCACATTATTTTCAGCTGGCAGACCTTGTTTATTGACTCCTTTAAATAATATTGCATATGAAAGGAGACATAAGACTTGCTAATCGGCTCTGCATGGTTGGTCTGTACAATTCTGTCAAGATCTGTAGCTCATGAGGTAAGCAGTAAGTGTATTTTCACAATTGCCTTGACGGCAACCTTTGTTCAATCCTGGCACCAAGCCGGGTCTACATCTGGTATTGACAAAGTACAATATCTAGACCAGCAATTTAAGCCACCCTTCTGTTCCTGAAATATTGCATGTAGACCAAATTTGAGGGAATCCATTTTTGCATGTTGAACAAGGTATTGATAGATACCAAAAGCAACTTTCCAATCCAAGTCTTGATTGAGGAGAGCAGATTGCATTAGCCGGCACAAAGCAAAGATGAAAGCCAAAACTTAATTCTTTTATATGATGTAAATGAGGTTGCACTGAACAGTTAAAAGAGAGCAAAATGCCTGGATATATGAGGATGTTTATCCCGATTTAGAAGGATGAAGATGTCCAGCATTTTTACTTCTCACCTGAGACAATGCTCATGTGCTGTTGCTTGAGATGATCTATTGTTTTTAATTTAAAAAGAAAACATCTAAAAAGGTCCCATTATTTACCATGGATTGGCTTCATTGTCAGTCACTCTTATTTTGCTCCTTTTCCTTGATGAGTGCTTGTCTGCGTGTGTCGGCTTCACTTTGTCGCTGTGCTTTTATTTTCTTCCCAGGAGCAAGGACCAAGTACTGATTGATTTCCTGATTAGTGTTCTTCTGTGCTGCTTACACTCAGATTGTGATAATTTTTTTTTTGTGAGCATGTATTGTTTGTTTGCATGGTCTTTTGACACAATCCTGTGCCTCTCTATCTTATTTTTTTTAGCTGCTTTTATGCCCCTTCATTTTTAGGTGGAGCCTAGCGGCAGCGCGCATGCGCTACTCGCTCTGCGAAGCATGCTGTATTAGGGTATGCACAAGCAGCCCCGCCCACTGGACGCCCATATTTGTAATTGGCTTTGTGTCATTGTCCTTCTTAAATGCTGGCTTCTGATTCGTAAATAGGCTTGTTAATTCCTCCTTGGTACCGCCTTGTCTCCATTTGTTACCGCCCATAACGACTGGCCCTTTTACTTGGCTCGTTACACGGTCTGCCTTATCTAGTAGGTGAGCACTATTTTGTTTATGGACACTTATGGGGACAATGGCGGCTGCTATTTTTCGTATTTACATGCTGAGCGTGGCGCCCGCTTCAGGGACACCGCGCTAGGTTTCATTATTTTTTTTAAAACTTTAGTAAGGAGCGCAGCACCTGCTTCAGGGACACCGCGCTCTTTTAAAAAAAAAAAAACTTTAATAATAAGCGCGGCGCCCGCTTCACAGACACCGCGCTCTGCAATACAATAGGTATTGCTTTTGCAAAAGTTTGAGCTACTGGTATTGTAAATGACAATGCCTTTTAATTTTTTATAAAAGGCATTGCCATTTACAATGCCAATAGCTCAAAAACTCGAAATTGCGATACCTATTGCATTGTAAATGCTTGTGTTCCATTGAGTTTCAGAACAAAGACGCTTTCCACGCCATGAGTCAAACAAAAAAAAAAGAAACAGTTCCATCCCACGACCGCGTACAATGGGTTGAAGCATAAAGATGGTAGAGTTCTCAGACTCTCATTTTTGTTAGCCTTTTCCATGTTCCGTGAGACTACAGTACCCTTGCACTCAAACTTCAGATTTAGTAATCCGCGTATATCCACTTCCGCGATGTGTCAGTACCAGCTGACATACGGAATTCCCATCTACTGCTTTTCGATGCTTCTTTGTCCCGTGCGTTTGGCCGCCCCGCCTACTGTCCCTGATCAAGCTTTGGAGTTGAAGATCCAGTGCCATTAGACTTGTCTATTTTTGGGAGGCGTATGAGTGGCTGCGCTTAATGCAGACACGCCGATCCTAGGCATAGCCCTCGGTCACTTCCTTCCATATTAGACACGAGTAATTTTCAGCCATGCCCACAAATTGCAGAGCAGGCTCAGTAACCTGGAGTAATTGCTTCCTTAGCAGCAGTGACTGGGTCACCGCTACCACGTGTAACTAACTATTCCTGTGTAAACAATCGCAGGTCTTTTAATGTATGTTTATTTATTGTTCCTACGCTCTATTACGCGAGTGTTTAAGGGTTACGTTATGCTTCGGGTGCGATGGCCGTCGCAACATTACACATTTCTTTTTTTGTTGTTGTTCTTTATTCTTAAGTGATAAATATGTCCCCTGGTTCCCAAGTATGTCAGTTAGGTGTAGGTAGCTATTGGCTCCCAGTGGCAGGATTTGTATAGCACTGTAAAATGCGACCCTCTCACTTTTCTAGAGCTAGTCCCATACTTTACTTACTTTATTATTCTGAAAGATTTATAATTTTATTTTCTGCACTCCTAACGTAAACCCCGCAATATCTACTTATCACTTTATACAAAAGGGTCATACATAGTGTACAGAAGCGTGGATCTCTTTACGTGAAATACCCATTGCCCCTCATCATGTTCTTGTTCTTTGGCTGGAACGCCGGTTGTATCATTGCCCAGTGAGCTTTAAAGAGGAGCCAGTGCACTCGGTTTGTGGACCTATAAAAGGCACTCCATGTAAAGGATGGAAGAAAACATATATGGTTTCTTTTTTTTAAAAAACCAAAGCACTCCACCTTTAATTGCTCTCTAGCGATATTATTTTGTCAACTTGACTTCAGAGTTGTATTTTACGAGAAACAGTGTTGGTGGCGGAAAAACTTGAAAAATTACTCAAATTTTTTAGTGTTTAATTTTTTTTTCTATTTATTTATCTCTCCATACTTTTATGAATATTTTTTTTTCAATAATGTTTATGCCTAATTGATGCTTTTTATTTTCTTAGAACTTGTTCCAGTTGGATCTTAAGGTTTCAACGTATTTTACTTCTTTTCTTGGCAGGGGTTAGTGAGTTTTTTTTTGTATTAATGTATTTTTGATCACCTACTACCTACGTGCATGTATCATAACAGACAAAACAGCAGAGCACAGATCAGTGTTTATCTTGCAATCATTTGAGCTTAACTTGTGACATTTTGGCATTTTTCCCTCTGACTCCTGATTTGCGTTATTAACGGAGTTACCTTCAATTCAATGGTTAGCGTTTGTTCTTAAATGATTATGGGGCATATTATCAAGGGCTTTATCGCCGCTTTAGCGGCACTTTTTGCCGCTAAAGCGGCGATATTTCTATCGCCCTATCAGCAAGCTGTCGCTAACAGGCGTTAGCGACAGCTTTGAGGCGATAGCGGCCGGTTTTAACATCGCCTTGCATGCCAGCGATAATTATCGCTAATGACATGCAAGGGAGGCGTTCCCTACCAAAAGTGACTGTAAACAGTTGCTAACACACCTACCCCCTATTAGCAAGGCAGGCGAAGCGATAAAATAAATCGCGCTAAGCGCGTTTATCGCTAGATTTTATCACCTGCTACTGAGGATGACTTACCTGTTTACAGTATAGGAGGTGGATTGTAATGCTAAATCCACCTTAGCGTTAATGCGAGAATATCGCTGGTTTCCCAGCGATATTCTCGTATTTTGCCGCTATCGCTGGAAATTTTATCGCTATGGAGATAAACCTTACTAATAGGGTGTTATCTCAGCGATAATTTCCAGCGATAGGCGGCGTTAAAAAAAAACGCGCTAGGCGCGGTTAGCGATAAATATCGCACTTTCTTGATAATATGCCCCTATGTTCTTAAGTGATTATAGTAGACCAACGCTTGTTCTAGTCACCGATGAACCAGAGTGGTTAACTTGTTTGTTTGTGGTTTTTACATTTTTTTTGTGTGTGCACTACTACTCTGCAGTTAAAGGTCTATTACTTACAAGTGGTTTGTATAAGAGACGTGGACCTCTAAACGCCAGCCCAACCCTGCACTTATTGAGTATCATTCATTGTCAATGTTGGACACATTGAAACTCCTCTGAAAGAAAAATGATAGGTGAATAACTTTCATGAATAGAAATACACATTTCTTACTTGGAACAACTCTAATTGTGTCCCATGGGTGTGTCTATTTAGCTGTGGTCTGTTACCCCGGCTTGCCCCTCCCCCATGACTTGCTTTGGCCTATAACAAAATAGGCGTATTTGTAGAGCGCATTTACAGTCCGGCAGGGTGTGTTGCAGCAGTAGTACTTGTTTTATTGACTGCAGAAGAATAGATGGTTGAGTGGATTTGCCAGGAATTGAATTTGCGACCACAGGGTCAAACTGAGATCACTGTAGTGGATTACTTAGTCTACTGACTCGTCAGACCTGGTTTTGCCCAACAGGTAAAGGTCAGCCCAAACTGCTAAACAGTGTCCCTTCTGATAGGACACAAAAGGAACTCTTGACCTCGTTTGGCCTTGCTGACCTGCCCTAGTGAGCTGCAGCTGTAGAGCACATAGTTTTCCCATTATTTTTTTAACCTTGATTATTAGTACCATATTTCTACATCAACAGTCTCCGGTGGTCCTCCTACATGCTTTGAAGAGGCCCAGAACAACAAGCAAATTGTGGACTGTATATTGAATAGTTTGAGTGAAGGGATCACCTTATGTTGAGGACATATTACTGCTGCTATCTAATCCAAAGTTATCTACATGGTAAACTCTTCAGATCATAGAAATGTAACTGTTCTCAAACGTTTCAGGGTATAAACTGAATCAAAAAGACATAAATTCTGCCTTTCAGTAGACGTTGTTTGCCAGCACATCGGTTTGAGCTAGAACACATTTTTTAAATAGTTGGGTATCTGGTTCAATATTCATTTCCACAAAGCATGTAACCTCAGCCTAAAGCTTCCCGTACTCCTCCTGCACCTCTAGCAAAATTCTACTGATAAATATGTACATAACTAATGACATTCTTATGCGCAGGCAACGCATCCCGCATTTCATTTCTAAAATTATAATCCGCAAAAAGATAAATAGGGTTTATTTCCTACAATTAAAAAATGAAGGCAGCTCTTTTAGGTTACAACAAGCCTATACTGTGTCCTATTGGGTAATGGAGTCTCAAACCCAATCCTGTGTATGTCTGGGAGGATCTGCCATTAAATCTTTCCCATTGAATCCTCTGCCATCCCAGAAATTCCGTTTGCTTATCAGCCCAGCAAATGTGGTCAAAGATGCCCGGAAAATCTCTTCTGCAGCAAGACTAGTACATTAAGAGCAATGGCAAGGCCAGCCTATTATATTTAACAAAGAAGTCAGTATCGATATGCACAATGATTAAGTGCTGCAGTTGGATAGATTTGGGCATCTTCTCAGTTGGCCAGTATTCAACTAAGAATGATATGTTTCTTTTAGATCATTTCAGAACAAAATGTCCTTTCTTAAATATCACCATGAGGCCGTATCACTGGCTCTAATGGGCGATCAGAGCAGCAAACTCTATGCTAACTATACGTAAGTATCAGATTATTTTCCCCGCACACTACCATATTGTAGTAAAAAAAAACATTTATTAAAGCCTCACACGTTCTATAGTCCTTACAAACTGAGCCAACTCGCCCTATAAGAAAACATGTAGCACTTTGGGACTCCATTGCGACTCATCACATGCCTGCTAACCCAGGTACCAATATTTTGAGTAGAATATTCAAATTATTGAATTCAGCCTCTACGGCACATACACTATTTCTGTCACGACACATATTTTCCCATCTTAGTAAATTATAAGATTGGGACCTTAGACTCGGACCAGTGCTAATGTTGCTGCAAAAGAGAGTATATTACAAACACTTAATTATTGTGCTAATGCTAAAAAACTATTCATGCTACCTTAGCCTTCAACACTGCTAATGATGCCTTAAACAGCCCTCAACACTGCTAATGATTAAACAAGAACATGACCCTAGTAGGGCCAAATAAGCCACTAAACAATGCCAATCTCAAACGTTTGGATTTAATGCTGACCACTGGCCATTGCTGTCCAACAGATAGTTAAATGAAAGAACTCTGATCCCTCTTGCTACAATCTATGGCAACATGCCTAATTCCACACCTACCCGGCTTTACTGCTGCCGGTGTCCTTGGCGTCTGCTCCTCTTTTGATGCACGTTGTTCCCCTCCTCCACTAAGTTCATCAATAGACTGCCCCCAAAGATATTACATTTGATAAGTCTTGTTTCTGAAGAAGGCGACATGTCCTAACCCTTATGACTGCTGAACGTTCCACTTTCCAAAGGGGCACTATTTTGGTGTCTGTTTGGTGTAATTTATTTTGCTGTTCTCCTGGTTGGGCTACTTGTTTGCTCTATGTGCGGACCTATACCCATCTACTTCGTAAAATTCCTATGCTAGTTTCCTCAGAGCTAACCACTGAGTTGCGTTGGTGAGGATGAGATTATTAGCCTCTCTCCTTGTAATTTCCTCCTGTCTTTACTCGGCACCCATGTTTCCTTGTGAGAAAAGTTAATGTTTTTTTATTAAATCTCCTTACAAGTAGCTATCGTGGCAACGTTTTTAGGTTGAACCTGGGCAGCGCATGCGCTGCACTGCGAGGCATGCTGTATGTAATTGAAGCCCCGCCCACTCTTTGTCCATATTTGTCATTGACTTGTCATTGTCCTTCGTAAAGGCTTGCTTCTGATTGGTTAATAGGCTTGTTAGCCCCTCCTTAGTACTGCCTTTTCTTCATTTGTAACCTCCCATGAGGACTAGCCCTTTTACCTCTGTTGTTACACGGATCTCTTATTTAGTCTCTAAGCACTATTTTCTTTAATGCGTTTCTCCTACTACAGGCACGGCATGCTTTCCTGCAACATTCAGCGCGTCATGAGCTTTACAGTCTGTCACGTGCACACGTTTTATATACACGGGCTCCGCTCCATGTTTCAGTATAGCTCCCGCTTTGATGGTTTTTTAGGTCTCGCCTAGCGTTGCAGCGCGCATGCGCTGTTCGCTCTGCGAGACATATTGTGGATGAGGAGATTTCAGAAGGGGACTTGAAGCCCCGCCCCTCAGTTTCATTGGGTCGCGTCAGCGTTTATGCTAAACGCTGGCTTCCCATTGAAAACAATGCTTTTTCGTTACCGCCCTTTCTCCTTTTCGTCCGGCCCATCCGGACGGGATCGTCTGCTTTTCGGCTGTCGCAAAGCAATTTCTTATCTCTTGGAGGCGTGTAGTGAGGGATCATGTTTCCGAAGTGTTGTTTTTTCAGACCGCGCTTGTTTTTATTTTCACCGCGGTCCGCTTCGGCCGCGCTTGTTCTTGCTTCCGTGTTGGCCTGCCCTGTGCCCAGGCTCTCGAACACCGGCGGCATTGGCTGTCTCGTGAACATGTGATAGAACCCCTCTGAGCTGCGCGGTGGTTTGGTTTGTGTGCTTTTATAAAGGGTTTCGTGTCGAAGCGCTAGAGCGCATAGATGCGTCCGCAGCACTGTCATCAAAGCACTTTGGTTTAGAATGTATAACTTGCGTTGACTCAGCGGGGGCGGACGCGGCGTCCTGAGGGTGGCGCGGCCGTTGTATACACTGCCACGAGGGTGGATATCATGCTTCGAAGCCGGTGCGTGTGGAAGGGGGAGGGGTCTGGCTGCAACTGGTGGTCCGGAGGGTGGGTATGACGACACTCAGGCGGAGATGATGCCAGGTTGATACAAGGCCAGGCTGGTGATTCAGGGGGTGGGGGTAATGCCACAAGTGTGGTTGAAAGGGTAGATGTGGTGTTATTGAGGGCGGTGCAGTGGCGCAATGCACTGCCACGAGGGTGGATATGACGTCACAGTGGCTGAAATGAGTTGTCCGGAGGGGGGATATAACGACAGGCTAGCATACATGAGGCCATGAGGTGATGGTGGGGCGATGTAATACCACCAGGGTGGTTCGAAGGGTAGACATGGTGTTTCTGAGGGGGGTGCAGTGGCAGAAGGTACTGCCACGAGGGTGGATGTGACATCACGCTGGATGAAATTAGTGGTCCGGAGAGTGGATGTGACGACACGCTGGCAGAGGTGATGGCACGGAGAGGAGGCGAGGTAATGCCAGGTGGTTGATTCAGAGGGCGTTTCTAAGGCTGGAAATGCCAGGGAGGAAGTGTGCTATTCGGGGAGAAGTGATGCCACAGAGGGTGTCAGGCGGGTGCCTCGAAGGGAGTGTGTGACCTTGGGCCGTCTCAGCATATATTCGTCGCAGGATCGGCTCTTCGTTCCTTTTTCCATTAGCTCACGGTCCTCGCGCTTCTTTATTTCTTTATTTATTTAATTTAGAACGCGGTCCGCTAACTTTAGCGGCCGCACTAGGTTTATTTATTTAATTATTTTAGAGCACGTTCCGCTGACTTTAGCGGCCGCGCTAGGTTTATTTATTTAATTAATTTGGCGCGCGGGTGTTCTCCGCCATTCAATGCCGACGATCTCTCCTTCTACTGACCCCCCCACACCTCCCCACAGGTTCTTCCTCTTGCCCTCCCTGAGCTTCTTTCTCCAAATCCCGTCGTCTAATCCAATCCCCACATTTCTCGTATTCAAGGTCACCCAAAGTGACCGTGCACAAGGGGCGCTGTCTGGCACCTTTTCTGCACAGGCGTTATTTACACCAAAACCAAACGGCTTTCCCTGCGCAGCTCTACCGAGTGCACTCTTCGAACCTCTCTGAAAGTGCGAGTTCTCTGGGTTTTTTCATTTCTAATGCCACTAAGCTCAGAGTTGCATCTGCAGTGGAAGCTATCGGTCGCACGTCGGCAGAGGAGCCAGCCAGACAAGTTCCCAGCAGCCTGACCACCCCACAGGCTGACCGGTGACGTGTCTCTGAAGAACTGCCTCGCCTGGCCTTGGAGGGAGAGACACTGTCCTTGGCTTCTGGGGGTACAGCCTGCTCCCCGCCGACACGAGGCACACCGTCCAATAAAGCAAAGTCTGAAGTGTGCTGCCTTTTGACATGCCGCAAAACATGTATTGTGCACACTGCATGAAACCCCCCAACCCCCCCCCCCCAAACTACACGAAGATGCTTTGGAGCCTTAAAAACGAGAGGGGGATACCTGTACCTTCTGTTAGAGGCAGTGCACGTGTCTTCCTGTCTTCTGGAGAGGAAGGGTGGGACGTAAAAACCAGATTTTTGGCCTAGACCAACTCTTGCCAAGCACCACGAGGCTCAAGTCCGCACAGGCCAGTCGTGCTTCCTTACCACCAAGCGGGGACGGGCTCCTTTCCGCCGCCACTGTCTGCCACCCAGCCACCATTGGGCTTTCTGCTTTTGTCATGCATTTCCCATTTTCTAGCCAAAGAGGCCCCAGGAGGAAGTAAAACAGAGGAGGCCGAGAGTGATGTCATGGATTGCCGCTTGTAAACTTTTATTGCGCGCTTTCTCTTCGCAGCGTCAGCCAGTGGAACAAAGAGCTCGAGAAAGGACAGCACAGATCCTCACCCCCCAATAAAGCAATTCACGGATACAGTACACATTCCTGTTCACAGCAAATCTGGGCTCACTTGACAACTTTTATTTTTTAGTTAATTCCACCGTGCGCATGCTAACTTAAAAGGAAATTGAAAGCAGGAAAAAAACATCTGGGCAGAGAAACACTTAGTCCAAATTAAAACAAGCATTTGCAATGTAATAGGTCTCGCATTTGCGAGAGTTTAAGCTATTAGCCTTGTAAATGACAATGCCTTTTATTTGTTTTAAAAAACAAAACATAACCAAGAGGCATTGTCAATTACAATGGCAATCGCTCAAACTCGCGTAAATGCGACACCTATTTACATTTACAAAAATTTTAGCTATTGGCATTTTAAATTACAATGCCTTTTCTTTATGTATTACAAAAAGAAAAAAAAAAACAATGTCATTTACAATGTAAATAGCTCAAAATAATGTCATTGCGAGACCTATTGCATTGTAAATGCTTGTTTAATTGAATTACTATGGCGCTCCCTTCACGTAGCCACCATGCGTTTTACAGGCCGTCACACGCACAAGTTTTATAAATTAACACAAACTCAGTAATGGCGCCCGCGGCTCGTAGCCACTCATCTCTGTCTCGCTCCCGGGCGCCGCGCTTTAGGTTTCAGCACGGCGCTCGCTTTAAAATTACCAACATGGGCGTCCGCTTTCACATTAACACGGGCGCCCGCTTTCTTTACCACCAATAGACATGAGCGCACACACGATTGCATTTCCACTGCCCAGCGCTACAGCACAGCAGGGACACGAGTTAAATGCTTTGCAACACCTGGTTGTGCATTGCAAATGCTTGTTCACCTCTGGTTCGTACAATACAACTGAAAGAGGAAAAAGCAAACTAATTTTCTTAGGGTGGCAAGAACATAACGTTTCATATCTGTAAACGGAGCCCTCCTCCTTGTCCCGGGCTTTCGATACATGCCCATGGGTTGGTGCGGACGAGACAGGGTGCTTCCAGTGCTCATAGTCCTGTCCCTCGCAGAGTGCGGCTGATGAATCTTATTAGCATAGGGGGGCTGTAAACTCGAGTACCGAGGCCATGGTTATTAGATGTACACATTGGGCATTGGCCACAGCTTGGAGTGTTAACCCAGGGCCATGTGCCCCCACTTCCATTTCACAACACTCCTGGGAGAAGGAAGGAGGGTTCTTCCGATCCTGCTCGGGTTGCTTAGCATTTCCCACTGTACCAGCTGTGGCCGTGGGGAACAAGCAGAAGCCGCACTCGGTCCAACCTGGTTCCAGCTCTTTTTCCACAGTCTCCGGGCAGTGCACCGAGGCTGGTAGGGTGAGAACTCTGCCCCATGACCTCACTGGGCTCACTGCTAGGAGCAGGGTGAGTGTGAGAAAGTGCTTAATTTGTGCCGGACTTTCTGGTGCTTAGCACCAGCACTTATTTATCAGGGCCGGGGCGAGACCTGAGTGGCAACTTACATTAACGACTGCAGTGCACAACGTGTGTCAGAAAATACATTCTATCTCCACTCTCCCCTGTGAAAATCCATGGTGCCTGCCCTTCAGTCAGTGTTTCCGGTGGGTGGGCCACTGATTGGGCTGGATTTGGTCCTGACTGTGGGTCTGCGCTGCGGCAGCATGCGCAACCTTTTTTAAATTCCACGCCCTAACCCGCCTTATCATCATTTATGAGGGCGGGGCACACATGCACGAGTCACGACGCATGCACCGGCAGCTGAGCACCACGGCACTCATATTTGAAGCAGCGTGTTGTTGTGCAGTGTGCAGCAGCAGGCCTCTAAGACATTTACCGTAACTGAAACGCAGTAAGTAATAACCAATGCTGCTTTTTCTTGAGCATGGTCACCGTGGTGGTTGCAGTGTAAACTTGGTATGAATGAGCAATAATGAACGTTATGTAATGACTCTGAGCAATCATGCGCTTTCACCGGGCACCGTGTGCAAACCTGGAATTTAAGGGTTGGAAAATGCAATGAAAATACTTTGCATGAAATTAATTATGAAAGTCAAGGTTCCCTATGTGATAGCACTGGATCCGAAGTCCATACATTGTCCCAGTAATCGAACATTCTTTCTCGAAAGTCACAGAAGGTCCCCTTCTAAGCACTCCAAAAACTCAGGCAGTAATTTCAACTGAGACCACCCATGGGGGGAGAGTAGTGGGGGGACTAGAACTAGAGTCAAAATCGAAGTTTTGATAATTTCGGTGATGCGTCTTCCTAGCCGATCCCCTCGAATTCTTAATGCCAAGCACCTGAGGGGCCCCTGATTGCGTGAGAGCCGGTAGTCCTGTGAAAGCTCGAGTTTTGAAAGTTTAGGTAAGTATATGAAGTCTAGGCTCCACAGTGCCACAACCAGCAGGCCTATTAATAAAGACAGTAACCATAACTGCATTTACATCACATAACCCAGTAAGTAACCAACGCTGCTTTTTCTTGAGCGTGGTCACTGACGTAAATTGTTGTAATTAAACTTTTTTGTTGTCATGATTATTGGAAATACAGTCCTTAATATTGGGGTACGTATGGTGTGTTCCACTTACACACATATCAGGAAGGATTGTCTGCTTATTTTTTTATTAATCATGTTGTTTTGAGCTGTTGGATGCAGTTAATATGTACCCGTTTTTGGCAAGGAGATGTGGTTAGTTTTGTTGTCCTGAGATGGGGAAAACTGTTGTGCAAATCTTTGCAGGTTTGGTAAGCTGTCTTGATGATGGACTTACTTTATGGGAGTCTAGACAGTGTATGAACATTACAATTTGGATGCATATTCTCCTTTTAGTGGAAACCTGAGATCAGCTCGGCTGCATGCTTCTCTGCATATTGGTGGTTTGTTGTGACTTGTAAGTAGAACATTGTCTTTGTCATACATCAGTGCATTAAACCCCCCACTACTATGTGGTGATTGCTTGTTGTCAGAATGTATTTTGATTTTACTTTTCACTGGAGATAGAGCTGGAATTGGCCAGAGTTAGCTGCACTAAAGGTTTAATGTAAAGGGTGATAGAAGACAACATTAGCCTTTCATATCAACAAAGGGCAGGGCTGACACTATATTTTCCTAGGCCAGCAGTTTGATTTCTCTCTACTCTGCCATCAACTGCCACCTCTGTAATGGGCAGTGGAAAGCGTCACCATATTAGTAGGTTAGTTTTGGGGCTTGCCATGTGGCAGTGAGTAAACAAACTGCTGTCCTGTCACTGTGGGACTTATGAGTGCATCTTCCATGGCATTAGTGGAAGTAGGAAGTAGGGAGAAGAAATTCTGCATTTTTAGATTCACTGACAGAGAATGCAGTGGCTTTCATTTCTCTATATCAAATAGGCACTACTTGAGGTGTATGACGTCATCTACTAATAACATTTTTAGCAGCACCTGGGTACCCTCAGCACATTAGTGTGTATGAATGTGCAGAAACCAATAGCCCCAGTGGTTGGTGTACAAAGGAAAGGCCATTAATGATACTCAACATACAGTTAACAACTGCAGCTTTCTACATGGCATCAAGAGGAGCATGAGCAGGATAACATTCTGCAATGCTGCCTATGTAAGAGTTGCAGTTGTGGACTGGCCTACAGGAAAACCTGGCAATGCCTGAAGGGCTGGTCTCACAGATCTGTGAATGGGCTGGTTTTTTAATCAATTTATGGGCCTGTTTTACGGTTTGGTGGGCCGTTTTTTACAGTGGATTTCCTGATATTAACACAAACACTGCTTTCAGCAACCACAAGTGGATGCATGCTTGCATTTCATGCAAAACAGATATACAGCATGTCTGTACAAGTTCTTAACTGCCCTGATTTGCAAATGTAGTCCGCTTTTTTAGCTATCTGATTTGCTAATGTGGGCCACTTTTAATTTGGTGCCTGCCTGGGCCTATTTTATATCCTAATCCAGCTTAGAAGGTGGCAGTGGCAGGGGTTAAGAGCGCTAGGAATAGGTTCAGCCACCAAAATATATTCAGGTGCAATTGCATTCTGTGGTAGAACTTGAAGGACTTTCAATAGTCCTCAGAAGCTAACGAATGGTCAAGCGTATTTATTGTCCGTCACATGGAAAACATCTTTGACACTCCAAGGCATGTCTTTGGAAAAGGTTTGCACTAACTCTCTTTCTTATCTGGCACTTGACCAAAAATTACCTTATATGGAAATCGGAACATCTCCTGAGAGGTCAGTGCTCTGAGAGGTGACAATGCAGTAGATGCGACAGATCGTGAACATGTCAAGCTGAGCCTGACATTGTTGGCCTCTTTTCTGTGCTGCAGTATGTACTTTTTTAAGGCATAATTTTGTCAGATAACTAGTCAATTTCCCCACGTTTGTCCTTTATAAATAAGTGAACAATAATTTTAAGCAAACCACTCTGAGTTGAGATATTTTTCCTTGCCTGCTTCCACCGAAACACACACACCTTCGCCGTTTGGGAGGTCCACGCACAAATCGCCTGTTTTGACAAACTACCCTTTTTCTAGGATTTTAGGCCGCCTGGCTTGACAGTGCTGCTATCTGTAGACATATTGTTACTAGTTCTTTAAAATATGCATTCAGTGGGGTGTTGCTACACCCAGATGAGAATTTCTCTCTCGCACCTCTTGCAGTTGCTTGCTTGGCGTATCATTCCACCTCCTATGTAGTGTTTGACTTGTCATGTGTGAGGGAATATTTTTCATCTGAAAATACACCAAGTCATCACTCACTCAGTTATTTAGCTCAAACATACATAGAGGAAGGAATTACTTTCAGTATTTTATTTTATTGCAGTAGGCTTTTTAAATGATTTTGTCACAATTTTAGTGAGCCATAGCCTCTACCACCATCACGAACATCATCATCAACACCACCACACCTCCTCCATTACCACCATCACCACTAACCTCCCTACCACGCTTATCATTACTATTGTCATCAGTACCACCGCTGTAGCATTTGGACATGCCTGTGTTCACTCTACTCTACTCTATGAAAGCCAGACTATTGGTTTTGACTTTATTTGTTTTAACCAGAACCAAAAGCACAATGTCAGGCTCTGTGATGCCAGTCGTTCCTTGAAATATTTTGCACCCTCATGCCAAAGCCACCTATCATGGCTACCTATCATGGCGTGCCTGCTCATAAATGTTCCTGGGTTAAAGCCAGGCCTAACAAATTAATCAGACAACAATTTGGCAATTAGGATCTTCCATTGATGATTTGCAAAGTGACCAATCTTGTGGCCAATACTGCATGTGTCAGTCTGAATTGGCATGGGGCATTTAGAAAGTTGGACTTGTTTTTTTTTTGTCAGCAGGGAGGTAAGATCCATGCAGTGCCAGTATCCAGTTTAAAGTTGTCAACACACTTATTTCTTGTTGCAATACCTGTTAAATTTTTACAATGACATTCTGTAGAGGCTTCTGTTTATGCTTCCATAACCTTCCCTAGAAGTGGTTGACAGACTGCAACCCCTTGATTGCAGTACACTCTAGAGGCGCAGACCAGTTTGACTATATTGAATGGCCATAAGGTGTTGATGTTGCATTCACTTCTATTTGTTCCCTGGCCACAGAGACTACCTGAATATTCAGTAATCTTCAACAGATTCTCACATCACAATGAGCTTAGAGAATTCTAGATGTTTCTCAGATATTTCATATTCCCTTCTGGTTTTAGGGCTATAACCTCATTACCTTAAACACTTTTTATTTCTGTACCGCTGATCTAACAGCAGAAATACCTTGAG
This sequence comes from Calotriton arnoldi, assembly GCA_963921515.1. NCBI lineage: Eukaryota > Metazoa > Chordata > Amphibia > Caudata > Salamandridae > Calotriton > Calotriton arnoldi. The sequence goes on from CAWUFW010015338.1 coordinate 131,181, forward strand.
ATGCAAATGCGTGAGGCTTGGGTAAGCCTGGCAGTCTGGTTCTTGTACCAACTCACACATGGTGAACATGTGCTGTGTAGAATTGACCTAGTGTACCCGATAAACAAATGCTGGCCACTCAGAGCCATGATGGGTAAAGCTTTCACCATGATCTGCGACATTGGATGAATTCAGGCACTGATGTGAAATTTTCCTGATGAGTCTTGCAAAGGTAGAGACGAACGAATACCCTGTTACTTGAAAATAGTTGCAGATGTACAGGTATGGTAGGGTATCAGTGATTGGGTCTGGTGTGGGGATGGTCTGTTTAACATCACAGGGGACAATATGAGTGGGGGATGTAGGCCACTTGCAACAGGAACAATTTCCTACTTCAGCTTTGTGCTTCTGAAGATTCCTCTCTGATATATTAGCAACTATGTAAAAGTTGTATCTTTGAGCTCATGACACACAATTAGAATCTGCTAAAAATGACAAAACAAAGCACTTTTGCACATACCCCAGTATTGTCCTTTCCCCAAATCGGCACATAGAGCACTGGAATATTTCACGTGTCTCTTTTCAATACATTAGTCATTTTAGCTAATTTATTCCAAAATAGTGATTTTAAATGCCCTTTTTTATCTTTTTCAAAATTTTCGCATGGCGGGGGAATCTCCCATCAAAACCTTACTTGAGGAAGGCTCCCTTGCGGAAATTCAGATAGGATAATACATCTGGCTTTCAACAGTGCCAGTAGAGGAAGTGGGTGGAGCCAGTAGAGGAAGTGGGTGGAGCCAGTGGAGGATGTGGCTGGAGCCGGGGAAAGTGGGTGTGGCCTCCGACAAACATTTGAGCACCTGGACTTCATATTTTACAAATTAAGCACTGAGAATCCCAGTGCTCGCTCTGCGCAGACTGTAAACACGTGTGACGGGGGAGTGACAAGCCCGACCACCACCCTTGTGCAGGGCAGAGACGTCCGGGATGGGCTCGAGAGAAGCAGACAGCTGTCACCCAACACACTAGTCATCATAAACCCTCTCCTTCACTAACCGACACGCCCTTCGCGACCTCCCCTGTCTCGGACAACGCAACCCACGACTGTACATTTTGCTGCTGCAAAACCGGGATCGCAGGCAGCTCAGTCAAAATACCTCACCTTACTTCACTATGTTTTGCTACAGTTATACTAACATTTCTCACACGGAGCGTGGCTCTCTCTTGCAGGGCCCACTAGTACCTTTTACAATTTATACAAGGAGGTCATCCAAACACACTGCTTTGTCAATGCACGTCACATGAACAATACCTCCTTTCACTATAAGCGTCACATAATGCAGAGAAAGGTCTCCTGGGGTGCTTCAATTCAGTAACTTTGTTTATAAGTGTAATCAATTCCGTCAGAGCTCTCCCAACTCACCTCAGTTGATAACCTCAAAATGTAACCATATGGGGATCACTCTTCTCCGCCAATGCACCTCACTGTAATGCATTCTGCTGTTAATATGCTATGATCACACACTGGTCATAGAAAGAAATTCACCTTAGTGCTTACACTCTAGTCTCTACACCGTCTGGGACTTTTATTCTGGCTCCGGATAATCTATACTGCACCCTTTCTAAGGATGAACATTCATGGCACGCTCCGCCTCACTGCTGATCATTATAGCTGATCACATTTTACATGAATACAGTTGGGTGGATACATCCGTGAAGAATTCCTTCTCCAAACTTGTGATCCAGCCAAACTACGACTCCCAGGTTAGATTCTGCTCAGATGATGTGTCAATGCCCTGCTCCCTTGGAAAGTAAGTTGAATCAATCAATCAGGGAATTGTAAGCGCGCTACTCACCCGCGTGGGTCTCAAGGCGCTGGGGGGGGAGGGTCTGCCGCTCCGTTCAGTTGAAGAGCCAGGTCTTGAGGGCCTTCCTGAAAGCGTTCAGGGAGGGGGCGCGTCTACTGTCGATCGGGAGCTCATTCCAGGTCTTGGCCGCGATGTAGGAGAAGGCTCTTCCCCCTGTTCTGGTTCTGCGTATGCGTGGGGTTTCGGCGAGGGTGTGGTTGGCGGATCGGAGGTTTTTCTTGGGTGCGTGGAAGGTGATTCTCTCGTTGAGGTATTGGGGTCCGGTGTTGTAGAGGGATTTGTAGGCGTGGGTGAGTAATTTAAAGGTGATTCTCTTCTTCACAGGGAGCCAGTGGAGGTTCCATAGGTGTTGGCTGATGTGTTTGTGTTGGGGGAAGCTGAGGATGAGTCTGGCGGCGGTGTTCTGTATCGTCTGGAGCTTGCAGAGTAGAGACTTGTTGATGCCGGCGTAGAGAGAGTTCCCGTAGTCGAGCCTGCTGGTTATGAGGGCGTGGGTGACTGTCTTCCTTGACTCGGGGGGGATCTATTTGAAAGTGTTGCTGAGGATGCGGAGGGTGTTGAAACAGCTGGAGGTGACGGCGTTGACCTGACGGTTCATGGAGAGGGAGGAGTCAAGTACTATGCCGAGGTTTCTGGTGTGGTCCGTGGGTGTGGGAGGGGTGCCGAGGGCGGTGGGCCACCAGGTGTCATTCCATGCTGCAAGGGTAGTTCCGAGGACGAGGACTTCGGTCTTCTCCAAGTTGAGCTTCAGGCATCTGTTTCTCATCCAGGATGCGACATCTTAGATTCCTTCCTGGAATCTGAGTCTGGTAGTGGTGGGGTCCTTGGTGAGGTAGAGGATGAGTTGGGTGTCGTCGGCGTAGGACACTATGTTGAGGCCGTGTTGTCTGACGATGGCGGCGAGGGGGGCCATGTAGATGTTGAAGAGGGTAGAGCTGAGCGATGATCCCTGGGCTACTCCGCAGTTGATTTCCGTGGGTTTGGAGAGGAAGGGTGGCAGTATGATCCTCTGGCTCCTGCCAGTGAGGAACGAGCAGATCCAGTCGAGGGTGGTTCCTTGTATGCCGGCAGCGTGTAGTCTGGCGGTGAGTGTGCGGTGGGAGATGGTGTTGAATGCTGCTGATAGATCGAGTAGGATGAGGGCTGTGGTGTGGCCTTGGTCGAGGAGGGTGCGGATGTCATCCGTGGCGGCGAGTAGGGCGGTCTCGGCTCTGTGGTTGCTACGGAATCCAGATTGAGAGGGGTCAAGGATTGCGTTGTCTTCGAGGAACCTGGTTAGTTGTGCGTTGACTGTCTTTTCGGCAACTTTTGCCACGAAGGGGAGGAGCAAGATGTGCCGGTAGTTCTTGAGGTCCGTGGGATCTGCTGATGGTTTCTTGAGCAGGGGTCTGACTTCTGCATGTTTTCAGTCGTCGGGGAAGGTGCCGGTCTTGAAGGTGGTGTTGAGACTTAATTCTGGCGCAATGGCGACGGCGGGCGTGAGATAGATGTGAGGTTGGCAGGGGTTGGTAGGAGCCCCTAGTGGATGCCCTTCATAGTCGAGGTAGTCTCTTCGGTTGTGACCTGGGTCCCGGAGAAGATGGTGGGCTATCTGGTTCTGTCGGGGGCGTGGTGGTTGCTGGGTTGGGAGTCTGGTCATTGAAATTGTCGTAGAGGTTTTTGATCTTCAGGTGGAAGTAGGATCCGAGCTTGTCGCAGAGGTCCTGGGAAGGGGTGATGTCGGTGGCTTCGCTGGGGGGGCTTGGTGAATTCCTGGATGACGTTGAAGAGTTCCTTGGAGTTGCTGGCGTTGGCGAGGATTTTGTTGTGGATGAAGGTTCTTTTGGTGGCTCTGATGCGTTGGTGGTACTCCGTCATGGCGTTTTTGTAGGTTGTAAGTTGAAGTAATATATATGTTCACTACCTTAATGTTCTCTTTCCGAAGGGCCCCAAACCCACCTCTGCGTGTGTTAGCACATTAAACCGGGGCCTACTGACTTTGTCACTGTGTTGAGGATTCTCTCTGTGCACTGTAATGTGGAGCTCTCCCAGCATGTCCTAATACTTGCCGAACAGAGAATGCTGGAAAGCCACTGGTGAAGAGGTGCCCTGCTGACAGTACTTCCTTGGTGCTGTACCTCCCAGGTCAATAAACCCTCTTGGAGATTCAGAAAGGCTCCTTCATGTGTTGCACACGTTTCCAAGAAACTTAACACAGTGCTTGTTTACCAATTGAAATGTAATTGTTAACCGGTAGCAACATGCCGTTTTACTGCGTTAATACTGTAATTACAGAACCCGTTCTACTGAAAATTAGAGTAATAAAAGAAACACTGACACGTACACTTATGAATGTTTTAACTGACCGTTAGGCGTGCCTATAAACGTTAAAACATTTGTTTTAAAAAGGAAAGCCGTCGCCGTATGTTACCCCCAACTCGCTCTACTAACTAGTTGATTCTCCAGTCAATATTAAAATATCCTCGCTGGTATCCCCAACCAGGACAAACAAAACTATGGTCCACAAGCCCTAGTGACAAAATTGTAGTCTCTGTCCTAAGAGGCCTTTGTTCTATACTCTGTAATATCTAGGTGCACTTAGACATCAGCAGTTAGTGCGATACCTGAAGACTAGGCAGATAATGGACACTCCTGCCAAAGCAAGAAGCGCTTCACGGGTCACCGCGCCATCTCTGGCGTACCTGGAGCAGGCCCTAAACAAGCATTTGCAATGCAAAAGGTCTTGCAATTGCGAGATTTTGAGCTATTGGAATTGTAAATAACAATGCCTTTTATTTAACCCTTTCCGTGCTCATGACGAGCTCAGCTCGTCATGCTGCGCGGTAGCGCTGTGCGCATGACGAGCTGAGCTCGTCACGACCCCACCCGCGATCGGAATGTCCAGCATACAAGCGGAATTCCGATCGCGGTCAAGGGGTTAAAAAACCTGCAATAATAGGCATTGTCATTTACAATACCAATAGGTCAAAGTTTCTAAACTGCGAGACCTATTGCATTGCAAATGCTTGTTGCTGTTTCATCTAGGGTACGTCGCTCCACTAGCTCATTGTTTGCTTTTCAGATTTTTCGAAACTCTACTTTCCAGTAAGCCACTATTCCCTGTCCAGTCTTTTCCGAGCTGGATAACAAAAGAACAGCATTTATTACGTTTTAATAAAGTAACATGTTGCAGCATTTATTAAGTGTACCTTTGTTTATGACTCATCCTCGTTTTGGTCGCATTCTGTGTAATGCTGCCTTTCTTCCCAATTTGGGAAAGTCAAAGTAAGTTACATGTTTTTAAATTGTACCAACTGGTGGTATCAGCACCTTCCTAAATGCATGTGTATGCATGATGTTAGCAGTACATAGGCTGTAATATCATACCAATACATATACTATAATAAACTATACAATAACAGGACATCACATATCACAATATACCATTCTATACAATAACAGACCATAACATACCTTATTATTTAATAACAAACATTCCATTCCATACCATATCGTACAATACAATGACAGTCCATACCATATGAAACTATATTATACTATACCATACAATAACAGTCCATACCATATTAGAAAATGACAGGCCATACCATATCATACAGTACAATCAAGTCACCCTCCTCTCCCTTTACCTCTATCTACCCCAGAACAGGTAGAGGTAAAGTGGTCACCTCCCTTTACCTCTATTCACCCCTAAACCCTTAATTTACTCTCGCTTCCTCTACCCATCCCTGAGCCCTCATCACTCTCACCTCCCTTTGCCTCTACAAACCCGTACCCTCAAATCACCCTCACCTCCCCTTAACTCTGTCCATCCCTGAACCCTTAAGTCACTGTCGTCTAACCATCCTTTAGTCCTCACCTTCCTTTACCTCTACCCACCCCTGAACCCTAAAGTCACCCTCCCCTCCCCTTATTGCTACCCACCCAAACCCTCAAGTCACCTTCATCTCCCTTTACCTTTACCCACCCCTGACCCCTCAAGTCATCCTCACTTCCCTTTACCTATATCCTCCCTGAACCCTCAAGTCGCCCTCACCTCTCTTTACCTCTACCCCCCCTGAACCCTCAAGACAACTTCATCTCCCTTTACCTCTACCCACCCGAAACCTCAAAACAACCTCACCTCCCACTACCTCTACCCACCTCTGAAGCCTCAAGTCACCCTCACCTCCCTTTACCTCTACCCACCGAACCCTCAAATAACCCTCACCTCCCTTTACCTCTACCCATTCGTGAACCCTCAAGACACCCTCCCCTCCCTTTACCTCTACCAACCCTTGAACGCTCAAGTCACTCTCACCCACCCTGAACCCTCAAGTCACCCTCACCTCACTTTACCTTTACCCACACCTCTACCCATCACAAACTCTCAAGTCACCCTCCACTCCCTTTACCTCTACCCACTCGAACCTGTTGAAATATAAATATGTGCATTCATTTTGCTAGTGTATTACACTATTTCAGGCTAGCATTCGCTGCACCATTTTAAGTTGAGCCGCCATTTTGAGCCATGATCGAAACTAACTTCTGTCTCACTCTGTCAGTCTCAGCATAAAGCAGCTGCGATATTCATGTTTTTTTTTTCCCCCCAAGGTTGAGCTACGCTGTACTAATGAATAGACTGTTTTATTATTACATACCTTTCTCACTAGATAGGCCTGCTCCCACCCTTAGAGCAGCGGGCACAGGCAGAGTAACCTTGACGCTGAGATAGCATGTACCCGGTCCCGGGATGGTAGCTCATCCTTCTGTAGTTTTTTTGTTCACTAGCTACCAAGTGGAAATTTCCAGTCTGGGCGTGTCTTTAGTGGTTCTAGAGATGTACAATAGGTGTTACCATGTTGGCAGAGGTCAGTCCCTCTGCAGCAATCTAAGGAGGCAGATCAGACTGGACTACGCTCGAGTGTATTTCTAATAAATACCTTTGGTTTGTATTCTCTACTGACTGACTGACTCTTCATTTGTAAGAAGGCTGAGAGATGGTCGCGAGTGGCCCTAATCGGATCACTTCCTTCAGTTGGCGCCCGAACAGGGACTCCATCGGGTGGCCCATCCTTGGGTGAGGAGGTCGGGGCCACGTCGGGTCGGACGGGTGGACCGGGGATCCCTGCACAAGAGAGTCTTGTACTCGTAGCTGCCCCGTCTGTCTGACCGGGGGGTGCCTCGTCCAGTGGTCATCCCGACTGGGGTCCTGAACGGCGAAACCCTTGGATCTGACTGTTTGGTCCGAAGAGTCAGCAGTAGAGAATCACTTTGTTTGACCTGTGTGTACCAGGTGAGTTTGCTTTGGTTCTTTGTGGATATGGCGCCATTTTGATTTGTATTTGACGTGGTCTGAGGACCGTCTTTGGACAAGTGCATGAGTTTGTTTGAGTTCTTTGTGAACATGGTACCACTTTGATTTGTATTTAATGAGGTCTGAAGACCGATTTTTGGTAAAGATATTTGCAAATATCTTCCCGGCATAAATAGTGAATTTGTGTTCTTTTGAAAAATGCCTTGTTTCAGTAAGGTGTTTTGTCTGGGCTGTCGTTGTTGTTCTACTGATGCTCAATTGGAAGAAAGTCAGCAGGCGCGTCCAGAAGGCATTCCAAATTTTGACATGTACGTCAAACAGGGCATTGGCCCTATTATGTTTAGTACGCTATTGCACAAATATACGAGGGACAATGCTGAGTTGCAGTGGCCATTGACGGGCACTTTTGATGAACAGAAAATTAATTTCCTGCAGGAAAAATTGTTTGCGAAAAGGAGTAGGCAGTCGGTGTTTGATTCCGTCAGAACATGGCAGAAAGAGGCTAAACAGAGACGAATGAAAGCAGAGAAAGAGTCCTGGAAGGGGAGAATGCAGACATTGACTCAGAAAGCTGTAGCGCATGATAGAGAGAAAATAGAGAAAGGAATAGAGTGTGCTGATAGGAAATTTCGCATTTGTGGAGGAATTGTTAGATACTAGACCTCCTCCTCCATATGCCCCGCAGAGAATATACCCTGCCATACCCCAGTCCCAGCCATCAGTTCCTTCTGTCTCGGCTGCTTCCGCTTCTTCTGCTATTGATCACACTGTTTTGGCCAACGCGCCTCATTCCCTTTCTTTGACTTCGCCTTCTACGGCTATGATGACTGCCAGTCTCCCTGCAAAGCCTATTGTTTCGACATCTCTCTCTCCAGCGCTTACACCTACGACGCAGCCGGCAGCGACGTTGGTGCCTAGTACTTCTGCTGTTACTTCTCCCCTGTTACTCCATCCCCCTGCATTACTGGACAGTGGAACGCCCGTGCGTGGACTAGGGGACGGAAACTGGGCGACAGCTTGGGAGCGGCTAGGACGGATACTGATACGATCTTATGTGGGAGATGAAGAGAAATGGGTGGTAGCCAATCAGGCCTCTCAGTGGACTCGTCACTCCCATTTACAGTGTGGAGGATGTGTGGAGTGTAATGAAAGATTATGAGCCGTTTGTGCAGCAGCATGCTCTTAAGCACATGTTGGCTACCTTGATTGGACTGTGGGAACATTGTTTCAATGAAGTAGCACCCCAGATTATTTATGATATTAGGGACCATATATATGCTGCAGATATGGCACCTGGTGAGGTTTTTGGTAATGTCGCGAAGCTGGTCGCTTATCGGAGTAGGTTGCTTGAAAAGAGTCCAAAGACAGTATCCCAGTTTCCGATGAGGGAAGTCCACCCCATATATCATCCTGAACTACCGGAGCTGCGGGATCAGCAGAATACTGTTATTAGACCGAGGGTAGAAGCCCGTTTCCAAGAACAATGGGTGTACGCTCCATGGAAAAGGAGTGAGGTTTTGTCCCTTAAGACTCAGTTACCCGACCCTAGAAAAAATCTTACTGCATATTATAAAGAATTGACTGAGGCTGCTTCCTCGACAGTAATGACACTTGCGGATATTGAAATGTTCTTTGGTTTATTGGTGCCCGTAGATATTTCTAGACCGGTGCACATGCAGGATCATGTTGTGGAATTGGGTGGTACTTGGGGATCAGATTAAAGCATGGGACCAGGAGAGGAAGCCTGGTGAGAAACCTAAGGCTGAGATACTAGCTTTGCCTGGTCGAATTATTATATATATGCATTCTCTTATTCCACCAAGAAGGGTAGATTGGGACAAGTTAATGGCATGTCATCAGAAGAAAGATGAAAGTGTGTCTGATTTTTTTTCACTCTGTTTGAAGGCGTGTTTTTGGATTTTAGCGCCAGGTTTTGTCAGTGGAGGGGGGTGTCCGACTATTCGTTAATAGATTTGTTACGAACCTGCTTCCTGAGATCGCAACTCGGCTGCAGGCTTCGGAGAGCACTTGGACTATCTCCTCCCCTTCTGTGATATTGAGTATGGCACAGTATTATGAGCACAGGGAAAATGAGGAGAAGGTGGAGAAAAAGCATAAGGAATTGAAGACGAATGTGTTGTTGCAACAGGCTTGTCGAGGGCATGGTAGAGGACGTGGGGGTCCGGACCGACAGCTTCTGCGTACTAGCAGGAATACTACACCTGTAGGACCAAATCAGTGTGCGTACTGTAAAGAGGAGGGACACTGGCGCAGCGAGTGTCATGTGCTTTTGCAGAAGGTGGCGGTCCTGAGGGGACGAGGGTCTCGTGGACGGGGTCACGGAGATGGTGGCCAGGACAGAGTTCAGGCAGTTGGGACATCAAAGGGTCACACTGACCAGAACTACTTTGATGATACTAGAGGCAAACAGTACTACCATGATGACTATGACTTAGACTAGGTGACGGGACTGTCTCACAGCTAGGACAGCCAGGGACGGAGTGAGGGACCAGTTCAGATACCTGTAGATCAGCGCAGTCCTTACGTTACTGCAGATTTGCATGGCTCAGCTAAGGAATTTTTGGTGGATACAGGTGCAATGAATAGCTCTATCTCTCGTTCACTGGTCCCCGGAGCAGCTCTGTCCGGCCATAATAATGTTTCAGTAGGATTTTCTGGTGTACCGGTTGTGAGCCCCATTTCCAAACCTCTTACACTGACTATAGGTCCTTTTACTGTGGATTCGCCGTTTTTGTTGACATCTAATTGCGGATTAAATTTGAGGGGCTTAGTCTTACTAAAGAAGTTGCATGCGACCATTTATTGTTCCCCGGAAGGTGTTTATATGACAATGGGTCAGAATGTGGTCAGCACTAAGCAGTGCCTGTCCAAAGATGCACCCCTCCCTGCTGAATTTAAGGATGTGCCGCCTACGTTGTGGGCAACGAGTGACACGGACATAGGACTGTTGCAGATACCTCCGGTTTCCATTAAAATAAAAGATAATGCTACCTTGCCTCGCATTCCTCAGTATAAAATACCGCAGGCAGGTGAACGAGCCTTATTGCAAATTATACAGGACTTGATTGCATCAGGAGTTGTTGAGGAGACGACTGCTAATGTGTGTAATAGCCCTATTCTTCCTATCCTTAAGGGGTGGCACCTTCGGGTTCCTCTGACTATCCTGACGTTTATCATTTTGTGATTGACTTGCGCGAAGTTAATAAAATCGTGGTTCCTTAGTTCCCGGTGGTCCCTGACATTACTGCTCTTCTGACAATGATTCCTCCATCTGCTAAATTCTTTTCTGTTATTGATCTGAAAAATGCATTCTTCAGTGTTCCGATCCATCCAGACAGCAGGCACTTGTTCGGCTTTACACTTGCCGGCAGAAGTTTTAGGTTCTGTCGAGCTCCTCAGGGGTATACTGAGAGCCCTAGTATATATGGCCAAGCTTTAAAAGCCCCATTGGACTCCCTTATGCTTCCCTCCCCTCAGGTAATGTATTGCTCCAATATGTAGATGACCTTCTCATCGCTTCTGACACTGAAAAGGGTTTCAAAGACAGTACGGTTAAATTGTTGCTGCATTTGACACACCACGGACATAAACTGTCCCTTTCCAAATTTCAATATTGTCGACAGGAGGTCACCTACTTAGGTCACCTACTGTCGAAGGAGGGTAGGAGATTGACTCATGAGCTCATCAGTACTATTGTTAAAATGATTATCCCTCAAACTCAAAAGGATGTGCACGCTTTTATTGGCATTACTTCCTATTGTCGGCACTGGATCCCTAACTACTCGTTACTAACAAAGCCTTTGCTAGCACTAGCCACTAAAGATGGGCATGAACCCTTGCCTTGGACACCTGAATGTCAGCAGTCTTTTGAGCAATTAAAAGTTGCTCTTTGCTCTGTGCTTGGTACGCCTGACTATGCAAAGCCATTCGTGCTGTACGTACACCAGACGCCTGGTTGTGCACTCTCTGTTTTAACACAGGCCTTTGGAGGTAAGTAACGGCATGTGCCTATTTTTTTGCTCTTCTTGACTGTCGCAAGAGCCCCCCCGAGCTGTCTAAGAGAGTTTGCGGCTGTGGCCGTCTCTATAAGGCAATCGGCTGGGCTTGTACTTGATACCGACCTCACAGTCATGGTCACCCATGCTGTGGATACCCTTTTGAATAAGACTAAGACGCAGCACCTTACTAGTGCACGTCTGACCGGTTATGAGCTAACTCTCTGCACCGCATGTCACGATTAAAAGATGTGCCACTCTGAACCCAGCCACGTTGCTACCCCTCCCTTCTGAGAGTGAGGAAATTGATATACATGATTGTATCTTCCGAACGAAGGAAGAGATGAAAGGATGGGTAGATTTGACTGACGTTCCCTTATCTGACCCCCAAGGGGAACTATATGTCGATGGCTCTTGTTTTAAGTTACCAGATGGCACTACAACTGCTGCATACGCGATCACAACACTGAACACGGTAGTTGAGACGTCTCGAGTTCCCTATCAGTCGGCCCAAGCGGCAGAGCTTGTTGCCCTTATTCGAGCCTGTGAGTTGAGTGAGGGACTGGCTGTCAGTATCTATACTGACAGTCAGTATGCATTTGGAGTCGCCCATAATTCTGGACGGCTCTGGGCAGAAAGAGGGTTTCTCACTTCCCATGGGATGAAAATTCAACACGGCCCCCTCATACATAGGCTTTTATCGGCTTTGACACTCCCCAAGAAATTAGCGATAGTGAAGTGCAGTGCCCACAAGACAATTACTGACAATGTGGGTAAGGGGAACGCATTTGCAGACCAGATAGCTAAGGAGACAGCCCGAGCAAAGATGAAAAGAATGTTTGTAGCAGGTCCCGCTAGGTGGGTGCCTGAGGTTACCATGTTTGAGGATACACTGGAAAGTGTCAAGGAGATACAGAGTGAGGCAACTATTGAGGAATTAGCAATATGGCAGGAAAGCACAGCACGTTTGGATGAGAAGGGGTGTTGGACTGATAAGTCAGGGAAACGGAGCTGGATGCTACCAGATGCATATGTTCTCCCCGTAGTCACCATGGCGCACGGGCCAGCTCATATCAGTGCTAAAGGTATCTGTAAGTTGTTAGACCCTGTATGGCAAAATGATAATATCCCAAAAACTGCTGCCCACTTGGTCAAATACTGTATGGTGTGTATGATGCACAATCCTGGAAAGGGTACCCCTACACCACCTGGTAATTTTGCACCTCCCACTTTCCCTTTTGAGGTCCTCCAGATAGATTATATAGAGATGGATCGAGTCAACAACTTCAAATGTGTTAGTGGTAATTTGTGCGTTCAGTAAATGGGTTGAGGCTTACCCCACAAAAGAAAATACGGCCATAGCGACTGCAAAGGTACTCCTGAAGGAGTTCTTTCCTCGCTTCAGCTTGCCCTGTTTGATTTGGAGTGACAATGGAAGCCACTTCAACGCTAAAGTGATTCAGTTGGTGTGTGAGAGACTCCATATCAGACAAAAATTTCATGCTGCAAATCACCCCCAGTCCGCAGGTTTGGTTGAGAAGTACAATGGTACTCTCAAACTGAAATTGGCAAAGATTCAGGAGAGCACAGGGTTGCAGTGGCCAGATGATTTACCCTTAGCCCTTTTGTCCACACGAACGACAGCACATTCTAGAACAGGACTGTCACCCTACAAGGTCGTGTTTGGGCGCCCGGCAAATGTCTGGGGCGTCCTGAGTCCTCGTAGGTTTTCAGAAATTGAATATCCTTTGCTGGTGGACTATTTGTATGAGTTAACTAAAAGTCTGCGTTCTATTCACCAACAGATCCAGGATTCGCTCCCGCCAGTACCTGAGGGGCCAGGACATGACATTCGGCCTAGGGACTTTGTACTCGTCTGTAACTTTCAGAGAAAAAGGAACCTAGAGCCGAGGTGGAAGGGGCCAGCCAGGTGCTCCTTGCCACCTGCACAGCAGTCAAGGTCACAGGCCGAAAGAATTGGATTCATTGCCAGCATTGCCGCAAAGTGCCTCTACCCTTACCCTACGATCAGTGGGTCCGTGAGGGCATCGGGGACTCTGAGTGCGAGCAAGTCCCGCGATTTGTTCCCTGTTTGGACGCCCAACTGACATGGACCCAAACAGAGGCTGAGAACTATGAGATCCTAAATGCGGCAGTGCCCCCGGAGATTAAGGCAATTCCAGAGTCTTCTTCCACTGGCCCCTCTGTGTCTGACCCCCTTTTTCCTGACCCCTCTGTGCCTGGAGTAGCTAGGTACAATTTGCGCCCCCCGACGGAGGAACAAAGGAGAAGTAAGATTAGTAGGGATGGACTGTGCAGGTCAGGGTGTATCTTGCCTATGGTACCAACGGTAGTTTAGGGAGAGGCGAGATTGGTGCACCGTTCGGACATTGGACAGTTTAGACCGAACGTTCTTCCCTGGAGGGGGGTACGGTATCCTGGAAGACGTGGGATTTCTTCAAGAGCTAGGATCGAACAGCTCCACCGCCGGTGCTCAACAGCGCCAACATTGATGAACATTAGGAGTCTACCAGTGAGGCTCTAACAGACACTGGGAACTTTTCCCTTTGCTGTTAGTCTTATTGCATTTATTTTTTCCCTCTGGTTCAGTAATGTATCCGTTTGGTCGGCCCATTACTGAGGAAGAACAGCCATTTGCACCTCCGCGCCCAGAGCGGGGTTAGTCCACATAAAGCAAAATTGTTTTCGCAGTAATAGTTGCAATTGCATTAATGTTTGTATTAGGGATATCTTGGTTTTTAGAGGAAAAGTATCCTGTACGCTCTTTGGTTGGGACAACACCTGTTCCCCCTGAACACATGTTTGTTACATTGGCTCCTCACAAAGGAGAACACTGGAAAACATACGCAGACAATGTATTTTTACAAATGATGCATCAGGCCCATGATACTTCCAATGCTATTAATTGCTGGATCCGTGGATTGCTCCCCTCAGTTACACATAAGAGTGATATTTTATTATCGATGCCATTAGCCTATCTCGGAAGTTTCGAGGGGTGGTTTGAACTGTTTACTATGGTGCATTATCACTTTCGATTCGCTGCTATAAATATGACATCTGCTGACTCTCGCGCTGTGACAGAATATATACATTTCCATCAAGGGTTTACTCTCGCGGGGTTGGGAGAACAAGGGACCCCAGGTACATTGTTTCCAGCAGCTTGCATGAATGTATATGAGCAGGTAAAGAACGAAACATGGCTTCGAAATGAAATGTTCGACTTCAAGGGGTTCAATGCTACTGAATATTTCCGATCATTCCAAACACGCAATATTACTAAGGATAAGGTGATGCCAGTGCCAGTAGTCAACACAACAGCTGGTTTCTGTGTTCGGGGAATTGGGAAGGTGAAAGTGGGAGAGAGTAATTGCAATTACACATATACACTGAGTACGATTAGTAGCCCGCCTTTTCTCCCACCATATAATGTCTATTTTGTTTGTGGATCCCAAGCTTACGTTTGGCTTCCTAGGGGGTGCTCAGGTATATGTTACCTTTCTTTCCTTCTTTCCCCAGTGTATATAGCACCATCCAATTACCATAAGGACCATTGATTGCAGCGTAGGAGTGCATACCTGCCCCGAGTTAGAAGGGTTATTAACACAGAAGATATAGACCAGACAGATACCACTTTGCAACAGTTCACAGACGCCATGAAAGGTATCGTACCCTTTTGGGGCCCCATGTCCAACAGTCTTAATATTCGTCGACTCACAAGAGTTGTCGAAGGGGTCATTAATACGACAGCAGGGATTTTGACGAATATCACAGCTGAGCTCCAGGCTATGAGGCTTGTTGCATTACAAAATCGGATGGTGTTAGATGTCATCCTTTGCTGACCGGGAAGGGGCCTGTCATGTCATAGGCAGTAGCTGTTGTGTATACATCCCAGACCACGCCCCCAATGTATATGCTGCCATAACAGAAGTTGCATAGGCTTTCCTCCGACATACACCAAGAAAATGGTACCTGGATGGTCTGGGGTATATTCACGTCCTGGGGTTGGAAAATTCTCGTTTTCCTGGTGGTAGTTGCTGGTATTCTCCTCACATGTTGCCTCTGTATACAATGTCTCCCGGCCTGTTGCTCTTATTGTATCACACTCCTCACCCCAAAGCAGAAGGTGCCTATTCATGATACTACTACTGTGATTATGACTCAGAAGGAGATAGATAGCTTTATGCAGATAGACGAGGGTATATTTGAAAACTCTTCTTCCTTTGATGATGAATACATGGAGTGCTCTACATGCTAAAGATAGTTGTTGTATATATACTATGTTGTACTCTCTCTTTACTCCACTTCTTATGGTTAGCTCATGCTAAAAGGAGGGTCTGTTGAAATATAAATGTGTGCATTCATTTTGCTAGTGTATTACACTATGTAAAGTTAGCATTCGCGGCACCATTTTAAGTTAACTTCTGTCTCACTCTGTCAGTCTCAGCATAAAGCAGCTTCGATATTCATGTTTTTTTTTATTTTTCCAAGGTTGAGCTACGCTGTACTAATAAATAGACAGTTTTATTATTACATACCTTTCTCACTAGATAGGCCTGCTCCCACCCTTAGAGCGGCGGGCACAGGCAGAGTAACCTTGACGCTGAGATAGCATGTACCCGGTCCCGGGATGGTAGCTCATCCTTCTGTAGTTTTTTTCTTCACTAGCTACCAAGTGGAAATTTCCAGTCTGGGCGTGTCTTTAGTGGTTCTAGAGATGTACAATAGGTGTTACCATGTTGGCAGAGGTCAGTCCCTCTGCAGCAATCTAAGGAGGCAGGTCAGACTGGACTATGCTCGAGTGTATTTCTAATAAATACCTTTGGTTTGTATTCTCTACTGACTGACCAACTCTTCATTTGTAAGAAGGCTGAGAGATGGTCGCGATTGACCATCGTGGCCCTAATCGGGTCACTTCCTTCAAACCCTCAAGTCAACCTTTCCTCCCTTTATTTCTATCCACCTAGAACCTCAAGTCGCCCTCACTTCCCTTTAACTCTACCCACCTCGAACCCTCAAGTCACCCTCATCTCCCTTTACCTCTACCCACCCCTGAACCCTCAAGTCACCCTCACCTCACCTCCCTTTACCTCTACCCACCTCTAAAGCCTCCACATACCCTCACCTCCCTTTACCTCTACCCACCCGAACCCTCAAATGACCCTCACCTCCCTTTACCTCTACACATTTGTGAACCCTCAAGTCACCCTCACCTCCCTTTACCTCTACTTACCTCTACCCACCCCTGAGCTCTCAAGTCACCTTCACCCACCCTGAGCCCTCAAGTCACCCTCACCTCCCTTTACCCACACCTCTACCCATCCCGAACCCTCAACTCACCCTCCTCTCCCTTTACCTCTACCCACTCAAACCCTCAAGACAACCTCACCTCCCATTACCTCTACCCACCCTGAATCCTCAAGTCACCCTCACCTCCCTTTACCTCTACCCACGGAACACTGAAGTCACCCTCACCTCCCTTCAGCTATACCCACCGACCCCCCCCCCCCCGTCAACCTCACCTCCCGTTACCTCCTCCGACTGGTGAACCCACAAGTCACCCACCCCTGCCTTCACCCGTACCAACCCTAAACTCTCTAGTCACCATCACCTCCCTTTACCTCTACCCACCCGAACCCTCAAATAACCCTCACCTCCCTTTACAGCTAGATCAATCTATTTAGCTGCCACCTACTAATGCCAGTTGCCCAATCTGGCCTATATATTCAAAAACAATATTAATGTTTGTCGGGTGCTCAATAACCTAAATGATCAATAGTATACTAATGTATTTGTGTTTTCTTTTATTCTTAGTCTTGTTAGAGTCTTTTATATAGTTGATTCAAATCCTCAAATGAAAGTACACATATAACAAAATGATGTATAACACAATTATTCCATGGACTACACTTCTTGATAGCTCCATCCATCGCTAACTTTAGCCATAGCAAACTTCAGCCAACATGTGTTTCGTAGCAATCTAAGCTGCTTCATCAAGGCTGAAACGAGATAAGTTAAACATATTTTTCATGCCAAATATATAGACTGAGTCAAATGTTTGGCGTCAACCGTATTCGGTAACAAGAGCATCCCAAGCAACATATACTTTTTATAAAAAACATTCATAGATATTATGACAGTATTATACACCCTAAGTTTTGGCAAGTACATGAAACATCCTATTCCAACTCAAATATGTAGCTTTTCCTCTTTGCCCAAAGAAACAATAAATAAATTACAATACAGTACCAAATATCATTATTCACAACAAAATACATCATTCACTTCCAGTGAGATCAGCTTACCACCCGCACTTGACAGAAGTCTGTCTGTTAAGAGAACATGTGGTATCTTGATTCTAGATTTAGTGTTATCTATAACATATGACCTTAAGGTGAATAATAGTAGCATCTCTGCTCACCTTATAAAAAATATTTACATTTCTTCTCGAACTAGTACGGTGATGAAGTGTCAATGATTTTCTTAGTACTTATAGCGCCAAGATTCATGGATTGGATTTGCAAGTACTACTTTCCACCCACATCTACAACATATTTAAAGGTTCTATTAGACTCCTTTCGGTTATTCTAATGCCAAAAGACCCCAAATGGGCTGCTGCTGCTGCTCACCTCCTAAATCGGGTTTTGCATATAAATATCTAATGGCCACACTAATCACATCTCACCCTTCCCAAATATTCCATTTTCGTATGGTTTCTCTGTCTCGCAAAAGAAAGGAGAACAAATAAACAAAATGCTAAAAGTGCTGTCCCTCTAACAAAAACCCTCCTATTCAACTCTCACCTGAGTAGAGTTAAAGCACCGATCAAAAGAAGAAAGGAAGGCTAACAGCAAGTCATTAAGTCCCTATAAACTATTTCATTTTGGGCACTCGAAAGCGGCTACACTATTGCCACGTTGAAGCACCCAATGAGTCCATTGTTGCAGAGACAACTCTTCAAAGCAGCTCTACATTACTCTTTAATGAAAGAGGAACACAATTGGATGCTAAGTGTTCAATGGTAGCCACACTGTTGCTAAATTAAACTTCAAACCCAAACAATTCATTTGGTTACAATGTAACTGGACAAGTTACCGCTGTGGTTACACAGTGGAAAGTCTTTTTTTGTTGATTTTGTTTCTGGCCAAAATAGTATGATGTGAAGATGGAGGCAGGAAATTCCATAATACTTTGAGGGTAGTGCATCGCCTTTACCAGGTAAACGCACTGTTAAAATTGACTCAAGTCTCAAACTTTATCAAAGAGAATTACTTTTGTACCTCGAGAATCCGACCTCTGTTTTATTTAGCTCTAGCGCGAAGCTCGCGAAATCATTTGCATGTCTTCGTGTTTATAAGCATATAACAGTATAGTTAAGATAGAGTGTTTAGAATCAGATTTCATCTCTAACCACTGCTCTGTGTGACCACAGCTGTAACTTGAGGTAACAAGCATTGGCAAAGCCAATAAGTTTCGCCAATCCGAGAGCTATTGGCATGGACAATTTTGCTGTCTTTTAGCCATGTTGAATATCAACACGTCTGCTGTTTAGTATGGCTGAAAGTGAAGTAAAAAAAGCATGACGCGTTCGCCTGTAGACATGTAGAATGGCTGTAGGTGTGAGCGTATAAAATAAATGGTTGCATAATAATATTTTAATTGCAAAATTGTTACAGCAAATAAACTCCTGCCTATTTTAAAATGCATTCCAAAGTATTCAGTACGAAACCACTTTTTTTGCAGTTTTATACAGCGCAAACTCGACCCCGAAGGTATCTGAGCACTGTACATGCACACCAGTTGCATTTATTCATTTTTAGCAACATAGAAAGTAATTTGCTCAGAATCACAGGATGCTGAGCCCAGATTCGAACCTGGTTCCCCAGCTTTAAAGTCAGATTCTCAAGTAGTTACTCCACATCCTCTCCCTGTGTTTATAAAAGGAAGCATAGGGGATCAGTTAAGAGAAAACTTTAACAAATTAGAAGGCAAGCTTTTCCACTGCACATGTCCGTTGAAAATGAATACAGGCGGTGGCAAGCAACAAACATTGCAAATATAAAACAAGCCAGGATTTGACCAGAATCACAGGATGTTGAGCCTGCCGCCAAGACTTGAAGAACCTGATTCCCCAGCTTCAAAGTCGGCCGATCAAGCAGTTATGCCAAATCCTCTCCCAGTGCTTATAAAAGGAAGCATAGGGGAACAGTACAGAGGAAAGCTTTTAACAAACTAGGAGGCAAGCTTTTCCACTGCACACACATAAAAAAAAATCATATCAACACTACGTGTAGTTTTGTAATCCTTGGTGGAAGTTTAAATTGTTGATGAGATCGTACCTTGGTCATAAGTCAGACTTAAAGAGCGTGCATTTAAATCTGACTCGTGTTGCAGAGACGCAGCACCATCATAGTCCCGTCACATGTGCAGGTTGAGCAAGTCAAGGGAGCAGTAAAGCGCGGCGTACAGTTGGGATGGTAAAGCGAGCAACCGGATATCACAGAAGCAACATTCCAGTGACGTGCTCGGTCGTGAATAAAATTAACAAGTCAAGAGAGCAGTAAAGCGCGTCGTACAGTTGGAATGGCATTTGGAGGGGTGAGGGTGGGTGGGAGGAGACAGAGTTAGTAAAAGCACGCGCACTGTGTAAAGTGCTGAAATACAAAGAAAAAAGTAGGTCCTATAATGGTCCTAAAAACAGGAGCAGTTGATTCTTACAAGTACTTGGTCCATGCTCTGGGGGGAGGGCTAAACACAAGAAGAGGCATGTCCATGCATTCCATGAACAAATGGTGACAAAGAATATGAGACAGACGAGGGAGCAAGCAAATGGGAAGCCTGTTGGCGGGCTGAAGCCCACAGATTAAACACAACACATCTCTTCGAGACAGTGCATGTGCTGTCTGACCGAGACCTAAAAAGGAGGGACAAATAGATACCCATTTACTGGCTGATTTGTACAACATGAAACCAGAAAACCTGGGACTAATCCTGTCTACCCCGCTCAACCAAACTGTGTGACCATAGGCACATTTTTTATTTCAGCAATCCTCCATTTTCTTCATTATCACATATGAAAGCACCTTCAAATATGTGAGTTCAGAATAAGAGGTGTACAAACATATTGTGTTTGATTTAATAGACTATAATGTTGCTCTATCTCTAAGAATTTGGGCCATATACAGGATGGGCATGACGGCTTACTTGCCTCTTAATTCGCAAACAGCATTGTTACGAGGGTGGGGCAGGAATGGTTCGAAGTTCATGTTTAAAAACTCTCACTTTAATAAGCACCTCTCGGTGAAGTGATTTAATGTGACACATTAATGACAAAGCTTCTACACGTTAATGAAAAGTGCTTTCTGACGAGACTTTATCATATTTTAGGTAATGTTTGCTGCATGATTTAGGTGGCAAACATTTACTTTATCAGTTAATACAAGGCTGAGACAGAGACTGCACTTATGCACCAAGGGTTAGCAGGCTGATCTTTATCTTTTTTATTATCACCCCCAAAATTGTGTGAAGAGTACGTGCTTCAGAGTCGAGATTGGGCACTCGGGGAAGTAAGGGTGCATGTGTGAGCAAGCACGCACCCTACAGGGAACACTGCCCCTGAGCCCTCAAGTCACTCACACCTCCCATTACCTCTACCCACCCCTGAACCCTCTAATCACCCTCACCTCCCTTTACCTCTACACGCCCCTAAATCCTCAGGTTTACCTCTACTCACCCCTAAACCGTAAAGTCACCCTCACCTCCATTTATATACCCCTGTGCCCTCTAGTCACCCTCATCTCCCTTTAACTCTAACCATCCCTCAACCCTGTCAGTCACCTTCTCCTCTACCCACCCAACCCTCAAGTCAACCTCACCTCCGTATACCTCTACCCAGCCAGAACCTGCATGTCCCCCTCACCTCCCTTTACCTCTACCCACTCATGAACCCTCAAATCGCCCTCACCTCCCTTTACAGCTACCCGCCCGAACCCTCTAGTCATCCACACCTCTTTACCTCTACCCACCCCGTACCCTCAACTCACCCTCGGCTCCCTTTACAGCTACTCACCCTTGAGCCCTCAAACCACCCTCACCTCCCTTTACCTCTACCCATGCCTGAACCCTCAAATCGCCCTCACCTCCCTTTACCTCTACCTACCCCTGAACCCTCAAGTCACCCTCACCTCCCTTTACCTCTACCCACCCTGAACCCTTAAGTTTCCCTCACCTCCCTTTACAGCTATTCACCCAAGCCCTCAATTCACCCTCACCACCTTTACCTCTACTCACCCCTGAACCCTCAAGTCACCCTCATGTCCCCTTACCTCTATTCAGCCCTGAATCCTCAAGTCACCCTCACCTCTCTTTACCTCTGCCCACCGTTAAGCCCTAAATTCGCTCTCACCTCTTTTCAACAATACCCACCTGTGTGCCGTTAAGTCACCCTCACCTCCATTTATCTCTACTCAGAACTGAACCCTAAAGACGCCTTTACCTCCATTTATCTAGCCCTGAGCCCCCAAGTCACCCTCACTTCCCTTTAACTCTATCCACCCCTCAACCTTCCAGTCACCCTCACCTCCCTTTACCTCTACCCACTAAACCCTCTAGTCACCTCACCTCCCTTACCTCTTCCCACCGCGAACATCAAGTCACCCTTACTTCCCTTTACCTCTACCCACCCGAGCCCTCAAGTCAGCCTCACCTCCCTTTACCTCTACACATCCCTGAACCCTCCAGTAACCCTGACCTCCCTTTACATCTACCGTCCTCGAACCTTGAAGTCACCCTCACCTACCTTTACCTCTACCCAGGCAAACCATCATGTCAGCCTCACCTTCTTTTACCTCTACCCACCTCCGAATATTCAAGTCACCCTCACCTCCACCCACTCATGCACCCTCTACCTACCCAACCCTCAAGTCAACCTCACCTCCGTTTACCTCTACCCAGCCAGAACCCGCATGCCCCACCCTTACCTCTCTTCACCTCTGCCCACCTCTAAGCCCTCAAGTCACTGTCACCTCACTTCAACAATACTCACCCATGAGCCCTTAAGTTACCCTCACCTTCCTTTACCTCTACCCACCCGGACCCTCAAGTCAACCTCACCTCCCTTTACCTCTACCCACATCCGAACAGTCAAGTCACCCTCACCTCACTTTACCTCTGCCCATGCCTCACCCTCAAATCACCCTCACCTCCCTTTACCTCTACCCACCCTGAATCCTCAGGTCTCCCTCATCTCCCTTCACAGCTACTCACCCCTGAGCCCTCAAATCACCTTCACCTCCCTTTACCTCTACTCACCCCTTGACCCTCAAGTCACCCTCATCTCCCCTTACCTCTACAAACCCTCAAGTCACCCTCATCTCCCCTTATCTCTACCCACCCCTGAATCCTCAAGTCACCTCCCCCTCCCTTCATTTCTACCCACTCCTAAGACCTCAAGTCACCCTCGCCTCACCCCAACTTTACCCACCTCAGAGCCCTCAAGTCAGTCACCTGCATTTACCTCTACTCACCCCTGAACCCTAAAGTCACCCTCACCTCCATTTATCTACCCCACAGCCCCCAAGTCATCATCACCTCCCTTTAACTCTATCCACCTCCAAACATTCATGTCACTCTCACCTCCCTTTACCTCTACCCATGCCTCAACCCTCAAGTCACCCTCACCTCCCTTTACCTTTACCCACCCCTGAACCCTAGAGTAACCCTCACCTCCCTTTACCTTTACCCACCCCTGAATAATCAAGCCACCCTCAAATCCTTTTATCTCTACCCACCTCTGAAATCTCAAGTCACCCTCACCTCCCTTTACCTCTACTCACCCCGTGATCCTCAAGTCACCCTCATCTCCCCTTACCTCCGCCCACCCCTGAACCCTCAAGTCACACTCACCTCCCCTTATCTCTTCCCACCCCTGAATCCTCATTCACCTTCCTTCATTTCTACCCACCCCTAAGCTCTCAAGTCACCCTGGTCTCACTTCAACTTTACCCACCCCTGAGCCCTCAAGTCACCCTCACCTGCATTTACCTCTACTCACCCCTGAACCCTAAAGTCACCCTCACCTCTATTTATCTACGTCACAGCCCTCAAGTCATCCTCACCTCACTTTACCTCAACCAGTCCCTAAACCCTATCATTTATTTTTTTCAAATAACATAAAAAGTATGTTATCTAAAAAATATACTTGACTCCATGGTAAAGTACTGCATGGTAAAGATGCGAATATTTACCTGCATGGTAAAGACTGCGTGGAAAGGCCCTGAGTGGTAAAGGCTGTGAGGTAAAGGCTGTTCCCCTCAGGCAGCACACACATATTTTGGGAGCAGTGTTGGTTGTTTTATGCCCTTCAGTATGTTTGGCAGGTGCCTTAGCCTCTGACAGTTTGCCCTCTCCCTCATCTCTTATGCCCCCACACCATATTCTTTAGGTCTCGCCTGAGACAGAGCATGTGCTGTCGCTTTTGAGACATTTTGTTTACTTGGGGGGCTTAGAGCTCACACATTGCTTACCACTGGTTAGCATCATCGTCACTCTGATTTCCTTGCTTCTCTTTGGTCAGTAAGTACCGGCTTCCCTTCATCTCTGTGTGTTTGTCCCTACCATGGAGCATGGCCCAAGGGCTACTTCCCTTGCCCAGTGTCTTTCCACTGCTCGCTGCTTTCAGAGGTACTTATCTTTCCTTTTACGTGCACCCCCTTCCTCCCGCTCCTCTTCCGTATTTTTGCTTGCCTGTTCCCCACCCCCTGCTGCATTGCTGTACCCTGCACCTCTCTTCGTTGCTTGCCCACTCCTGTCCCATCAGAAAAAAAGAGCCCAAAAGTCACACCATCGGGAGTCAAGATGCTACAAAGATGCAAACAGCACTGCGCTTCCTGCCCTGCATGTCCTTTCAGGTGCTGTACTCATGTTGGGCCAAAATGGCGAACTTCAGCTCAGACGTAAGATAACTAAATGTTTCATTTTTCTGAAGGCAGAGACTAATCCCATAGTATGAAAACAGATCACTGCCCTTAGCGATCAGCATTGGCCACATCATAGCACTTTTTTCTAACTGTTAGTCATGCTGCACACTGCTGTAGAACTTGTCTAAAAGAAACTGACAAAGGCAATAGCTCTCTCATAGGCGAGACCTATAGGCTTCACCGATCCTTGTTTTTATCGGTGTATCCTATCTCAGTAAAATTTGGGACTGTTTTAGCTATTACTGTTCCAACATTTTAGTCATCAATCTGCTTACTACTACGTTTTATAGCCAATGTTTTTGTTGAATGTACGTGGTAGGAGCATCTTGATTGTCACATAATGAAGTTTCTGCTTTATAATTTTCTTCCGTTAATAAGTTCAGTGAGCTTTCTGCAGATTTTCTTATTAAAAATTGGATATGACTTATCCTCTACAGTCTCACTTCTAATTACTGATTAAAGTATTGACTTAGTTATTGATGAGCGCTCCCAGATTGCCCTGTAGTGGCGACGTATAAATGTTCCACTTTCTCAAGCTACCAGGCATCTGTCTCATTCAGGACAAATCTCTTTGTTTTATTTAAGATGTTTTTCCATTTTTATTATTTAGTTATTGAGGCTCAATAATTTGTCAATGATTGTGATTACTAAAATGGACTTGAGCAACCACCTCTACTGCAGTAGTTGAAATGCTATTTCATTAATCTTAGATGCTTTCAGTATAACCAATTCTTCTGATTCTACTGACAGTTTTCCTTAGTTATTGTTGCTTAATTTGCCAACAATTGTGAGATTGGGGAAACCCCAGATCTCAGAGTTTCCATAAGCATTTTCAGGCGTGCTCCCATGATCTAAGAGGCCTATCTTATCAATAGAATGCATAGTTCCTTGCAAGGTTTATGTTGAGACTTATTCACTGGCACAGAAATGGGACATGGTGTGAAGCTTGGTGTTGGTATGGTCAGTATTGGTATTGGTATTGGTATCAGGCAGGAGGTAGATGCAAGGAGGGTGAACACAGGCTCTCAACTCATAATATGCTCAATAGCAGCAATAAATGATTGTCCAGTCGAATACTTGCTTTTATGGGAAAAAAAGGTGTATTTATATACGAACACAAAGTAAAATATGGCATACACAAACAATACATATAGTCCCTTGAGGTTGAGTATCAAGCATTCGATTGGCAGGTCCCTGAGTCCCACTTCCCTCTCCTTAACGAAAGTGGTAATTCCCCATTCACTATAGGCGGCATTCAAGTTAATTCCCTATGTACGCTGAGTCTCAGGAGTCCCACTCTGACTCTGTCAAAAGTGTTCAATATATCTGGGGAGATTTCTCTACATCCTCATGCTCCTCCAGTTGGCCCTGGGTCTTCCAAAATGGAACCTAGAGTCTGCCATGTACCATTTACAAGCACACATTCACATAGTACGTGCATGCAACACACGCACGCTACACAGCTCTAAATACTAATTTGAAGTAGGTCATCCTAGCAAAGGTAGTAGCCTTTCACCACTATATGGGTAGCCCTTTGGGCACCTCTTCTGGTCCAAGAAGACCGCAATCTGTGAGACAGACCTATGTCATGGTGCACATGCATGATCTGTGCTCGCCCATTGCACCAAAAATCAATACCATGTATCCAGACATCATTGCAGCTGAGGCACTCAGGGCAGGAGTGAACATCTGTTGCCATGCGAGAGATTTTTCAGTCCCAAGGGATGCCCCTCCCAGATGAGACTATCCTGAACCAACTCCAATCCTGGATGGGTTGGGTGGTCAGATCAGTAAAACCGGCGAAAAAATCCATCAGCATTCCTGTGGCTCAGTCCGCTCTGTGCTGCACTACAAATTCTAACTGTTGTAGAGGACTACCTGGGATTCTCTTACTTCATAGCCATCAGACATTTCAATGGCTTATGATCTGTTTGCACCACAAACTTAGTGCCAAACAAATAAGGGCGAACATTACGTAAGGTCCACACTAAAGCAAAGCACTCTTTCTCAATAGCCACACAGTTCTGTTCTCTGGGTAGTAATCTCCTACTAATAAAGGCTACCAGACGCTCTTTACCCTTATCATCCAGTTGTCATTCAGTTAAGCTAACAACAATCCAGCTACTTTGCCAAAAACATCCGTCTATACAATGAAAGGCTGACTGTAGCCAGGTGCTATCAGCACAGGTGAAGTACATAGTGCCGTCCTCAGTTCTTCAAATGCTTTTTGTCACTCCTTAGTCCATATCACTTTCCTGGGCTGCCTCTTGGAGGTCAAAGCAGTCAGTGGAGCAACTATACTACCATATTTTGCCACAAAGTTCCTGTAATATCTGATTAGTCCTAAAAAGGCCCTCCTTTCAATCTGGGTAGTAGGCACCTTACACTCTATCACAGACTGAATCTTGCATCCAATGGGTGAGTCTTCTGGTACCCCACCTCATGCCCAAGGTAGACTACAGAAGACTGCCCCACCAGACACTTGGTCACCTTGATGGTCAGTTTTGCCTCATGTTCTAGGTAGCTCAGGTGTCCTGCCATGAATTGCTGAACAGTGCAATGTCATCCATGTAGGCCACACAGAACGCCTCCAGCCCAAAGAGCATCAACTTAAACTTATATCGCCCCTCTAGTGAAGAAAATGGGGTCTTCTCATTGGCATCTGGTGCTAATGCAGTCTGCCAATATCCACTGGTCAGATCCAAGGTGCTCAAGTACTTTACAGCACCTAACCGATCCACAAGCTCATATGTTCATGGAATTAGATGGGCATTGGTTTTGGTTACCTCACACAGAATTGCAAGTCAGTAGACCCTTGTTTTGGTACTAGCACCACAGGACTAGACCATGGACTCTGAGAACGCTCAATAAACCCCAGGTCCAATACTTTGGCAACATCCACCTTAATGCATCCCTGAATCTGGTCAGACATTCTGTACACCCTGGTAGACTGCTTCCTGTGTCTGTGTCATGCACACAGGCAGGTATCAACCTTGGAGCCAGAGTAAAGAGGTTGGCAAACCGTCCCAACACTTCTCCTCACTCTCTCTGCTGATCAGGCATTAACTCATGAGCTAGCGGAACTCCAGCCACAGTGCCATTCTTCATGTCACCGTGCAGCAAGTCAGGAAGAGGCTCACAGTTTTCCTCAATTTCCTCTGCCATAGCCATGATATTCACTGTGGAATCTCCTCTGGATGTAAGGCTTCAGCCTGTTCACATGGAACACATTGGATTCCCTTGTGGCACATGTGTCCACCAAGTAGCTGACTTCAGAAACCATCTGAAATACCTTGTCCACCATTTGTCCTCTAAAGCCCTGCGCTTTAGCACACCACCTCCTGACCCTACTGATACCCAGTCAGCTTAGCTTTCTGATTGTACCACTCCTTTATCAAGGCTCGGCTAGCCTGAAGGTTTTCCTTTGCCTGACTCATGTATTGCGCGATAGACTTCCTGAGGCCAATCACATAGTCCACCACATCCTTCTGTGGAGAATCTGAGGTTCCTTCCCACTCTTCTCTGACTATGGAGAGTGGATCGCAGAGCAGGAGTCTATACGAAAGTTCAAAGGGACTGAACCGTACCCCCTTCTGCGGAATCTCTCAATAAGCAAACAAGAGACATGGCAGGGGAAGATCCCATTCCCTCCTGAGGTTCTCTGGAAGAGTTCCCGTCATGCTCTTCAGTGTTTTGTTAAACCACTCCACCAAACCATTGGTTTGCGGGTGGTTAGCCGTGGAGAAGTGGTATGTCACACTAGCTTGCTCCCATACCTCTGTCATGTAAGAGGAGTTGAAATTGGTTCCCCGGTCAGAAATTAATGTTCTCAGAAATCCAGCCCTAAAAAAGATGCCCAGGAGAGCTCTCACTACCATCAGTGCAGCCATGCTCCCTAGAGTTACAGCCTCCAGGTACCTGGTGGCATGATCAAGCACAACCAAGATAAACTTGTTGCCTGACTGTGGGGGTGTGGGGTCAATGGACTAACTCTGTATATTCCCACTCGCTCAAACGTAACACCTACAACTGGTAGAGGCACTACCGGTGTGTTTGTGCTCCTTCCTGACTAACCACTCCTCTGGAAAGCGGAACAGGTCCTACAGAACATCTGTGTCTCTGCACATCCCTATCCAGTAAAACAGAGGGTCCAATCTATCCTGTGTTTTTCTAAAGCCCAATGTCCAGAATAGGGCACTTATTTAGCCAGTGACAACAGGAAATTCCTGTGCACTAATGGAGCCACTTGCCCACAGCTAGTCCCTGGCTCAGGATTCACCAGCTCACTATAAAGTAGGCTGTCATCCCACACAACAAAGGGGCAGATCCACAAGGAAGTGCCGCAGCGCAGCAACGCAAGCACTTTGGCTGCGCCACGCTGCGGCACTTCCGAAGCACAGGAATGCGACATATTTACAATAATATGTTGCATTCCTGTGCTCTCCCCTGCGCTGGCGCACAAACAGCTGCCATGCGCCGGCGCAGGCACCCTTGCATCCATGGTGCAAGGATGCCTGCATCGTGGGGAGATCACTACAGGCATTTTCCTCTTTCAATGCGTGCTGTAGAATGCAGCATGCTCTGAAAGAGGAAAAAAAGAGGTGCACCCACAGCAACACCCATGGAATGCCCCTTCCACGCAAAGTGCTGCGTGTGAAGGGGCCATATTTACAAGGAGAGGAAAAGTCACGCAGGGTGGCTCTTCCTCTCCTTGTAAATATGGAGAAGTGAAATGTGCCTCCAGTACGTCACAAAAAGTGACATACTGGTGGCGCAGGGGGGTTGTAAATCTGCCCCAAAGTGTTTTTCAACCACTCCATTGCTGACTTGTTTTTGGACTTCATTCCATTCATTCAAGTGTAGGGCATTCTTCCTGTGCTTTCGGAAATCTTCCCTGGTAGGCCCTTTAGTAGCTAGCATACCCTGCAGCTCTGGAAGCGACTGAGATACTAGCACCTGGTCCACTTCAGGAGCCTGATCCTTGCGATGACCTTCACGGCTTCTGCCGTCCTGGATTCTGCCCTTTCCTGCAAACTATCTTGTCCTGATCCCTGCAAATCTGGAATGATCCCAGTCTCACTCTGAGACTGATGTGCAGCCTGTGCTCTGATCAACACAGCTGATGTGGTCCAAGCAATAAAGGCTTCCATTCCTGGTGCCAAGCCAGGGGCAATCAAGTCATTTCCAAATAGACGCCCAACACCTTGTTTTTCCCTTACCCCACCATTAACTATGGCTGCTTTGCCTTAGAGCTCAGTCTCAACTCTGCAAGTGGATACCCCATTCCCAATCCACTCATTAACAAACCTATATCCTTTGTACCAGGGAGCATCTCCTTAGGCTTAAGTTACTCCCTCTCAACCATAGTGTAGAACGCTCCAGTATCTCTCAGGGCTGGCACTTTCCGCCCATTTACACTAACTTTCCGCACAAACCCTATTATGTTTGGATGAATGCACTTCATAGCATCTGGGTCCCTTTCCCAAATCTCCATGGCTACTAGGATGAGAGCAGCCAAGCCCTGTCGGGTCCCTTCATCCACGTGTAACATACTTGCTATCATGGGTGCCACTGTGTCAAGTTCTTTCTCTTGACAGTCTCTCTTGTAATGTCCCACCTTGTGGCACTTAAAGCAAGTCACCACCTTGGACTTAGAAGGGCTTCCTTGCCTTCCCTTCTCATGATACTGCTTCCCAGATACACCATTTTCTGGCCCTCCTCGAGCCCATGAGAATTACCCTGGCCCTCATCCTCTGGTTTGGAACCAATCTGTGGAGAGTTCTTCTCCCCCTAGCTTAGAACCATGCTGCGCCAGCCCTTTGTGAACCCTGTTAGCTAACCATTTACCAGCTAACACTGCAAGTTTTGTTGGATTCCTCTCTGTCAGATCAGACAGTTATTGCCCAAGTGGGATAGATCACTCCTCCTTGATTCGCTCTGTTACTGTCAGCTGGTTAACGGACAGAGAATGGCCTCCATCGCTGTTATCCACTCATTCCAATCGCACAACACACCATGAATCCAACCCTCAAACGGAACACCATCTGCTCCCTTGCAGTCACAGAAACTCATCATGTATTGAGCTGGCTTCAGCTCAAACCGCCTAATGAGAGCTATGTTCTTTCGCTCATAGACCATCTGGTCTGCCATAGGCGTCCTCCCAATGAGTGCTCTACCTTCCAACAGCATGAGCCTAATTAAGGCAGCTACCTTAGACACCTCATTTAAGGCCTGGGCTTTACAAGCGACCTCAAAGCTCACAAATCATTCCAAAATATCCTGACCTTCCACATTCACATGCACAAGATCTTTTGGAACCTTGGCCACAACCTGGCCTAAACTGGAAGTAGAGTCCCTTATCCCAGAACGCGTTGTCATTGTTGCCATCCTAAGTTTCTCTCTCTCAAGGGCTCTTTGTTTCTCCTCCCTTTCTCTCTGTTTCTCCTCCCTTTCTCACAATTTCTCTTACCGGGCCCATTCCTCCTCTTACATGCTCCTGCAGAGGTTGCACTACCAGAGTCCCCAGGAGTGTTTACTTCTTGGACATTGCGGAGGGCTGCAGTGGCTGCTGATGGTGAGTAGCACTTGCGGCTCTGCAGCTTCTTGGCATCCACAGTGCTTTCTCTGGTGAGATGGTAAGTTCCTCTTATCCTTCTAACAGGTGGGGGGAATGATCGCTCAGGTTTCAATACACAGTTGGGGCTTGGGCACGCACAGGTCACATAGCGTCCTCATCTCTTGATGATGGCGAAAACAGGCAACGTTCCATGTTCTTCCCGGTGACCCCTCTGGCATAGGGACTCACCGACCTTACCCTGTACATGTCGACAGCCTAATCGGTACAGCAGTAATTGCTTCTTCATGGTCTGGCGTACGGGCTTTCCAACTTCAATCCAAACCCACCTACGTACCAATCACCACAGCATTCACTTCCTCATCACGGCAACTCCTCTGGTATATGGGTTCTCCAACTCCACTACGTCAATTTTACTCTGCACATGGGCTATGGCTGAATAGGTATGGCAATCATGCAATGTTCACAGCAGACTCCTCTGGGTTGTGGGGTCACCAAATTTACTCTGCACACGGGCAATAACCCAATCAGTGCAACCACAGCTAACTTTGGATTTCCCTGGGTGATGGCCCTTACCCAGCTTGGAGACTGGCAGACCTTAGCCCCCAGTCCTGGTCACAGGCAGAAGTTTTGCAGAGCTTCTTTTCCTTGATATACAGCCCGACTGGCTGCTTGACAGTTGTCAGTTTTGGGGCCCTCGACTTCCCCTTCTTATAGTCTATTTCCAGACATCAAATGTGATTAGGGTCTGAGTCTTTAAAGTTTGAGTTCAGAAAGGAGTTTGTCACAGAAGGAGCAACTCTATATCTGATAGCCCCACAACACAGGCCATGGGAATAACTAGATGTTCACACCGGGATGTCAGTCACATTGATATGTGCATCAAAAGGTTACTGTGTATCAAAGGGTGTGCAGTTCCTAATAGAGAATGCAGGGGAAGGGGAGGTCTTTCTTCGTGATGCCCTCACACACCCCGAGGGATGTCATGCTTCATCATTGGGCCATGCTCCTCGTCGGGCCGGCGCTGCAATGCCCGACGGGCTCCCGTAAACGGGGCTCTTTGGCGGAGATCTTTTGAAGAAGCCGTAGGGTGTGTGCGGGTGTGAGGGCAGGGTAGTGCACAGGTGGTGGGTTTAAAATAAGTCTGGAGCAGTCCTCTTCAGAAATGATTTATTTGCTAAGGTAGTTCCAGCTTAGTTAAAACGTGTTGGAGCCCTACGTGGATGCAATGTTCCTAAAGGGCTATCGCAGTGTAGTGGGTCGACATGTTTCGTGCCTGTAATGCCCCTAGCGGGTCATGTGGCACTTCATCAGGACCTAAGAAAGTGAATGGTGCACTACCAGCGGTCTGGTTCCCTAGATGTGGTATGATATCCAGATGCGGTAGAGTGATACCCTAGTAGACTTATACTGGGGTAATGTAGACCCCCAGTATGGAAGTCTACAGCCTTACGGGGAATGCAGAGCATGTCGTTGCTCTGAGGGGAAGGGTGGCAGGCAACTCGCGTGATTCCTACCCTTGCTCCGGGCCCCAGCTGTAGACTTCCATACTGGGGGTCTACATTACCCCAGTAACCTTTCACCACTATGAGAGTAGTGCTTTGGGAGCTCCTCCCTGTTCAACAAAACTGCAATTCGTGAGACAGGCCTATGTCATGGCACACACACATGATTTGTGTTCGCCCATGACAACACAAATCAGCACTGAGGATCCAGACATCGTTGCAGCTGGGGCACATAGGGCAGGGGAGCTCGTCCGTCATCATGTGAGGTACTTTTCCGTATAAAACACAAAGTTAAGGGGTAGGAGGAAAACGCCCCACTCCGCCCTCCTCAGAATACCTTTACACACACAAAGGGATGGGGCTTCAAAAGTATGCTTGCTAGGACAAAAGAAAAGAAGAGGGGACAACTCACATGTGTATTAATACTGCCCTCACCCACAGAAATCTGTGGCATGCTTCATCATAGGGCTGCTAACACCCCCCACGCAGACCAACGCTGGAGGTGGAGCAATAGGGAGGGGGAAGACACAACACAGAAGAAACAATGTGCGGGATCACGAAAGGAGTGCAGAACGAAGTTAAAAATAGACCAAGGGATCTTCTAAGAGAGCGACATCACCTAAACTGGGTCTAGTTTAAATCACTATCAATCAAACACAAACCAGAATCTAAAGTTAAGGAAAAAGAGAGGGGAGGAATGGGGGTTGGTCAACAGACTCTACCTGCTGCTCTCACCATACAATTTGCAAAATTCACGCCTCCCTTGGATTCCAATGCCAGTCTACATGCCTGGATGAAGCAGGGCAGATTGCTGCTTCCACCATGAAATATAGGTACCAATACGTAGCCGCTCAAACACACCTCGTATGGCAGATCCTTTCATGGATGCCTCTGCTGTGCCTACCATGGCCAAGAGTAAATGTTGACCCATCATGAAGACCTCGAGTTCCCGGGCTATCAGATTAATTTTATTGTGTAATGTCAATCTGTTTCCTGGAGGATGTAGTCCAACCTGCCAGGTGCATCCAAACCCCTAAATGTTCCTGTTGAATTCCCAGGTTTGCCCAAGATTACTGCAGCTCAGGATCTTACCACAAACACAGTGCATGCTGGTGCACCATCCTTGTTTTCCCTATTTAAAAAGGGCGGGCAAGGAGAGGCATGAGGAAAGGCCCCACCACACACAGTGTTTTCTCTACACCATCAACAATCTAGATACTCCAGATATCCCCTCAGCCAGTGATCTAACTTGTCCAGTGCAATTTTCCTACAAATAACATCAAGATGTAGTGTACCACTCGGTCTTGGTTTTAGACTGTGTGGGATATGGTCAAAGTTTGTCTGGAGAGTTAGGGGAAGTCAACGGCCTAGAGAACGGAGCAGCCTTTAATTTCAAACCAAATAAAACTAGCCTTATTTAACTATCATTTGACCTCAGACCTTGGGAGTAACTATTGTGACTTAAGGGCCCCTTGAAAGCATGTTTTTTTCTCAAAACATGTATTTATTTTAGGTTTAAACAAAGGAGACACAACAGATACAATAAACAGAAATAAAGGTGCAAGCAATTGAACAGGACAGCATTCAGTGCAATTACTATTGTATGCATTGACCAGATTCTGTGATATAGTGTCGAGTATCATCTTAAGCCATTACCACAATGAGTTTGAACTGATCACCTTTGCACCCTGAGGCACCCACCAAGTGGCCCTTCACATGATCCTTAGCTTGTCCACCATATCCATTCAAACGTCTGTGGGCACCCACGTGCATTGTATACCATGCGCTCTAACATGGCACCTCTGTCCATGTCTCGTTTCCACTCGAGCTCATTTAGCATCCTCCCCAGCGCAGGTACATGCAAATGATCACGCCACACACGTCTTTATTCCTCAGCGTGTCACTGTTAACTGGACATTCTAGTTCATGAATTCTATCACCCACACCCAAGCACTTACATCACTGTTCTACAGGGTATGCCAGGAACCAAAAGGGTCCTGTCACCGCTAACTCACAAGACATTACATCTCCCCCTTTGTTGAGGTTGTGGAGATACAGAAGATGTGTCCATGGCTGGCACTGGAGACAGAGACACTAGTACAGTCATGGGGCTCTCTGGATTCTTGGGTGGATAAGGCTTACTTCTGGCATCTGGAGCTGGTGAAGGTCGGGCAGGTGCTTGAAATGCTAATAATCTCGCGTAATGGGCTTCCCAGGACAGTGAGCAGTCACCATGTGTCCTTTACTAGTCACAATCTTCAGTGGGTCAGCATCAAAAGGAGCATCAGACTTACATTTCCGTTTCTGCTTGACGATAACTTGGTCTCCTCTTTTGAACACAGTGCTCAGAGCACAGCGGCATATGTCCGCATAGGTCTTCATTTTGCTTTTGTGAGACGAAGCACTAGTGTGAAGTTTACCAAAGTCAATAGATCTCTTATTGGTCCATTGTGGCAGTTTGGTTCCTATGGCTCTCCCAAACATTAAAGTGACAGGGCTTTCACCCTTGGTAGAATGGGGAGTTGACCTATATGCACAAAGCGTAGACTAAAGAACTGATTTGAGTTCAAGCTTTTCCAGCGTGGCACGCTGAACTGTCTTCTTGAGAGTACTCATAAATCTCTCGACCACACCATTCGCCTGTGGCCAGACAGGTGTGCTTTTCAGATGCTTGACATTTAGATGACCGAGAAAATCTTTAAATTCTCAACTATTAAAAGGCAGGCCATTGTCAGATTTCAAAATTGAAGGAACACCCCAAGTTGCAAAAAGACATTATTATTTCTAAACAACTTCGTCATGAGTACCTGATGACAGATCTTCCACAAGGGAAAAATGGGAATATTCATCAACAATTACTAGTAGAGGATGTCCTTTGTCAAGGGGTCCAAAGAAATCAATTGCAATCTTCTCCCATGCATGCTTTGGAAGATCAGACATGTTTAACGGATGCAGTTTCTTGGATCACAATGAGTTGCACAAATGACATCCCTTTAACTCTCATCAAGACGAGGGAACCACACACGGTCCCGGAGATCTCGTTTAGTAGCAACAATTCCATGATGTGCCTCAGGTGCCAGTTCAATAACCTGTTGCCTCAGACTCTCGGGTATGACAATTCTCGACCCTCGTAAGATGATGCCTTCTGGGGTAACTGAAAGTTCTTCTTGCACATTTTTAAATTTCTGAAATTCAAGGTCATCATGAAGAGTGGAGTATGTTTTTGACATGACTGATGTGTAATAATGTCTTTGAGAATCAGCAAATCTCGGTCAGTGCTCATGGCAGCAATGATTTGTTCCACTGATAGGTCAGCTGGGGTACTGGATTTCCCAATGAAGTTAACATAAGCATCAGCCACTTTAGAAGTAGTGCTGTGACACTGTATTGGCACATGTGAGAAGGGTGGTGATCTTTTCCTGGACAATGCACAATTGTATAAACATATTCCTGTAATCACAACCTCCACCTCTCAAATTTAGGGGGCATTTTGTCTTTAGGATTGGCAAATATGGTGAGCAATGCATGGTGATTGGTGACAACTGTGAAATGTTTTCCAAACAGGAACACATGAAAATGCTCACAAGCCCTAACTGCAGCGAGGCTTTCTTTTTTAGGTTGTGAATAGGCATGTTCTGTCCAAGACAAACTTTGGCTAGCATAAGCCACTAAGTGCCTTTGAGCATTGAAATATCCAGTGTGCTGGGCAAGGATGGCACCCAACCCAACTGGGCTTGCATCAACAACAATCTCCATCTATAATTTTGGATCAAAGTATGCCATATCAGTGGCGTTCTTAATTGCATGCTTGATTCTCTTGAAGCTTTGCTCACATTCACTCGACCATTAAAATGGGACATTTCATTTAGTTATGTCTCTCAATGGGGCACATTCAGTGGCAAAGTCATGTATATACCTTGAACAGTAACTGGCCATACCAAGGAAGGATCGCAGCATAGTTACATCTTGTGGGGGAGAAGTGGATGACAAGGCTTGTAAATTAGTTGGATCCGGAGTCATAGTTAAAGTGAGACCTGCATTGACAAATATACAGCACACTTGTGTAAGAACTTTAGCATGTTTCTTTGGTGTTGCCCTAAAAACTTGTATGTCATCACTGTAATTGAAAGCATTTGTGACTGGCTGTATTATGCGACGAATGACATCCTGAAAGAGTTCTGTAGCTGATGACACTCCGAAACTTATCCTTTTATATCTAAATAAACCAACATGAGTTGAAAAGGTAGTAATGTACCTGCAATTTTCTTCCAGTTCGAGCTGGTGATATCCTTTGTTCAAAATAAGGCGGGAAAAGACTTTAGCTCCTTTCAGCTGCATAATCATGTCAGCAATGTGTGGACCTGGATGTCGCTCTCTTTTAATTGCCTTGTTCACTTGGCACAAATAAACGCAGATGCACATGGCGCCTCCATTATCCTTTTTCGGCACTGCCACTATGGGTGATACCCATGGCGTTGAACCAGTAGATCGCTCAATGATGTCGTGCTTTAGGATTGTCTCAAGTTCTTTCTCAACAGCCTCTTGTAAATGAAATGCAATTCAACAATATCGTTGAGCAATAGGACTGATGCAGCAGTACTGAAACTGAGTAAACATGCACTCGATGAAGTGTCTGGCAAGACACGAATTGATGCTTGTACTCTTGCCTTTTTATGCTTCACAGTCGCTATGAATGAACCTTGACTTTGCAGTGGCATCGGAGCAGCCCACGTATACTCTTTGCTTTTCAATGGGGTCAAATGAAGCACTGGAGACAGTTCATTGTACTTTTCCTCTGGCATTATGTTTATCGACATACAACTGTCTGTGATTAAAGGTATGGGGCACCCATTCACTTTCTGTGTGATCTGGGCACAATGTCTGAATGAATTTTGCACTTTCACTTGTCGACCTTGCTTCGACCGGCATTCTTTCTTGCAAGAAGCTAATCCTACATGCACATGTCGTCCAGCAGTCAACGTTGACATCGCACACTTATCTTCCTCACTGTCACTTGACAATGATGGGGACAAACCTTTAGATGATGAATTTGATGACAATCGAAGTCGTTCAGTTTCTACTTGCCTCAACTGGTGTGGTCACTTGGTCTTGTGGGCATGCATAGAGCGTCGCATTTGGAACGGTCTGGCATCCATTTTGTTTTTTCAGCATGATGCACTTGATCGTTCCTCCATTTTGTTTTCTCGAAGCAACACATCTGATCTTTTTAAAAATAATCTTTATATTGATAACAAAAGTGCGACAATTATATCACTACAATCAGTTGAGGTACTTTCTTACTTCAGCATATATATATACATAGGTGAATCAATTACACTTATCAATACTTGACTTTCCAGTGTTACATTCTTTATAGCGTAGGTGAGACAGAAGGAGAGGGGATAGTTGGTGGAACACAAATATTACCACGATAGTCATTCCATTTGCCCCATATTTGTGCCCATTTTTTCGGGCAGCCCCTTGCTATATATACGGTTTTTCCCTCATCATGCACCAGTCCATGTCTGCTTTCCAGTCTTTCACTGTAAGTGCGGCACTTGCGCCCCACATTTTGGTGACATTCCGTTTTGCTACCATCAGGCCCAATGTCACCTATATTTTATCTTTACTATTCAGGTCTGTGGGTTCCCATATATTCAACAAGTATCTTTTGACATCGAGATCCATTCGCACCCCAAGGACTTCCTTCAAGCTAAGGTGTATACCTGCCCAGTATTTCTTGATATACATGCACTCCCACAGTATATGTATGAATGTACCTTCTTGGCCGCATTGTCTCCTACACCCCCAGTCTTCATTTCTACTCATCCTAGCTAGAGTTGATCCTGTGACATATATTCTATGAAAAATCTTTATTTGGACCAATCGAAGTCGAGCTGAGATTGCTATTTCTTTGGGGGAGGCCATCGCTTCTTGCCATTCGTCTTCATCCAGTTCTGAAATGTCCCTTTCCCAGCACCCACCGACCTTTCCTAGGGGGTCTAGGGCATTATTAATTAGTTTTTTATATGTTAGGGATATCGCTTTTGTTTGCATGTAACCGTCTAGGAGTCGGTCTTCTAGGGGTGAGGCCTCCGGAGGGGACTCCCCCTTCGGTATCTGTGACGTCAGTGCGTGCCTCACTTGCAGGTATCGAAAGTATTCTGTGTCTGCCATCTCATATTCGCGTTGAAAGGTGGCACATGATATAACCCCTCTCCCCTTCCACAAGTCGCCGCCCTTTGAGATCCCAATCATATCCTATTATCAAATCCCTTTGTTTTTCTCAAGGTGCCCAACTGCTCCAAATCCCACAGGGGAGTGGCCTGAGTTTTTTTTTGTTGCCCCCAGCCCATATTTCTAGTGGCTGCGTGCCACACTTGTACTGAGTGTCTGGTCGGCCCCGTGAGAGGAAATTTTGTGGGTTTAGAGTAAAGAGCCATATTAAAGTTTCCACCTGGTAAAAGCCATTTGTCCATTCTGTAGCCGGGGTCATCCCAATGTCGATATGTGCAATGATTGATGGCAGCCAAGTGGGTCGCCCACTAGTACTTTTTGATGTCCGGGAGCCCAATTCCCCTATCGTACCATCCCCTCACCATTTTTGGAAGTGAGATACAGGGATGTCGATCCCAGAGCAGTTCCCTCTGCACACTTTCCACCTTTTTAAAGTATCTCACAGGAACCTGGTTTGGGAAGTTCTGGAGGGCATAAAGGAAATGTGGTAGTGACACCATTTTAAATAGTGCGGCTCTTCCCAGTAACGATATTGGAAGAGTTTTCCAGTTACCTACATCTCGCTTCAGTTGTTGTAATGGGGGCAGTAGGTTACGCTCATAGTTAGCCCTGGGGTCTGCTGTTATGTACATCCCTAGGTATTGAAATCCTTCTTTTGCTTCCTGTACTGGGCAGTCTTTGGGCAGGGGAGGAAGTCCTCCACTGAGGACATAGATAAAGGATTTGCTCCAGTTGATTGTATATCCTGAATATGTTCCAAAATTCATAAATATATTAAGGACTCTATTCAGCGATGCCCTGGGGGATGCCAAGTACAATAGTATGTCATCTGCATAAAGGGAAATGCGGTCTTCCCAGTTTTCAGCCCATTTCAGACCCCGAATAATGGGGTCTCTACGGATCCAAGCCACCAAGGGTTCCAGAGTCAGTGCGAAGAGTAAAGGAGACAGCGGGTATCCCTGTCTAGTCCCTCGGCCGAGGGAGAAGACCGCTGATATTTTATTGTTGACGACCACCTGTGCCAGGGGTTCTGAATATAATAGTTTTACCCATTTGATAAAGTTTGGTCCGAATCCCATCTTACCCAATACCGCAAAGAGGTATGGCCATTCAATAATCTCAAAGGCCATTGTGGCATCCAAGGATACCACAACTGCATCCTCACTTATAGATTTCTGACGTCCCAACACCCCGTTAAGCCTCCTCAAGTTGAGTGCCGTGTTTCTATGATGCATAAATCCCGATTGGTCCAGGTGTACTAGTTTGTTGATTACCCGAACCAGACGAACGGCCAGTAGTTTGGCCAGGATTTTGGGTTCAGCGTTCAATAGCGAGATTGGTCTGGAACACTTGTTTCTGGGCTTACCTTCTTTGTGTATAGTGACCAGTGTGGCCACCCTCTGGTCCTGAGGGAGGACACCCAAGCCACAACTTTCTTCAAACATGCCTCTTAGATATGGCGCAATTTTGTCTGGTTTCAGCTTATAGAGTTCAATTGGCAGACCATTAGGGCCCATTGCCTTTCCAGATTGAAGGCTTCTTATGGCTTGGGCAACCTCGTCATTGCACTGTCTAGCTGCTCCATATCTTCAGTTGATAGTGCTGGGAGTGTTATATCTAAGAGCAGCGCTTTAGAATCTTCTTCTTGGAAAGAGGTGTGTGTTTGATAGATAGTGCAGATCTCCTGCGGATCTACTAATACTGCCCCTGACTCCGTCAGTAGTTCGGTGACCAGACGGTTTGATAGCTCTTTTTTATCTAGCCATGCCAATAGTTTCCCAGCCTTGTCACCTAACTCATACAGTCTACCTGCCTTGTCCCTACTCAATGTTTTGGCCATATCCGTGGCAATTGTTTTATATTCATCTCTCTTGAGTTTTAATGTGAGAAGTCTTTCCTGTTCCATTGGTCCCGCTGCTCCCTCCTCTATTTGAAGAATCTCTTCTTGTAGCCTGACCAATTCTTTAGTCTTTTCTTTACGCACCCCGGTGATCAGGGAAATTGCCTGTCCCCTTACGACTGCTTTGAAGGCCTCCCAAAGTGTTTGTGTTGACTCTACAGAGTCTTCGTTTTCCCGTAAATAATGTTCAATGCCTGCTGATAGTTTTTTCTTCACTACTGGATTCCGGAGATACCAAGGGTTAATCGGAGATATTCTGCCCACCTGTTTTCCGCCCAGTGCTACCCTGGCCATAAGCGGTGAGTGGTCCGAGATACCCCGGGCTACGTGTCGGATTTCCTGTATATTCCCTATCTGAGCTGCCGGGGTGAGAAGGTAATCTATCCGAGACAGGCTGTTATGTGCCCCTTGAGTGAAAAGTGTGCTGAAATGCCCGGGGTGATGCACCCTCCAAGTATCTACCAGCCCCATTGCGTCTAGAAAACCGGGAAGCCATCTCTGTGTGGGGCCTATGCTGCGGGGGGGGGGGACACCAGTCAAGTGTCCCGGACACGGCAGAGTTAAAGTCTCCACCCACCACCAGGCATCCCTCTGGGAACGTCAGCATAATATTGCCAAAATCTCTGAATGGCTGTCCCTGCAGCCCAGGTGGGACATATATCGTTACTATCGTTAGTGGCCTCCCCTCCCACTGCCCCGACATGGCCGCATATCTGCCCATCGCGTCCGTCCATGTGTGATTAGTTGACATTGGAAAGGAGTTCTTAAGCATGATGCCCACTCCCCTAGAGCCCGTAGTGAAACCTGAGTGGACAACCAGACGGTATCCCCATCTATTCAAAGCCTTACATGTATTACCGATGAGGTGCGTTTCTTGGAGCAGCACCGCATCCGGGGCGTCTCTTAATATATTGTAATATGATACTACGCTTTAATTTGTCCCCCAGACCGTTGACATTCCAAGATAGGAGCTTAAAACTTTTGTCCCACTGCGTTCCCATCTTTGTGCTCTTGTCTAATTGATTCCCTCTCTTTTCCTGCATCACTTGTCGTCGCACTATCAAATAACTCGTAAAACAACCCAACTAACCCCCTCCCTGCTCCCCTGCACTCTGGGCTTCGAACTGCCCAGGACCCCAACCATGCAGAGTGCCTGTCGCCCTTAACTGTAGACTAAAAGTAGAATATACTGGGGGGGATTCCACCACCCGACCTCTACCCATCATGATCACATTACAGACGCACTTGATCTTTGCCTCGCTTTGCAAACCGTTACAAAATGGTTCTCTTTCCTTCAGCCTTTGCATATCTGTCCAATGGCAGAACATTTACCTTCATGTGGAAAGGAAAATCCACATCGAAAACACAACTTCTTTTTTTTGGAGACATTACTTTATGGCCTTCTACCTTGTGTTTTGACTTACTTTTCACCTCAGCGCTGATTCACTTTGGGCTATTCCTGCCTCCATATTAGCTGCTTGTCTGTCTGCTCATTCTTCCGCTCTGCCAGCCAGGACTACTCGCTCCAAGCTGACTGTTTCTGTCAGCATTCGTTGTTTGAAGATGATGGCACTATTTGCTTTATTGATTGTATTCTTCCATTAAATCAACTTTATATGGCTGATTTATAGATCATTATGATATTTGAATTGTGCTATTTATGACTTTCTTTTATTCATGTAATTATAATTATCTGCAAGTTTTATAAGTGATCTTGTAACGGTTTTAATTAGCCAAACAATAAAGATTTATTAATTTACCCAAAAAACTATGCAGCCCAGCTGCAATGCTCTGCCCTCTGGCTAGTAGGACATCATCTCGCCAAAACAGGCCTCTCAACAGAACAGACACATTCAGGGGCCCTGCACACAGGGCAGGCCCTAAATTAGATTGAACAGGACAGGGCCCTGGGCGGAAAGAAAATTTGGTGTTTGTTGTGGGGATGGGGCGTCGTTGTGCTGTAATGGCAAGAGGTGTGGGGAAGATGAGAGGAGAACAGGGAGTTGATGGGGTACTAACAGTTATGCTGAGGTACATTAAGGGCTGATTTCAAAGTCTTTAACTGGACCCAATTGAGACCAAGTGGGATGGACGAGCTGCTGTTTGCATAACATTGTCAGGCAGCTTCCTGCTGCACCCCTCAGAATATTGGCGCCTGGGCCCAACGCGCCGATGCCCTTGGCTGGCCCTGCCCAAACAACGCACTCTTCCTGAACATTAAAGTTCCTATGAAGTGCATCGTACTCCTAAATGTAGCGCAAACGTGTCTGCTCA
The DNA here is from genome assembly GCA_963921515.1 of Calotriton arnoldi. Taxonomy (NCBI): domain Eukaryota; kingdom Metazoa; phylum Chordata; class Amphibia; order Caudata; family Salamandridae; genus Calotriton; species Calotriton arnoldi. The sequence continues at coordinate 173,825 of CAWUFW010015338.1, forward strand.
ACGCCCTGAAATAAACTCAAACGACGCCCCCTTATGCCCCTGCTATCTCACTGAGGGGCCTCCCAACTCGAACATCGCGATTTCTTCCAACGATTTGGCAGGCTGGGAAACTGCAGGCCTGAATACCAGGGGGGACCTGTTTGAGGATGGCATTTTCCTTGATTTTGAGATCCTGAACTCTCCCAGTAAACTCTCCGCAGGAGAGTTCCTCTTGTATGGCATAATTCGGCTTGCAATGCACCAAACTTGGTGGACAACCCAACAGTAACCTCACACAAACATACACCTTATTACGGGCTCTCCACACAATGGGACACAAGAGGAGATTAGTGTCCTGGCTGTATAGAGGGGTTTGGATTCACCCGGGAGTCTCCCTACACACACTCAAGTCTGGCTCAGAAGATGAACTTCACATAGTTTTCAATGATAAGGATTGGCAAGTCACTGCACAATACCTCTCACAAGTTCCTTGTAATGCTCATTTCAAATGTATACAAACCTGTATTCTCCACAGAGCATATCTGACCCCTCAAAAATGACATGTACTTTTCTTCTTAGCCTCTCCGACTTGCCCCAATGTGCCACAGACCCCAGCACACCTGACCCACATGTTGTGATGTGGCAGCCCTTTTGATCATGAGTGCTATCCAGGTTAACAAAATTTTCGGAGAGACCCCCCCCCCCCCATCATTCTCCAAGAACAGCCCTCTTGGGGGGGATACCCAGGCCCTGAGGGAGCTATGTTCACCAGTAGATTCCTGGATTTCGCTCTCCTGCTCGGGAGCCAGGCCATCTCCCGGCAATAGAAAACCTTAGTCCCTCCTATCTTACTCTCATAGCATTGGGACCTTCAACACTGGGCGCAGGCTGAAGGAACCTCCTAGAGACGAGAAACAGTGTCTCCACTGAATACCCATTGCAGCCCTGTGGGACACCCTTGTTCTAGCCCACAAAATATTGCTCTCCAATGACAATCTCCCACCCTGAAGGGGTGCTCCCCTGTACTTTGTCTTGGGAGATCGTGATCGTCACATGCCTTTCCCCCTCCCCCTGCAGTTGGGGGACCTTAATAAGGTTCAGGCTATGCCTGGGCGGAGCACGTGGATTTTTACTCCGTGGAATTCCATGGAGTCATCAGAAAAAGTCTATGGAATTCCACGGAGTTCCGCAAGCGGACGGAGTTCCCTCTATGTAGGACCATCCCTGTTGTTTTGTGAAAGAGGGGGAACATTCAGACCTCTTTCTAAATACTTCGCATGCCATGAAACACACTGGTAATTATTAGGGATTACTATAGGCAGCAAATGGAGTTTAGGAAGAACAGCAGAGGCCCTGACCTGCGGACCCAGTAAGTACCCGACCCTGCCCTTATTTGCTGTTTAATGTGCACTTGTCCACAGTCCGACTGCAGGCAGTGAGAGATGCAACAAACGTGAACAGTGCTCACTGCAACTTGGAGTATTCAGTGACTGCACTACGAGGAGGCTATTGCTTTCTTTTAAAACGGGAATATCAGCTATTGATTTGGAAAGCCTTAGCATGCCACTGCTTGCCTGCTGTGCGTGACTTTGCCCTGTTTATTCTATTGAGGTTACAACTTACCACAATTACTTCTCCCCGCCGGTTCTATTTGTGAATTCTACAAAGATATTTACATAGCACTTTTTTTGGTATTTCTTTAGCGCTGGATCCATTATTACTGTAGCTTTGTAGTCCGTCAACTGCCCGCAGCTTTCCCTGCAGAGGTGTATGAATGCTACTGCAAGCCTGAGGTGTCAGTTGTCAAGCAAGGGAACTGGGACTCAGCCTTTTAAAGGGATCATCAGCAAATAATGCCACGTACAGCAACTATTTCATGTCTGTCTGTTTTTATGCACAATGGTTAGATTGCACTGCCCGAATCCCTAGAGATATTATTTTGCCGGTGGTTTTTGAGTCCGAGCTCTCTATCACCACCATTGAGTGTTTCGTTTTTTTTTTCCTGACTGCAATCCGGGCTCCACGTGTCTGTCCCTCCTTTCCTCTGCTGCTTGTTTGGTGGTGTTCAGGCTGGGTTCAATGTGTGTGATATGTGTCAAACTACCTGCTGCTGCTTGTGGTGTTTGTTGCAGCTTGCTGGTTTTACTTACAATCTGGACTCCGTGTGTCCCTCCTCCACCGCCCCGGGTTGTAGTGTTTTTATAAAAAAAAAATTGTGCAACAGCAAAATTGGGACAGTAAACAGGGTTATTAGTGCGCAAGGGGCCATAATTGGAAATGCTATTTATATTATTCACCGGTGAGTAGCCGCGCTATATAAGCCCCTGACTGATCGAAGACAACGCCATCCTCGACCCGTCCCAATCCGGATTCCGCAGCAACCACAGCACCGAGACCGCCCTACTCGCCGCCACCGACGACATCCGCATTCTCCTCGACCAAGGCCACACCACAGCCCTGATTCTACCTGACCTATCAGCAGCATTCGACACCGTCTCCCACCGCACACTCACCACCAGACTATGTGACATCGGCATACCAGGAGCCGCCCTCGAATGGATCCGATCGTTCCTCACCGGCAGAAGCCAAAGGATCAGACTGCCACCCTTCCTCTCCGAACCCACGAAAATCAACTGCGGAGTGCCCCAGGGATCATCGCTCAGCCCAACCCTCTTCAACATCTACATGGCCCCCCTCGCCGCCATCGTCTGACAGCACGGCCTCAGCATAGTATCCTACGCCGACAACACCCAACTCATCCTCTCCCTCACCAAGGACCCCACCACTACCAGACTCAACTTCCAGGAAGGAATGCAGGAAGTCGCAACCTGGATGAGCAACAGTTGCCTGAAACTCAATGCGGAGAAGACAGAAGTCCTCATCCTCGGAGCCACCCCATCGGCATGGAACAACACCTGGTGGCCCACCGCCCTCGGCAGTCCCCCGACCTCCACAGACCACGCCAGAAATCTAGGCATCATACTCGACTCCTCCCTCTCCATGAACCGACAGGTCAGCGCCGTCACCTCCAGCTGCTTCAACACCCTCCGCATCCTCCGTAAGACCTTCAAATGGATCCCCCCCGAGTCAAGGAAAACAGTCACCCACGCACTCACACCAGCAGACTGGACTACGGAAACGCCCTCTACGCCGGCATAAACAAATCTCTGCTCGGCAAACTCCAGACTATACAGAACACCGCCGCCAGACTCGTCCTCAGAATCCCTTGACAAGAGCACATCAGCCAACACCTACGGAACCTCCACTGGCTCCCCGTCGAGAAAAGAGTCACTTTCAAGATACTCACCCACGCCTACAAATGCCTGCACAACACCGGACCCCAATACCTCAACAACATAATTACCCTCCATTTACCCAAAAGAAACCTCCGCTCTGCCAACCTCGTCCTCGATGAAACCCCTCGCATCCACAGAGCCAAAACAGGGGGAAGAGCCTTCTCCTACATCGCAGCCAAGTCCTGGAACGAGCTCCCCACCGACATCAGATGCGCCCCTTCCCTGAACACCTTCAGGAAGGCTCTCAAGACCTGGCTCTTCGACCGAACGGAACTGCTGACCCCTCCCCCCTCTCCCCCTCCCTTCCCCCCCCAGCGCCTTGAGACCCTCACGGATGAGTAGCGTGCTTACAATTCCCTGATTGATTGATTGATTGACTGATTGATTGATTGACTGTGTGTCGAGCGAGTCAATCTAGTCACATTTGACCGTACCTCCAGCTCAAGAGCTTTGATGCAGTTTTGGAGCACCTATTGCCCTGTTGAAGCCCCGATTTTTTGACTACTGCGTTTGCACATCATGTTTTATGGTGGTGTGTTTAGTGTTCGTCTGTATATGCACTCATTCCTTGTCTCTGTGGCCCCCACATCAGGTCATTCATGTGGGACCACTCACCCTCCCCTCAAGGTACTAGAATCGAAACTGTGAAAGGACTATTCTCCTTCCTGTTGAGGTAGGGCATTGAAAATGTGGAAGGACTACTCACCTTCCTATTAGTCTCTCTCCTGCCAGTTGCCTTACAGGATCGGCAGACATCTTGGAACCCCCCCCCCCCTTATACCTCTTAAACACAATAATGGTCAAAATTCAAATCTTCAAGAAAGAATCTCGACTGAAAGCCTCAACGGATTACTCTACTCGTCTAAGTTGATTATAATTCATGCTGTTTCCTCTCACTCTATACCTAACTTTAATGCAACACTCAATGACTTCTTACATCTTAATTGCTTCATTTCATACTAGCTTTTTTTCCCTGTTGCAGCCTGGATCTTTCTTAAATTAGAATTAATTTTACTGACTTCAGTGAACCACTTTAAGCTGCCTGTGTGGTGACTCTCCCTGAGACCCCACCAGATCCTTCATATATTGCCGAAGGTTAGCGGCGTCAATGTGCCACAAGCTTCAACTGGTAAACAACCCTTCACTCTGTCCTCTCCTTTTACCTGTCTTACCTAGGGTCCCCAGTGGCTCTACACTGCCACTGCACTCGTGGCACTCTCCCCTTCCCCACCATCATCCCCACCTCACCATCTATTCTCTACAACAATGTCGACAAAACGAATGAAAGTTGGTGCCAACTACTATAAGATCATTTACCCCCCAATCTGTCCAAAGCTTTGGAAAAAAGGTTCAAACATAACATCCTTGAACAATTTCCTAATTCCTTTTTCGTCGACCAATACCACAGGGGCCGATATGGGAGGCTCAAAACTGACCTCATTTTCTTCACCAACAACATCTCATATTGGATCACTGTCTTCAACAACTCATTTAACATTACTTCCTTCTCCTTAATCCCACATGGGTACCAACTAAAAATGTCCCCTTCAGCTTGCTTCAATGGATCACTCACTATATCCCTTTACAACAACGGTAAGGTCATGATTCAAGCTAAAGACACATGTCTCTCTCTTTTTACCACTTATTATCATCCCTGCTAACCATCCTTGGCACTCTGATCCCTTCTGACTCTCCAATGGACTCCTCCCTCACTTCACACTCATCTTTCCCAATCCACCTGGACGCCAGAAGGCAGTTCCCCCAAGAGGGACAGGATTCCCCTCTGGCCCACCCGCTCCCCTTCATCCCTCCTGCTTTCCCTCCTCCCAATCTCTCCAGCCAGGACGTTATCCTCAACACCCCATCCCAGCCAATGGCCAGCACTCTCATCTGCCCCAATGTACCATCCCAGAACTTCGAAGAAACTTTCCCCCCAACTAGGTTATTCACCCCCTTATTCAGACCATATTTCCAACAGCCAGACTACCCAGTTCGCATAGCGACCTCTCCACCATAGGCTCTTCCGTCTTATCCATCCCACCCTTCTTCTCCTGATTCCTCTTCCCTTAACCTGATTCCTTCCCACACCCCATACATCTCTCCACACCCCACGCTCATTCCTGTACTGCCGCTCGACCCATTACTCCCTTATGGCAACCTCTACCTTTCCCCTCCCCTTTTCTCTATCCAAGAAGAACCATCCACATCCTACATCTACCCTCCTGGACCAGGACCATTCTCCTCATCATCAATGTCTCCTGCCCCCATACACTCACACAACCTAGCTCATGTGTCATCACCCCTCCCCCTCTCTTAATCTCCTCTGCCCCACTGCCTTTCTTTGACTCATATCTTTCCCCTCCCCACACACCTTCATCCCACCACAGCCTTCACCCTTCTCCACCTCATTGTATACACAATACATCTATCTCTTTCAATGAATGCCCTGAGAATTCTTTCTACACCACAGCAGCACCCGCACTTATTACCAGCCAACACCACTTGACTCTACACCCTCCTCATTATAATCCAATACCCCACCACATCTTCATTCTTCCCCCTTCCTCACTCTACCTCTCAAATTGAATTCCCCTCAGAACACGTAGCCCCTATCGAGCAACATAACAATCCGTGCTCAGCTCTGCTCACCTTAGAAAATAACCTAGGCCACCTCATCTCCTCAATCTCCCAGCTTGAAGCTACAATCTCCCACTTAAGTTCTAAAATGTCTACTGTACCCGACTCCCCACTCTCCCTGGCGAGTACAATACCCCAAACTCCTTATCCCCAGGAGTACTCTCCTCCCATGCCCCAAAAGAGCTGCACACAATCTCTCCCCAACAGAAATTTCCAATTTACTGGCTAGCTACAATACCCCTAACTCCCCCACCTTCTCTTCTCCAGACAACACAAATCATTGCACTATACTGACCAAACATCAGCCATTTACAACCCAGGCACCAACCTACAGGAACATCACCCCTATACCTACTAAAAGCCCTGACACCCCCTTGACCAAAACAGTCATCTCAGAGCTGCGCTGTTTGCTTTACAACTGTAGATCTGCAGCAAAACACAAGCTGGAAATCTCAGACACCATCATTCACTACAATCTTGATCTACTTTTCCTCACTGAGACCTGGTTCAATGACACCTCTCACACTATTCTCGATCTTCTGCTCCCCCCCGGACTATTCCATTATCAGGAATGATAGGGTGGATAAAGTTGGGGGAGGCGTCGCAGCGGTCTTCAGAAACTCCCTTCAATTCAAGGAACTTCCCAGTAGCTCTTTCTTCACATTCAAATGCCTTTCTGTAGCACTTCATGTACTGCACAGCTCCCCTTTGAGGTTTCATGCCATTTATCACCTCCAGGTGGCTACTCTGCCTGTACTGAGGAATTCACTGACTTTGCAAATGACTAATACTCACAAAGTGATAAATTGATCTTTCTAGGAGACTTAAATCTGCACTCAGGAATTTTGGAAGAATAAGCTGCAACCCAGCTTGCCACATTTCTCTCAGGAAATTATCTCTTACAACACAGCTCAAAACCAGCAAATTCCTAGGGCTCCACGCTTGACCTTATTATTTCCAAAGAAGACATGCTAACAGTTGATGATCCTATACCAGTCGACTGGTCTGACAACTTCCTCGTCCCCTTCTCAATGCATCTATCTCATTCTGTAACCCGTGGCCAACCTAGAAGGGCAACTACCTGGTTTCACAACACCAAAAACATCGACCTTGACACACTCTGCAACACAGCTATGAAGACACTACTAGTCTTCAGCCCCAACTCTGACGTCAATGATTTAACCACCCAGTGTCTCACCAATCTTTCTGTCTTGATAGACAATGTTGCCCCACTACAAATCAAAAATAAAAGGCCCACACCTGCTGCCCTATGGTTCAATAAGTCCCTCTATCAAGAAAGAAAAAAACAGAGGCACCTGGAGAAGAAATGGAGACAGTCCCCGTCCACTATTAATCTCTCTGATCTTCGTTATACAAGATCGCGCTATCACAAACACATATTTAGAGAAAAAGCAAATCACTTCAGAACCCTCCTCGACTCTGCCAAGAACAGACCTAAAAAACACTTTGACCTAATCAAAACTACCAGCAACTCTTCCTCAACCATCAAATTTGATGACCCGCCCAAGAAAGCAGCAGAATTTGCACAATTCTTCAATGAAAAAGTGAAATTGCTCATTGACCATGTCACTCATCCTACCCCCTTGAGGATTGCAAATCCAAAGACTCCTGGCGCAGCTTTGACGTCATCACCGAAGATGCCCTCCTCAAGAGCCTTCTGAAAACAAAACCGTCAAACCATTCTATTGACCCCATCCCTAGCGACATTGCAATAGACTTCTACATCTACACGCTCCCCTACTGGACTCATCTGGTTAACCTCTTCCTCAGCCAAGGCTCCCTTCCTGAAGTCCTCAAAACAGGTCAGGTTACCCCACTTCTAAAGAAACCCTATGCTGATGTGAATGACCTTAACAATTTCGCCCTATCACCAACCTCCCTTTCCTTGCTAAAATCACTGAAAGATGTATAGCGGAGCAACTCTCCCAACATATTAAGGACAACAACCTTCTTGATGAATTTCAATCCAGCTTCAATCAAGGCTGCAGCACTGAAACAGCACTGCTACAAGTTATCGACGATGCCCTGCGAGTACTCAACTCAGGCAACTCCTGTCTCCTGATCCTTCTGGACCTATCTGCAGCCTTTGACATTTTAAACCATAACACTCTTCTGAACACACCAAAATCAAGAATGGGATTTGAAGGCACAGTGCTCAAGTGGGTTGAATCCTACCTCTAGGGCAGATCTCAGATGATTAAAATAGCAAACTGTCTCTCTACATCAAAGGCTGTGGATCAAGGCATCACTCAAGGCTTGCTCACCCTTTTCAATCTTTACATGGAACCTCTGGGAAACCTTCTAAAAAAGTCTGGGATCCATTATCACCTCTATGCTGACAACGCCCAACTCAACCTAAAGGTGTCTGCCGCACACAACATTTCAATCCTCAACACCACCCTCAACTATATCCAAGATTGGATGACATCTCATCATCTAATTCTGAATCCCTCTAAAATTGAATTCCTTCTTCTCTCAACCTCAAACTCTCCACCTCCTGTTCAATCTTGGATGGATAATCTGAACATTCTTAACAACAAACCTACCACCGTTGACAATGCCAAATACCTAGGTGTCATCCTTGACAAAACACTCAACTTACACTCCCAAATCAACACCACGCTACCAACTGCGCCTTCTCTGGGGAATTCGGCGTTTAATTCCTGAGCAAGATCTTTGGTACTCTCCAGACTTGACTACTGTAATTCTCTCCTTGCTGGCCTCCCCATAACCCACCTATCCTCCTCTAAAATCCATCCTCCATTCAGCGGCACATTTCGTCTATGGGGCTAAAACAAATGACTAAATTTCACCCATACTGATTTCTCTTCGCTGGCTTCCCATTGAAGCTAGGTCAATATACAAGATTGCATGCATCACCCATAAAGCCATACACACTTCCACTCCTCACTACCTGGCTAACAAACTGGAAATATCAGGCGGCTCCAGATCTTCTTGTAATGCTGAAAATGTACTGCTCGAACCTCCAACTTTCAAAATGGAAAGACTTATGGCGCAATCCTTCACTGGTAATGCGACTAGAATTTGGAACTCGCTACCTCCAAACTTTCAGACCACCGCCTCTTTCCGGACTTTCAAAGCAGATCTTAAAACTCTTCTCTTCCAAAGACAATTCACCTTGCCCAGCTTCCCACCAGGCATACGCCCCCTCAACCCAGGTCATGACCCTGATTGCCATATGACACTCACGAGAACTACTATGACCGACCCTCCGTCTCAATTTTGTAAATATGTATTCTGTACTTGTATAACCCTAATCACTCCACCTTTTCTTATAATGTAATCTTGAGTGAATCTGTAACTTGTTAATCTGTAACTCTCACCACGAGTAACAGTTGTACCTATTAGTAGTCTTACCTACTTCCATGCTACTCTCATTCCTTATGTAATTTACTTCGCTCTATTGTAAAGAGCTCTGACACCTCTGCGTATGTCGTGTAGTTCCTATATGACCTATACAGGATCTGCGCGTTTGGATAACATAAACTGTGGGACTGGTGGCAGACTGATTCCGTGCACCCCCACTGGGTATGTTAGCATGTCTGTATCAGCTAGCTCACAGTGCCACTATAATCTCCTCTTACCAGGGAGAGAATAGATTCTGGCAACCTCAGAACATGACAACCCTGATCCCTCAGGATCGTGGAAACAATGTACTACTTTTCGCTCAGTCATTCGTGCTTACTTAGTTTGTCTCAGACAAATACACAGAATAAACAAGCTGGGCGTTTTCAATAAGCATTTATTCAACAGTTGTTATTTGGTGTAGAATAGATGTGCTTCAACAACTGTTAGACAGTATAAGATATAAATGATTAGCAGTACTATAAAGGTGAATGGATGGTATAGCTCTATCATCTTGCAATAATCATGAATACATTAGAGTATAGAAAAAACATGATAAAAGATGCGTACTCCTACGATGCCTCCCTAACTAGATGTACCTAAGTGTACCTAGCAGGTATGTAGGTGTTAAGCCAAGAATTCCTCAACGATCTAGTCAACCCCGTTACCTTAAGTGAGACTGTGTACCCCGTCCTGGTCTCGAGCTAGACACCCCGCGAGGGATGTTAGACCACTGCGAGCTGAAGTGTCTGCATGCAGGAACCTCAGCGTCTCTGGTCAGTGTGTCAGCCGGGAAGTCTCGGTCTCCTCTAACTGTCTTAGCAAGATGTGATGTATATATACCCATAGGTCTCCCCAGGGGTCCTACCTTGCTATATTACTGTGTCGGCCTAAGGGTGACGTTGGGCCTGAACCTTGTACATAGATTTTATACAGGAGCTGGTAGTCCTGCTGTGCTTCCAAGAATCCTCATGCATAATGTATGAGATTTCATACTAGGGAAAACCCGCGTTCTGACTGCAGTGTAATATCTAGGTAAAAGGTCAGTCCCTGTAAACCGTGACGAGTGTAATGTAGGGGGAGAATATAGGTGGCGGGTAATGAGATTACCGGGGCCTATGTTATGATACCTATATGGAATATAACCCCCACTCCTCTGCCGAATGGAAGACCTAGTTAAATTCTAAACGTACTACTAGGCTGACTAGATACTGGTAGGCAAATGGTAAAAAAACATTCGTTTCTTTTTATGCTTAAAAACAATGTTTAAAATGTTTGGTTTTTTTAAAATCTGAAAAGAGGTAAAAAATGGAAATTGACACTCAAGCTATAGCTCTAATATGTCCGTAGGTATAGTTCGAACTACTATAAGCATTTGAAAGCCATGCATGCTCAAAAAGAATGTCAATTTTGATACGGAGTTCCAATTTTCCGTTTGTTTTCCAAAAGTCTAATTTTTCCCCAGCACACGACTGGCCAAATGAATCAAATGTTTGTGTCCTGGCTGGTAGACGCAACATTCTCGTTGCTTGCTTCCTCAGCTGGTGGTCCCTGTAACACCTTGCATATTATAATACAGATGATCTTCCATACTGTCCACAGCCTGTGCTGGGGCAGCCTGTGCGCCATCCAAGGCCTGGGTGTCAGAGGAGGAGCCGGTGTCCATACCAACAGGAGCAGATACTACCTGCGGTGGCTCTAGGAATGCCGCCATCAACATGGGAATACGCTTGGGACACTGCAGAACATGGACCGTTATCGGGTCCAGTAAAGCATCAACGTCCGGTCGCGCACATGATGGGAGTGTCAGACAGAGATCCAACACGCATTCTTCTCCGCAAAACAGGCATCGGAGGACAGGTAAGATGCAGTCCATCCAGACTGGTCTAAATTACAAGAACCAAGAAGCACTTAGTTCTCTTAGGCGAGGTGTGCCTAGAAGTTGTACCATGCGATCACGGTATTTTCTCTCCAGGAGTACTGTTTCCATCTCCTTGGTGACTGGGACGTCCATTGCATAGCAGAAAAACGACAATCAGGATACCTGCTATTAGAAACAGGATCAGTGGCAGCCCTCCAAAGATGCTTCCAAATATGGAGTGTATAAAGTTTGGTATAACTCCGAGGACCGTCTGAAAGGTGCTTAATAGTCCAGAACCTATGTTCTTAAATAGGTGGACAATGCCTGTCGTATCAGACATATTAAAGATACGATTTACCATTTCTGCAAAATGAAAAGGGCAATTTGTACGTATAAGTGCCTGTATCTCTGCCGAAGACCTTGCTACTTGAAGATCAAAAGTCTCTCGAGCGGAGGTTAAGGGCACAGGTTTCTGTATAAGCATGGCTTTCATTCTGCTCAAAGTATCAAACCGTATTAATGAAACATTTAGCAAAGGCCATAACGGCGCCTCCCTGATTGTATGTGTTGGTAGAAACAATACTTGCATACAGCAAGTAACCCTGGAACTCACAGTTACCAGATATGCGATGCCCGGAAGCATCCCACAGCAACCTTGATCGTTCAGCATCAAGTAACTCCTATTTGAAAGTAGCCTGAACACTGGAGTGATCACGGCAGCTGGGGCACCCTTTAAGTGACAGGATAAGTTTGCTACCGAACCATTACAGGCCCCATGAAGCATTATATCCTGGCATATACATTGTAGACAATCAGCCTGATGCTCTATTCCTGACCGAAACCTGGCTGAATGAGGACTCGGCCCCGGAGATACTCAAAGCCCTCCCGTAGAATAGCCATTATCCATAAATTGTCCTTACAGTGCACCTGGAGATGGCTAATATTGATGGAAGCGAAGCTGCCTTCTTCTCGCTCACGGCGGCCCTGAACTGCATTATAAAGGGTTTCCTGATCTACCGACCTCCAGGGCCCTCCACTCAGTTTGCGTCCAGCCTAGTGGAGCAGCTGATACAACCTGCACTTCGTTATAACAAAGTGCTAGTCTTGGGGGATATGAATTTACATTTCGATGATCTAACTAATTGTGAAGCTCAATCTCTCTGTCAGGAACTGGCCGCTCTCCAATTAGTATTGAAATCAACTCTCCCGACTCACCAACAAGGCCACATATTAGACCCGATCTTCGCCAACTGGTTTGATCTGGAAACTGAACCTCCAATCGCAGTCCCTTGGTCGGACCATCATCTTACCCCCTTTTCTGTCCCCTTAGCTACCATCCCACCTACTGGTACTAAGGGCTTAAGCAGGCCACATAGGAAATGGGCTAGATTTACCCCTGCAAGCTTCAGTCACGCCCTCCAGCAGAGCTGCCCTCTTATGGGTAACGATATTGAGGTGGCTTGTAGCAAAGTGGACGAATGGATTACGGAAGCACTGGATAGAGTAGCCCCTTGGTCCTCCAGTGCTCAGAGCAGACAGCTAAAATCTGCACCTTGGTTCAATGAAGAACTAAGAATAGCAAAGAAATCCTGTAAGCGTCTAGAACGCTTATGGAGAAAAGATTTCTCAGATCACAGGAAGGCCGAATACAAGATAAATTTAAAACACTATCACTCCCTCATAAGAAGAACTCACGCTACCTACTACAGGGATAGAATAGAGCAAGCTGTGCTCTCCTCCAAAGAATTATTTATCATTTTTAAAGACATATCCTCACTTGCAAGAACTGTGTCTCCAACTTCCAGCTCAGTGGAATCATGTAATAAAATGGCGGATTTCTTTGCGGAGAAAGTAGCAAAAATTTACACTACCTTTCCGGATAAGGCACGCAATGGGATCTCCTGCCAGGTGGAGAGGACCAACGTGGAGGAGGCAAACCGCCTCTCCAAATTTGTTCCGCCCTCCTTTGAAGACCTCAAAGGCATAGCCTTAAGTATTAAATCCGGCTCTCCCAGAGACCCCACAACACCCAAAATTATGAGAGATGGCCTGGAGATCCTAATACCCCACATCAGGCAGCTCCTTGAACTCTCCTTCGCTGTGGGCGTGGTCCCAAAACGGTGGAAGCAAGCAGTTGTCCTCCCCATAAAAAAGAAGCCGGGTGCCAACTCGAGTCAGCTGGAGAACTTCCGCCCTGTCTCACTCCTGCCATATTTCGCCAAAATAGCCGAAAAAGTGTTTAATACTCAACTAACAGCCCACATTAACCGGCATAGTTTACTTCACCCCACATAATCGGGCTTTAGGGCTACGTACTCCAGAGTCGGCGCTGCTCTTGACAACTGAGACAATACGCAGACAGGTAGATGATGGCCAGACAGTAGCACTGGTCCTTCTGGACCTCAGTGCGGCCTTTGACACTGTATCTCATAAACTGCTCTTACAGCATCTCAGTGAAGGCGGGCTGGACAAAACAGCACTAAAATGGATGGCTGGCTGCCTTGCAAGACCAGAGCTTTCAGGTGGCCCAACGACCACACTACTCCAAAAGAATTGCACTATCCCAAGGGGTCCCTCAAGGCTCCATACTGAGTCCCACTCTTTTTAATCTTTATATTGCTCCGCTGGCAGAGATTATAGAAAGGCATAGAAGCACTGTCGTGTCATATGCAGACGACACGCAATTGGTGGTCTCGCTGTCACAGACCTCCGAGGCAGCAGCCACGAATTTCTCCACTTGCCTACAGGACCTATCATCTTGATGACAAATAACTGCCTGAAACTAAATGGCAGCAAAACAGAAATTCTAGTGGTAGGAAAATCTCCCTCTATCTGGTCATCGGCATGGTGGCCACAAATATTGGGCCCCATCCCCTCCCCTAGTTATCAGGTTAAAAGCTTGGGTGTATGGTTAGATTCCAATCTCTCCTTTGAGGCTCACACCAAAAAGGTGGCGGGGAAATGCTTAGGAGTTTTGAGAGGATTACGGAAAACTCTGGATGTGCTCCCTATCTCAGCCAGGAAAACCCTAGTCTATGCATTTAGTAACATCTCACCTGGACTACGGAAATGCTCTATACCTAGTAGCTACTAACAAATGCCTGCATCGGCTTCAGTGCATTCAGAACGCGGCTGCTCGCCTGGTTCTGATGCTTCCCAGGAGAACCTCTACCAGGAAAGCTCTCTCTGCCCTACATTGGCTACCACTTAAGGAGAGAATACTCTTCAAAACCTTGTGTATTAGCCACCACATCTTACAGGGGAAAGGGCCTAGCAATTTACACAATCTACTCACACCCTACACTCCAACTCGTCATCTTAGATCGACCGGTACCTACTACTTGGTCAAGATCCCTAAAGTTAAGAAAGCTAGAATGGGAGCCCGCTCCTTCAGCTATCTAGCCTCCAAGCACTGGAATTCACTTCCTCTCTCCCTTCGTGCTGAACCATCGGAGTCACTCTTCTGGAAGAAATTGAAAACTTGGCTCTTCCGCACTTAAGGCCCATTTTCTTCTATTCCTGCCCCTTGACATCTGACGAGTCTGTGCCTCAGCGCGGGGACACACCAGTGGGTGTAACCAGGCGCTTTATAAACTTGCCTATTATTATTATAAGTGATCTGCTTAAAGTATTCTTGCAGTCTGTACCACTTAGAAACACTTCTTTTTCCCCACTCAGAACCTGTACGGTAATTCCTTGATGAATTCCCTACCCATTTCTTCATTTCTTCATTTCTTCATATCTGCATGCCTGCATTTGTTCTAGGCAATAATGGAATTGAAATGTTGTGACCGGGAGAGTTATGTGGCCATGGATTAACCATTCTGTGGACGGTGATTCTGCCACTGTAAATGTTAATCTGTCCAGTTTTTCAACGCGCAGCATTGTATACTTCGCTCCCCTCTGTGCCTTTTCTATCTGTTTCTCTGTCAGATTGTACGAGGAAAACAGAGACATGATGTTTATGAAACGCCAAGGCACATAGCCTGCGCGCAAAGATTGCAGCGTCCAGCTTAACAACATAATAGAACGTAATTGTGATTGTCCGTATTGTAAAATGAACAAGTCTTGTTCTAGTACATCAATAGCAGATGATACAATGTTGCCCAGTGAATATATTCTGGATGTTAGTGTCATTAACCCATTGTCGACCACTGCTAGAGATTTCTCTATGTTTATACAATCTATTTCTCGTAATCTTTCTGCGGCCTCTTG
Organism: Calotriton arnoldi; assembly: GCA_963921515.1. Lineage (NCBI taxonomy): Eukaryota > Metazoa > Chordata > Amphibia > Caudata > Salamandridae > Calotriton > Calotriton arnoldi. The sequence goes on from CAWUFW010015338.1 coordinate 189,200, forward strand.
TTGTGATATTTTCCAAATCTCATTGTAGACAGCATAATAGAAACGTTTGTGACGTGGCTACTTAGGACCTAATAAAAAAAAACATAGGTCCACATCCTGTGAAAGTAAGGATAAGTGTTGTTTCACCTGTGTGAGTGTTGAGGTTTTTAGCCAATCGAGGCATAACTTCCCAACACTGTATGATGTCACTACCCCTGGGTGTTGTCTTTGCACATAACGTGGATCTGGCCTATTAATACTAAATCCTTTAGTTTTACCCAAGAATCTTTCTTGACAGTTATTGGTGTCTACGGGCCAAACCAACCATTCCTTCCAATCGGGGTCTGTTCTATTGCTTTGCAAAATGTCATCTATTGTAACCTGTCTTTGTGATGTTACATTCTCCTCAGTGTGTGATGGTGCTGGCACCCGAGGTGTATTCAGATCTTTATTCCTGGCTAACCCAAGACAAGTTGTTTGTTGCGCTGTTTCATTCATGAACATTATTTGTTGAGGAATCAGACATGCTCTAAATAGTGCCTCTGTTCCCTGGACCTGCCAGTCTCTAGTACGCCAGACTGAGGTTAAGTCTATTGTGTCTTTCCATAGGTTGAACCCTTGTTCTGACAACTGGGCAATAAAAGTAGCAGAATAGATCTGTTTTGTGTTTGTCAACATATATTTCTGTGCTTGTGTAGGTGCAACCTTCTAGTAATATGAGGCTGGGTCCGATGTGTTAAACCCTGAAAAATATGGACATTTTTGTACAAATGTCTCTGAACTGCTTTTTGGCGGTGTTGGGCAATGTTCCCATTGGTGATATGTGAAAACATTCCTAGGGTTAGCAGATTTATGCAAAAAATGATGACCATAATGTTGATAGCAATACGTTTTCTCAAAGTCTGATGTGTCTTCTAACATTTCATTATTAGAAAAAGCAGCAGATTTCTCTAAATCAGACAGCATATTATTTACAGTTTCATAATCCCAATCATCGGAAAATGTACTTGAGGTAATGATATCGCTCAATTATATTTTAAATAAATGTGGTATTTTTAAAAGTTTAGTCGGGTCAAACATATCGAAATCAACCTTGTCCCATACTATACCATCAGGTATAGGAACTGCTGTGATGTTCACTGATGACTGATCTCTTCTTTCACCATGTGATGATAGGTGCGGTTTCAGAATCACATTCACTTTTTGTGCCGCAGAGCTTTCTCGAAGATAAGTTCCATTAATAAGCATATTAAAAACAATTACTAGGCCTATCCAGAAAAGAAAGAATAGTATTCCTGTAGATACCCAGAGTTCCACCCAAGGTGACACCAGGTAAGTCTTTTTAAGATCAGAAAGTCTTTAAATCGCTGTAGTCGAGTTTTTTGGGCTGGTGTTGTTTCAGGTTCGCTTGGATCTAATGAAAATGTGTCAGTCAATGAAATAGCCAGATGCAGTTCGATCAATTTTCGATAGTTCTGCAGGTTTTGTGGAAACTGAAGCTTGCTCTCGTTGGGGCATGTTGACGTAGATATCCGTGTTTGGTCGAATTGAAATTTGTCTTTCAGTTGAGTTCTCATTTTGAACTTCAGTTTCAAGAGGAATGAGTTCCATTGCATTGTTGCTTAGTCCTTCATTCCGTGCAGGTGACCCTTCAAACATGATGAGTCTTTCTGTTTGAACTTCTTGTATAGTTGTGAGAGGAGGGTGTCTGTTACTTCGGAGTTCACTGGGCCTACTACTCAGTGTCGGCCACATAGGGTGGTTTGATTAGGTCAATTGAGACAAATCTTTTCTCCTTTTTACCAGCAAGAGGTGGCAGAAGTACTGTTGTATGTATGTATGTATTTAAGCTTATATAGCGCTCCGCTACCCCCAACGGGGGTGTCCCGGCGCTTGCGGATACAGTGGGGGGTGAGGGCAAGTTAAAGTTGTCGAGTCCTAGTTTGCTAAAGGAGGCTGAAGAGCCAAGTCTTCAAATCCTTCCGGAAGATAGGTTCCGACTTGGCTTTTCTGATATGATCAGGGATGGAGTTCCACAAGGTCGCGGTTTTGACGGAAAAGGACCGTCCTCCTATTCTGGACTTAGAAAAACGGGGGATGACAAGGCACTCACGATGATTAGATCTTAGAGTCCTGGACTGATGATATTTGCGAACTCTCTTCTTTAGATATTGCGGGCCAATATCATTAAGTGCTCTGTATGCAAGAGTTAGTGCCTTAAATTCAGTTCTTCTCTTGACAGGCAGCCAGTGGAGACTACGCAGATGAGGGGATATATGATGTCTTAGTGGGATATTCCTAATAAGCCTGGCTGCTGCATTCTGCACAGTTTGCAATTTCCTGAGCAGGTATGCTGGCAGCCCGATATACAGACTGTTTGCATAGTCAAGCTGTGATGTAATCACCGCATGGACTATTGTTTTCCTACAGTCCATTGGTAGGAAGTAGAGGAATCTCCGAAGGGCCTTCATTTTCCAAAAGCAGGACGAGGAAACATGGGCTATCTGAGTCTTACATGACAGGGAAGTATCTAGTTTAAACCCCAGATTCCTCGCAGATGAGACTGGGAGAGGAGGGGGGTTGAGTTCTGCGGGCCACCAGAAATCTGATAATGGAGGTGAGGGCTGGTTGAAAAATAGCACCTCCGTTTTTCTGTGTTCAGCTTTAGGCAGTTAGCTGTCATCCAAGCTGAGATGTCCATGAGACACTGCCTAAAGTTTGAAAATACGGCCTCAGAGCAATCTTGGAAAGAAAACACGAGCTGCGTGTCATCAGCATATGAGATAACATCAACCCCGCGTTGCTTTACCAGAGGGGCCAGGGGGCGAGGTAGACATTAAAAAGGGTCGGGCTAAGGGCTGAACCCTGAGGCACTCCACAGATCAAAGGGCGAGAATTAGAAGTGTAAGGATGCAGCCGAATTCTCTGGGAGCGGCCTTCTAGGAAGGAACAGAACCAAGCTAAAGTAGTCCCCGTCACTCCCAACTGTTGAAGCCTGTCTAAGAGGATCTTATGAGACACTGTGTCAAATGCTGCCGACAGATCCAATAGCACCAGCATTGCACAGTTCCCTTTATCCATTGTCTCCCGGACAGTTTCTGCTACTTCGAGTAGTGCTGTCTCCGTGCTGTATCCTGCTCTAAATCCCGACTGGGTGTCGTGAAGCAGTTTATTTGATTCAAGAAATGTGGACAATTGTTTTTGCACTTCTTTTCGAGAATCTTAGCAGGTGCTGGCAAAAGGGAGATAGGTCTAAAGTTTTTCAATATTGTAGGGCCTGCATTCTCCTTTTTGAGGATTGGTTGAACAACAGCGATTTTCCAGCTAGATGGATAAATGCCAGTTTCCAATGAGGTGTTCCAGAGCTGGTTTAGCGCAGGGTTGAGCAGTGGAGGGATCACTGACAGAATATAGAATGCCAAAATATCGACCTGCAAAAATATAGTGGATAAAATATAGAATGCCAAAATATCGAATTCCTATCTACAAACAGGTAAGTACAAAAATATCGAATCCAAAATATCGTTGTAAATAATATAGTTTGTTAAAATATCGAATTTTTTAAATGTATTAAAAGTAATGTAAAATTAATAAAATAATAAATATAATTAACTGAAACATACTTAAAAATACTTAAATAACCTTAAAATTAATAAATAATTAATGTAAGTTATAAAAAAATAAACATACATTTTTATTTTTTAATACATATATATATTAACTTAATATTAATAAAAAATATTCAATATTTTTAGCGTAGGATAGCGGGAGTGTAAAAATTACTATTTCCACTCCAGTGAGTGCAACAGTAGGGAAAGCGTTGGATAGCGTAGGGGTAAAAATTACTATTCCCACTCCAGAGAGTGCAACAGTAAGGAAAGCGTTGGATAGCGTAGGGGTAAAAATTACTTTTCCCACTCCAGAGTGCAACAGTAGGGAAAGCGTTGGATAGCGGGAGGGTAAAAATTACTATTCCCACTCCAGTGAGTGCAACAGTAGGGAAAGCGTTGGATAGCGGGAGGGTAAAAATTACTATTCACACTCCAGTGAGTGCAACAGTAGGGAAAGTGTTGGATAGCGGGAGGGTAAAAATTACTATTCCCACTCCAGTAAGTGCAACAGTAGGGAAAGCATTGGATAGCGTAGGGGTAAAAATTACTATTCCCACTCCAGAGAGTGCAACAGTAGGGAAAGCGTTGTATAGCGTAGGGGTAAAAATTACTATTCCCACTCCAGTGACTGCAACAGTAGGGAAAGCGTTGGATAGAGTAGGGGTAAAAATTACTATTCCCACTCCAGAGAGTGCAACAGTAAGGAAAGCGTTGGATAGCGTAGGGGTAAAAATTACTATTCCCACTCCAGTGACTGCAACAGTAGGGAAAGCGTTGGATAGCGTAGGGGTAAAAATTACTATTCCCACTCCAGTGAGTGCAACAGTAGGAAAAGTAATGATTTAATATTTAAATAAAAATAAATTATCAATACCAATAAAAAATAAAAAAAATTAATTACCAATTACAAAATATTTAATAATTACTTAATTATAAATACCAATAAATATTATTTATTAAAAATTAATTACTTATTAATTAATCAACAGCCAATTAATTTTCAATACCAAAAATGTAATAAGTAATAACAAAATTACCAATTAATAATTAATTACCAATAAATTCATCAATACACAAAGAATTTCAATAATTACTTAATTACAATTAAATTACTTCCCACCCTATTCCCCTATAAACCCACAACCCGCTCCGAATAATAAATTAATACAATTAACATAATTATCAATTAATAAAAATTAATTACCAATTAATAATTAATTAACAATAAATTAATTATCAATACCAATAAATAAAAATAAATATTTTCTTAATTACAATTATATTACTTCCCACCCTATTCCCCTATAAACCCACATCCCGCTCCGAATAATAAATTAATACAATTAACATAATTATCAACTAATCAATTAATAAAAATGTATTACCAATTAATAAAAATTAATTAACAATTAATAATTAATTAACAATAAATTAATTATCAATACCAATAAATAAAAAATATTTTCTTAATTACAATTAAATTACTTCCCACCCTATTCCCCTATAAACCCACAACCCGCTACAGAACTAAAACGCAAAATTAAATTAAAAATAATTAATAATTCCTAAAAATTAATATTTAATTTACTATAATTAAATTACTTCCCACCCTATTCCCTATAACCCCACAACCCGCTACAGAATTAAATTACGCAAAAATAATTTTACATAAATTTCGTAACTTTAAAAAATATTAAACATACATTACAAAAATAATATACATTTTTAACTCATATACTAACATACTAAACACTTACAAAAATTCGATATTATTAAAAATTCGATATTTTTAATGCCTATATTATGTACTTCTATATTTTGAAAATCGATATTACTTACCTTTATTTCGATATTATTAACCACTATATTATGTCCATTCGATATTATGTCCATTCTATATTTTGAATTCGATATTCTGTCCATTCTATATTTTTTTTCTCGATATTATGTCTATTTACCCAGTGGAGCTAATATTTTAAAAAACCTGGCCGGGCAAGGATCAAGTGGGGACCCGGATTTTTTTTTTTCCAACTGCTTGAGGGATGTAGCCAAATCTAAGGGGCTAAATTCAGACCAAGTTTTTGTCGTGAGGGGGCGAGGCAGTGGTGTGTTAAACGGTTCTGTCTCAGGAAAAGCTGCATAGATGTCTTGGATCTTTTCCTGGAAGAAGACCGAGAGATCCTCACAGAGTGTGGCAGAGGAACTATATTACTTTTCATTGCCTCTGGTTTAAGGAAACCCTGAACAATTTTAAAAATTTCCTTAGTGGAGTTGTCAGCTGATTTTATTTGATTGGCAATATGATCCTTAATAATATTGCGTTTTAGTTTGTGAAACTGTTTTATTGCCTTTCTGTATATAATTTTTGCTTCAGGGTCGTAGGCAATACGCCAGGCCCGCTCAAGTTTCTTACAGCGGCTTTTTCCTGCTCGAAGTTCTGGTGTAAACCAGGGGGCAGAAGATGTGTTCCTGGCCTGTTTCGTTGTTTTCATGGGAGTTATTTGGTCAAGGGCCGACATGACCCAGTGGTTAAAGGTTACGGTGTCGCTGTTCGGGTCTCCGGTAGGTGACAGAGGGGTGTTTACTAATACAGGTCCTAGTACTTCAGGGGTAACTTTCCTCCAATTTCTTCTAACTTCATATTCAGGTTTTATAGCATTGTGGTTTGTGAAGATAGTTAGATAGAAAGGAATAAGACTGTGGTCTGACCACAAGAGGGGGATAGGATCTTCAGTTGTTAGGGTGGGGATATTAGTCAAAATGAGATCCAAGATGTGGCCAGCCCTGTGTGTGGGTTTGTGGACCAGTTGTTTAAGATTCAATCCTGTCAGTGTCTCCGCTAATTGGATGGTCATGGGACATAAATCATTGTCCATGTGGACATTAAAGTCCCCTAAGACTATGAAGTACTGTTCTTGTTCCTTCAACTGCCAGGACAGGTACAGGCTTTCTGTATGATGGCCCAAATTCTTTTTTGTCCGCTATTTTTTCTCTGACCAGATCCCCGACTTTAGGGATCCATACAGGTCTTGCCGTGACACTTTTTACTTCCCCAGTGGCGTTTTTCTTTGTATTGACATTACTCTGTTGTGCCCTGTTTTCATTCCGGTCCTGTAAAACAGCCACACGTTTATGGATGTCAAATGGTTTTTTATCCGCCACTGTGCCTTCACAATCAAGATCAGGTACCCACATTCTCGTCCCAAATAGGACCTCATAAGGAGTCACCCCCCCTAGAGAGCTTCTTGGCTGATTATTCAACGCCCTTTGGACTCTGTACAGGTGTTTTACCCAATTGCCAACCGAGCCTAATACTCTAGCTGTTAAAGATTGCTTTAAGTCCCAGTTTTTCCTCTCCACAACCGAATTTCCCTCGGGATGGTACGGAGAGGCGTACCGCAATGCTACACCCAGACTTCCCATAGCTTCCTTGTAAGCCCTAGAGCCAAACGCGGGGCCACGGTCAGAATGAAGTGTGCCGATTGCGTATGTCCCTATAAAGATTCGCAAATCTTTTATAACAGTTCGAGCGTCAGCCTAGCGCTGGGGCCACACCCATAGGAACCTAGAGCAGGAATCCACTGCAACCATGATATACTTGTAAGCCCCATCAGATTGTAAGGGACCGCAGTGGTCCAAATAAACACACGCGAGTGGTTTGTCTGATATCAGTAATGGTGTCTGCACTGGACGTGTTACGGTGGAACCTTTCATCTGCTGACAGATGTCGCATTTCAAGACGTAGTCTTTAGTCTGCCTTCTTAGTCCTGGCCACCAGTAGCGTTGTTCCAATAGAGAAACAGTAGCCGAAACTCCTGCGTGTGCAGAACCTATCCCCTCGTGTGCTGCTAGAATTAATCCCAACCTTCGATCCATATTTGGTATTACTCTAGCCCCCACTCCAGGAATTTGAGCAAATGGAACATTGTTTGCATCTAACTTGTAGGAGTACTTGAGTGGAAATTTCTTTGGTACTGCTGAGCTATTTTTGCGTGTAGCAATAATCGCAACCATTGTTTCACCGTCTATTCTCGTTTTTGAACGTGTGATTGCAGCTACGGAAGCCGTCCGTACAGCCCCCTTTGCGGCCTCATCGGCCAATGAATTCCCTTCAACGTGAACGCTATCACGTTGATGACTCAGTGTGTGTATGTTGCCAATATTGGCCATGTCGCTCCTTCTCTTCCGAGCGGACCGAGTCTTACTCTTCTTCTTATATGGGGTAGGGTGCCTTTAAACCAGTATAAGTGTTCCTGGTACGTAAGTGGAACCTCAATGTCCTCAAATGGACAATATTCCGCTGGTGCATCACCTTCTGTGTAGAAGTGAAAAGTTTTCGTTCTTGCATTTGCTGCTGGGAATGCAACCCACGAATAAAATACCTCTGTTCTGTATGATTCGTGTGCCTCAATCACGAATGCTACTATGCCACCCCTAGGTGTTAACCCATGCACAAGCAGTTTCAGGGTAACTATATTTCTAAAGTTCTCTGCAATCGGAAATGCATCTGCATTTTCTTTTTCATCTGAGAGGTGCAAATTTTGCACAACTCCTCCCGCGTTATCCGCGTCTTCAGTCATTGTTTTAAGGAAGAAGTTTTTTTGGGGTTTTTTTTTGCAAGGAAATTAAGATAAGGTGTTTTTGCACAGTTTTAGGAACACTGTGTCCTTCAAGCTTGATTAACCAACAGCCAATAAATAGGATGTTTGCCTACTCAGCTGTGGTGGAATTACTACCCACTCCAGACGTCTCTGGTATTTTGGGAATAGGGATTTCTGAGAATAGCACGACTGAACTACTCAGATTCTACTGTTAAATAAGTACCCAACCAACGTTGGCGGCGCCATGTCGTGTAGTTCCTATATGACCTATACAGGATCTGCGCGTTTGGATAACATAAACTGTGGGACTGGTGGCAGACTGATTCCGTGAACCCCCACTGGGTATGTTAGCCTGTCTGTATCAGCTAGCTCACAGTGCCACTATAATCTCCGCTTACCAGGGAGAGAATAGATTCTGGCAACCTCAGATTATGACAACCCTGATCCCCCAGGATCGTGGCAACAATATACTACTTTTCGCTCAGTCACTCGTGCTTACTTAGTTTGTCTCAGAGAGATGCACAGAATAAACAAACTGGGCGTTTTCAATAAGCATTTATTCAACAGTTGTTATTTGGTGTAGAATAGATGTGCTTCAACAACTGTTAGACAGTATAAGATATAAATGATTAGCAGTACTATAAAGGTGAATGGATGGTATAGCTCTACCATCTTGCAATAATCTTGAATACATTAGAGTATATAAAACACATGATAAAAGAGGCGTACTCCTACGATGCCTCCCTAACTAGATGTACCTAAGTGTACCTAGCATGTATGTAGGTGTAAGCCAAGAATTCCTCTACGATCTAGTCAACCCCGTTACCTTAAGTGAGACTGTGGGACCCCGTCCTGGTCTCGAGCTAGACACCCCGCGAGGGATGTTAGACCACTGCGAGCTGGAGTGTCTGCATGCAGGAACCTCAGCGTCTCTGGTCAGTGTGTCAGCCGGGAAGTCTCGGTCTCCTCTAACTGTCTTAGCAAGATGTGATGTATATATACCCATAGGTCTCCCCAGGGGTCCTACCTTGCTGTATTACTGTGTCAGCCTAAGGATGACGTTGGGCCTGAACTTTGTACATAGATTTTATACAGGAGCTGGTAGTCCTGCTGTGCTTCCAAGAATCCGCATGCGTAATGTATGAGATTTCGAACTAGGGAAAACCCGCGTTCTGACTGCAGTGTAATATCTAGGTAAAAGGTCAGTCCCTGTAAACCGTGACAAGTGTAATGTAGGGAGAGAATATAGGTGGGAGGGAATGAGATTACCGGGGCCTATGTTATGATACCTATATGGAATATAACAGGTAAAGTTCGTGCATATATAAAAATGCATAAATAAATAAAAATTAATGATGGCACATTTGCTTTGAGCAGCGCTTTTACTACAGGTAAATACTCTTTTACACAGTGGGAGCGTAGTTCTGCTAGATTTGTTTATTTCTTTGCCTTGGGCGCCATTTTTTACACCTTGCTTTCTTTTCAGAGTATGCTCCAATTGGTCACAATTTGGAGAAAAGAAGGAGTGCCGCTAGTCACGACTCTCAGATTGATACAGCCACTGCTTATGCCCAGACAGTGTTAAGGAGTGTAAAGATGTCACAATAATGAAGGAATACTAATGCAAAATGTGCCGCATTACACTGCTATATTTGCCTTTTCTTGCCGCATAATTTAGTCTGCCTCGTAATTTGGTCCTCCGTTGCTGCATAATTCCAGTGCCCTGGTTACACGTGGCTGAAGAAGAGCTTAATTTTAGTTGACATTTACAGGAAGAGCAAGATTAAGACCGCGTGAGACAAAGGGGGTGGTGATTAAAAACTAAACAAGAAAAGAAGAAAATAGAAAGACAAAGACGAAAGAGTAGAAAGGGGGAAAGAGCAAAGAAGTGTTGACAAGGTACGACACTTACCTGACTCGAGTAATTAAAAAAAAAAAATTGTCTGAGGGATCCGAACCATGGGGAAGGACACAACACTCCTGGCCCAGAAACCTGAATTCTAGGAGAGGGAAGGAACGGATCATATAAGGAAGTGTTAAGGAAAGACGAACTTGCAAATCTCTATTGTACATCACGATGGATAGTGATGAAGGGTATCACTTTTATATCTTAAAATATCCTAGTGGTCTGACTTCACCAAACTTTGTACCCACAACATAGAAAAACAAATATACATATACATCGCTGATTACAAGCAGAAATATAAAAGTAATTCAATTTAAATAAGAACAAAATAAACAGACTATCGTTTTGTCATCCCATAGTAATAGTAATCGTAGTTGTTAAATAGTAGTTAGTTATTTTTCACATACCCTGTAACATGTCTAATAATATGTAATGTGTCGTAAATCGATAACCTGTGCAAGGAATATGGGTCTTTAAAACAAATGCTTTCACAACGCATTCCATTACAACGCGCTCGTTACAACGACCGCGTTGTTTCTACGCAATCCATTACATCGCAAGTTGTTTGAACGACTTGGGGCACGCTGGACTTAGGAATAGTATAATTTACTATTCCAACTCCAGCGTGTGCAACAGTAGGGAAGGTGTTAGAATAGTAAATTATACTATTCCTTAGGTTAGCGCACCCCCTACAGGAAGTCGTTGAAACGACTTGCGATGTAATGGATCGCGTGGAAACAACGCGGTCATTGTAACGACCGCGTTATAATGGAAGCGCGTTGTTGAAACAGCGTTGTAAACACTGTTTCCCCTGTGCAAGGCTCACCAATGGCAAATAACAGCATTGCCCTAAAATACCCTTAAATCTGAGATAATTCTCATTGTAGCGATATGAGTAACAATGAAGTCCTTTATTAACACTTCACAGGAGCAACCTTTAACATTAACTCTTAATCCTCCTCCTTTCTTGTGTTTTTTTTAAATGTTTTAATGTTTGTCATCCTTCTGCATGGAAGCTGCTTCTACAATGCAAGCTCTCCTACACAGTGGATATGAGTGTTCAAGCACTGCCTATCATAAGTGCCATTTGGCTTGTAATTCTTCAGGTGTAAACAGAGCAACTGGAGGGGCTGACTTGTCCCGCAGAATACTCCCCCACTCACTGTATTACACCTATAACAATAGCATTTTGGACTAATTCTGTAAAAAAATCCCCTCACACTTTGGTGTTGTGTTTCACTGCACAATCTTACGATGCATACGCATAGCACGCTTTAGTCCCTGTAATACGTGTCGTGAAATCACAACGCCCATAATCTGGCAGCTCAGTCTTAACATCAGGGACTATTTCTTAATTACTTTATCCCATAGCTTCGCTTGCAATGTATAATTTATGTTAATATCTCTCTTCTCATTGGCACACCTTATAGCCATTGTGGTAATGCGTTGAATTAATCAAAAGGTGAATAAACTCAATATGGAGAGATATTCAAAGCTGGGCTTAATTGCGCCTTGTTGTGATCAACTATAATAGCAGTGCTATTCGGGCCGAGAAATACACTGTTGTGAATCACTGAGAGACCCTTTACGATTTATTAGTTTCTGGGCTCTAGCAACCTGGCCCTGGATTAGGAACCTTGGGTCCTTATATGGTTGAACTAACTGTGGATTCTGTATCCAGTCCTGTTTATGCACCGCTTCAGGTTTCCCACTCCCTTTTCTTTTGTCCTGATGAAGACCCGCATGCAAGGTTAAATTAACCTCACGCAGCAGTTGGGTCGAAACGTCGACATATGTTTCCAAAGCTGGATTGAATGTTCAGATCCTTATGGAGGGCGTGCTTTGATTCATCGGCCACCTATCTCTAGCTCTGGATATATCTTGAGTAATACAAGGCTTATCACGGTGGCTGGTCTGAGCTGCTGTAGCTATTCTACTATATTTTTGATATTCATTACTCCCTTCTCTTTTATGTCACTTTACACAAGAGCACTTCTAGGAGCACTTTCTCATGCACTCTATGGAGCAACTGTGATATTATTGAATAATGTATGCACTATCAAATTACTAAAATATAAATTATATTTATTTTGCAAATTTCTATGTGTGGTTGTTTTGCTTTATCTCTCTCTCGCTAGGATCAATTGTGTTGCTCATATAACGTAAATTAATATTGTATATTCTCTTTCAACTTCTGCCAGTAGGACCAAATTGTTGTATGTACTGAACTATACCCAGGTCCTTTGGCCTTTTGGGTTACCCCATTAGTTTGTAATGACTTGTATACAACAGCAGCCATAAATAGTTATATAAACAGAAAAAAACAGAGATGTATGCAAAAAACTACAAATCCCAGAGATCCAAGTTAACAAAACATGCCATAGAGAATGTCCAACATCCAATCAGCAATCCCGCCAATGTATAACCAGAGCAGCATCCTTAAATCTGACTCTTTGCTGTATTGTATTATTGCTAACTATTTGTTGAATATTGTTTTTGTTTTTCCTAGCTTACATTGGTATTGTTAGCGTTGTTTGGTTTTCCCCATTTATACCATCCGCACGGACTGCTTGCCGGCGGCTGTCTTGCTTAAGTTTGTCCTCTGCTGGGGACCACCATACCACCCGCCACAATTTTATGATTTTTTCTCAGGCGGCAGACACAGGCGGTAGTATGGGCGATCTCTCCGCTCACCGCGATCCCTCCTGACACTGCTGCGGTCGCTCACCTTGTCGGCCACACTCTTGCTTCTCTTTGCCCACGGTGGATGCTCTCTGCCGGCTCCTCCTACTCCTCACGACGGGAGCCACATCTAGCGCACTCTTCAACGCAACCTACGGATCGGGACCACGCCTTCAAGACCTCCCTCTGGGCCGTTCCTTTGGTGGAGGTGTCTGTTTCTTTCAGGTGGTGAGATGCCTTCCAGTGGCGCAGTGAAAATATTAACCCTTTGTGCCTTCGGGGGCTGCAATAATAATTGAATACAGACTATAGCTTGTGGATGATACCTTTATTCCCCTTGCCCCTTCTTTCCTTATTCTTGGTGCTCCAATCAGCTCTCTTGTTCTATTAATGAACACATATATAGACTTATATTTGGGTTTTTAGTGCTTGTGCACCTATTTATTTGTCTATATTTTGTTGCATTTTTAGACCAAGGATATATTTGTTATCTTGCCAGGGTTCACCCCCCCTCCCCCCCCTCATCACAAGGCTTGCCTTGAACAGTAGCAAGATGCCCTCTATATCTACAGGGCATGAGACATTGGGGACTTAAATTGAGACTGCTTATTGTTTTCTGTCAACAATGTCTCGGCCCAATCCTACTGAGCTACCAGTTGATTTAACACAAGAGAATGTTGCCGATTTCATTGTGGGTCCTGGCAAAGAGACTGTATCCCAATGTACAATTATGTCCAGAGGACCATAACAAAGTCTTTAGGACCTTTGGCAGAAAAGCTTCAAACCTTCTTTTTTTTTTTTTTTACTTTGTTTATTGAATTTTTTCTCCATCAAGAAACAGACAATCAAAATGCAATATCTGCAAGTAGAATACAGCTGGGACAATTGGGACCAATAGCAAGAACACATCAGAATACATAAGCGACAGTTGTCAGGTACATAGTTTAGCAGTGTGGAACGTTATACATCACCAAAGATCTACAGTAATACAAAGAACAAAGAGGACATCATACATGGTCTATTGCAGATTACAGGAATATGAGTGCGCCAGGGGCTCTAGCTGTATGTAATAACAACAGCCGTGGTTTGGCAGTATTGTCCTTAGGGAGGGTCAGAGCAGTCAGTGGCAACCAATTGTATGGAGAGATAAGGTGAGACTTTAAGACGTGTCCTCAATAGTGTAGGGGTGTTCCAAAAGGTATGTCTGCAGTGGGCCCCAGAGGTTACGAGGGCGAGAGGAGCGGGGGAGAAGTTCAGCATAGGTGCAAAGTTGATCCTGCCATAGGATCATGTCAGATAGCCAATCCTTAAATTTGGGCGCTCGTCCCCTACCCCATCAGCAGGCTATGCGCCGTTTAGCCAGAGCAAGACAGAAGGACACAAATTTTCGGTGTTTGGCTGGGAGCTGTTCAGTATATCCCAAAAGAGCTACTAGTGGGGATTTCGGGAGCAGTAAAGAGACCATAGAGTCTAGGGCTGTAAGGACAGCGTCCCAGTAGATATGAACATCCGGGCAATCCCAGGCAAGGTGCAGAAAGTCGGCTTGTTCCCTCCCGCACCTGTCACACCTGTGTGTATCTCTCAAGCCAAATTTGTGCAGTGTAACCTGGGTATAGTAGCTGCGGTGTAGGAATCTATAATGTATGATACAGAGTCTGCTATTGGCAGAGATCTGCTCAGTCTGCCGACATCAGTAAAGCCATTGTGCATCAGTGAGATCCTGGCCCAATTCTGACGACCACTTAGCACGTGCCGGGCATGGAGGGTACTCAATGTCACTGTATAAACCGTGGTAGAGTATGGACACCAAGTGTGAGGCAGTGGAGGCGCGTAAGACGCTGTGTAGGGGGCCAAAAGTTGCAGGCTCGGAAGGGAAGACGTCACTACTGGCTTGAACGCCATGGCGAAGACGAGCATATAAAAATGTGTCCATAGTGGATGGCGGAGGATCAGGGCACAGTTGTTGGAGGGTGCGGAATTTGCCATTACTATACAAGTCCCCCCAAGAGCGAATATTTCGCATACGCGCAGTTTTTTGAAAGAGCCCTTCTTGTAATAATGATATGCCTGGATGGTATGCTAACAGTAGCAGAGGGGAATAGAGACCGGGCGCGCGTGTATGAGCCAAGATACGGGACCAGGCTGTGAGTGTGCAGTCGACGGAAGATGGGCTACGGTCGCGGGGCGTCGCGGAGGAGAGTATAAACCCATCCAGCGGGATGGGGTCTGCAAGCCAGTGTTCAGTGGCAACATGGGGTGTATACCGAGGTGGGTGGAACCAATAATGGGCATAATGAGCCTGAGCACATAGGTAATAGAGCTCAAAATTGGGTATGTCAAAGCCCCCATGGGTATAAGGCCGCATGAGTGTGTTCCACTGTATACGCGGCTGCTTTCCGCCCCATACCAGCCAAATCAATTCCGACCGTAGGGTGGCAAAAAAAATGCCGTCCAGGGTCGTAAGGAATGTTTAAAAAAAAGATATAAAAACTTGGGAAGGATCACCATTTTTATAAGGGATATGCGTCCCGCCATAGTTAAGGGAAGGGCAATCCATTGGGTAATGCAGCTAGTGATGACCTCCATTGCACAGCCATAGTTAATGTGCATTAACTCGTCCCTGTCTGACGTGATACGGATCCCCAAATATTTGACATCGTCCACACACCACGCAAGCGGAAAATCTGTGTCAAAAGGAGTAACCGAGCTGGTCAACGGGAATATCTGCGATTTGGACCAGTTTATGTGGATACCGGATTGACCCCCAAATTTGACAAACTCGCGTAATAGTGGGTTAAGATTTTGTTGTGGGTCTTTAATATAGAGTGTCACATCGTCCGCATATAAGGAGATGAGTATCGGGCGGAGAAAACAGCGAAGGCCTGCATGACTATAATGCTGTCTAATTTTTGCTGCCAAGGGTTCCATAATCGGAGCAAATAAGAGGGGGGAGAGAGGACACCCCTGCCGCGTGCCGCGAGAAAGAGAAATTGGGGAGGAGGTGTGGCCATTAATTAAGACTTTCGCCATGGGCGAGGTGTACAAGAGCCTAATCCATGTTATGAAACTAATGGGGAGGCCCATACAGTGCAGAATGGTGAATAGGTAGTCCCATTCCACTGAGTCGAAAGCCTTTGAGGCGTCGAGAAACACCGCTATCAGTTGCAACCGTGGGTCCACAGCCTGCAGAATAGAGAATAATGTCCTAAGGTTATGGGACGTGGCTCTACCCGGAATGAACCCGGCCTGGTCCGGGAGCACCAGCTTATCCATAAGTAGGCTGAGCTGATTTGCAACTAATTTAGCCAGGATCTTCGTATCTGTATTTATTAGAGAGAGCGGCCTGTAAGACTCACAACGATCCGCGGGCTTGCCAGGTTTCAATAAAGATGTAATGAGCGCTTCCCTCATGGATTCGGGCAAGATCAGTGTCTCATGGGCTTCTAAAAAAACTTCTTTAAGCACAGGGAGCAGCTGATCAATGTACATTTTGTAAAAATCGATGGGAAGCCCATCGGAGCCCGGCGCCTTTCCCGATGCCATTTGCATTATAGCTTCGCGCAACTCGTCGTCCTCGAAAGGCGCCATTAGGAATTCACGCTGAGAGTCTCCCAGCCAGCCTAAAGTTATGTCTTGTAAGTAGGGGGAGAGTCAAGAGGGGCTGTACGTTGTGAACTGTATAGTTCCGAATAATATGCAGTGAATATTTTAAGGACATCTAAGCTGTCCCTGTATCGTACGCCGTCATTGTCCACCACATCCAAGACGTAGTTGGAAAACCGAGGTGCCTTAATCGCACATGCCAATGCTCGGCCTGGTCTTTCCCCTTCTCCGTATCGGCGGGCGGTGAAGTACTTGCCCCGAAATTTTACCTCCCGGGCCGCGGTGTCAGTGTAATCTGTGAGTTTCTCGCAAAGTGTGGCGCGTACGGCACCAGAATCAGCGGCCCACATAGTTGCTTCGAGTTGTTTGATTTCAAGTTCAAGGCGCCTCAAATTTCTCCTGATGTCACGAAGCACTCCGAAACTTTTTGAGATGCAGAAGCCCCTGACCGTAACTTTAAACGCCTCCCAGAGCAGGCCTAGATTATCCACCGAGCCCTTATTCCTATTAAAAAAATCCACAATCTCTTCCCCCAGCTCAGCCTGGAACACCGCATCTAGGAGCGCCTCTGGTACTAGCCTCCAGCAGCGAGGGGTGGCAACGGAGTTAGGGGGCAACAATTCAAGGCGTACCGGTGCGTGGTCCGAGTATGTGTGTGCCAAATGAGTAGCCGTTTTTATCCATGGGGCCACCCCACGGGAGCATATCCAATAATCTAGCCGAGACCATGTTGCGTGCCCAGCAGTATAAAAAGTTCCCTCTTTAGTGGCAGGGTGCACATGTCGCCAGGCATCCACGAGGCCATGTTCCGTAAGCAGCCCAGAAAGGACATCACAAGCGTTTGTGTAGTGATGGGGTTGGGGATTGGAGCGATCCATAGTGGGGCAAAGAACGGTATTAAGATCCCCGCCCCATATGACATGTGTAGAGCCTATTTTTAGTATGTGACCCCCACAGCGTCGTGAAGTAGCCAGGGTCATCCGAATTGGGGCCATAGCTGCAAGCTAGGGTGACAGACTGTGTGGCCAGAGTGCCCCAGAGT
The DNA here is from genome assembly GCA_963921515.1 of Calotriton arnoldi. Lineage (NCBI taxonomy): Eukaryota > Metazoa > Chordata > Amphibia > Caudata > Salamandridae > Calotriton > Calotriton arnoldi. Next base: position 206,624 of record CAWUFW010015338.1, read on the forward strand.
AGACAACTACGGCCAGAGGGATCACTATACGCGCCCCCCAATATGAACGGTGTGTTTTTCTTTACTAAGATAAGCGTGCCTCGCGAGTAAGTGGAATATGATGAGAACGCACGTACAGAGGCCCACCTGGAACCAAAGCATGACGGACGTCTAGGGTCCATGTGCGTTTCCTGGAGCATGGCTATTTGTATGTGGGGTCTATCTAAATATGATAATATCTGCCATCTCTTGCGAGGATCGCGAAGGCCCCTGACATTCCATGTGATCAGTTTAATACAGAGTGGATTTGTCTGCATTGACTTTGTAGGTATGGTGAAGCGTTATGATGATTATGTTGATGTCGTAAGTTAGGGTGTCCCGACACATAATGACGTATATATCGATGTGTATTGGTCCAGTATTGGCTAAAGCAATAGAAACAGTTCCCATCCCAGTCCCTCCCTCTCAAAAAAAAGAACGTAGATGCATTGTCCCACAAGCAGACCATTAGTGCCCAGCCCACCCCCACCCACAACGGCACCCCAAACGTGCCTGCATGTCGCTGCCCACCCAAAAATCCCAAAATACTCAGCCAAGCCACTTTAACAGGCTTAGGCCAACTTAGCACAAGAAAATAAAAACAATGAACAACAAAAGGAAGAGAGCACCAGGGGGATCTCCCATGAGGGCGCCAGCGGGCAGTAGTCCCTTCCCTTAGCCAACCTCTAACTGCAACGCAGTCCCCGGGTGTCAACCCATATCAGGGAGAGAGTGGTACGGGGGGAAGGGTGCTTGGCGAGACATAACAGTTTTCTACTTAGGCTTCAGCAGGTAATAGGGAAACAAAGTAAGCACAATAGTCAATAAGTGGAGGTTATCAGTCACTTTTCTGGTGCTGCTGAGCAGGAACGACGGGCCAGGCTTAGATTGCTGGTTGGAATGGCAGCCACCCACAGGGACCAGCATGTCAGATAGAAAGTGCCGCAATGTAGCATAGACATGGGTCAGGCAGGGCAAGAGCATCCCCTGACAAATGAACAAAGCAGGCTCCTAGCCGTCCCCATCTAGCCATTGGACGGGGAAGATGATCTGGAGGCTTGTAATCGGCGTGGAGAGCGTCTCGTGATGGTTTTCAGAAACTCCTCGACCTGGTGCGGGTTGGTACAGAAAACTTGCTTGCCATTGTGCGTAATGCGAAGTTTCGCAGGATATAATAAAGCATACTCGATCTGGGCCTTCCGAAGTTTCTGCTTGACTGCAAGGAATTTCCGGGTGCGCCTCTTGCACCGCAATGGTAAAATCAGGATAGATGGTGAATGTATTCCCTTCAAATTGTAGCGGCTTCAATTCGCGGGCCTTCTGGAGTGCGACATCCCGGTCTCGATAGTTGAGAAGGCGTGCTATGATGGGTCGAGGGGCCTCTCCGGGAGGGGGCCAAGGGAGCGATGTGCACGCTCAACCACCAAGTGCGGCGAGAAGGAATCGTCCCCGAAGGAGCTTTTAAGGAGGCGTTCAATATAACCCTCCATACGCCCAGTGTTCGTGCTCTCCGGTATGCCTAAGATGCGGACGTTATTGCGGCGGCTCCTGGCTTCAATGTCCTCATTTGTTGCCGCAATCACCTTAAGCAGCTTATCCATTTGAGCCACCTGCGTCTGCATCCGGGTAGTGGCGTCCTCATTGTCGGATATACGTCGCTCCGCCTCCTTCAGCTGCCCATCATGTTTGTCCACTTTTTGTACTAAAAAGTCTAATCGATTGTTCATAGTGTCCATTTTCCCAGACAGGTCAGAAATGCTGTGTTGCACAGCCAGCAGTAGAGTCTTAACGTCATCATCAGAGACCTGCGAGGATGATTGTGCTTGTTCCATAGTGACAGCTGCAGGCTCAGCAGAGGCGGATCTCGTCGTCGCCTTTTTTTGCGTGTCAAATGTTAGTCGCGGTTGGCGGCCATCCGGCTTCCCCATCGCGCCCAGCCGGACACACAAACTTCCCCGCAGTATAGGTAAGTGGATGCACCCAGATAAGCGAGCTGAGCAGGGGTGTATCGGTAACTGAGGAGGGGGGGTCCGCAATGCAGGGGGCGAATGTCAGCGCCACGGCCCACAGGAGGGGAGACCCACCGTCCAGCACAAATCCACTACAGCCGGCACTCCATCGCGCTGCAACCTCCCAGAGCAGATTGTGTTATGAAAATGCCCCAGGCAGTTAGGGTAGTGCGGTCTCAGGCACGGCAAGCGGGGTGCAGGCAAGGGCCCGGCAGCAGAAGGCCAGTAGCGACGAGCCACCCCACTCGAGCGCAAACGTCAGTGAGCCTCCAACAGTTGGAGGGGCAAGACGTGGAGATCAGAAGCGCGGATTCCCCCTCAGCAAGGCAGTCGGGCCACGCAGCGCACAGCGGGCCAGTAACGGGAGAGACCCGGTGCAGAGCGACAGCAGCGCGGCCAAGACGTGGGTCCCAGGAGAAGGGGAGGCAGATAAGGAAAGTCAAGCCTCCGCAGGTAAGTGCTGGAGTGTCCCCAGTGGCGATGCGCCAGTAAAAGTACAAAGGTACCCAGGCAGCAAGATAGTCCCCCGCTCAGCGGTACTCACGCGTCCGGGGAGAACAGAAAGGGTCGCCGAGGCAGCGCAATTCTCAGCGCAGATCGGTGCTCCACAATCACCGCACCCCACACCACCGGAGCTCCAGCAGCTGCCCGGGCGCCCACAGGAGGGAAGGTCAGCAGCGGTCTGCAGGGGAGGCCACCGGAGAGAAGTCACGCGGGGCACCAATCCGAGCCAGGTGCCAGTGGGGCCTAACACCACATGGGGAGCCACGGGGCTTGAGTAGCCACTCCGGCCGGCCAGGCCTCCAGCGGGAACAGTAGCCCCAGCACCTGCAGCAAGCAACAGTCTGGAGTGAGGTACACAGGCAGCGAGAGCCACAACTTTTTCCCTGTAGGCAGCGGAGAGCTTAGAGGACAGTCAGACCGCGACGTATCTCATGTAGCCAAAGTAGAAGACAGGATAAATAACGAATAATGCCGCCAAGCTTCCAGAGCCTCACGGGTGTGCGGCTATGTTGGATGTGCGATACCTAGCACCGCCAGAAAAGCTTCAAACCTTATTTGAAGGTATGCCTCGGTCGATGCCTCAGTGCTTTCAGAGCAGAGACCTGCTTCGCTGAAAATGTCGTCCAAGACAGATGCCCTTGCACTACTTAAATCGGCCTACTTGATCTCTTTGGCCTCCTTTCCGTAGGGAGATTTTGATGAAGACGCCGCAGACAATATGGTGTCTTTACAGAATTTAGAACATCCAGAGAGTGATTCTGATGTTTCTGATAAAGAAGGCTGTAGGTCCTGGTTACCTGCCCTTAAGAAGAGACGTTTGGATTCTTCTGCCGACGAAGGTCCTTCTAACTCCTCTCTATCCCCCTTGTTATAGGATACCTTTGATCCTGACTTTATTGTGCATCCACGCTCCACAGAACTTGCAAGACTGCTGCCTACTTCCAGAGCAGACTTCGCAAGTCTTTTCTTAAGGTGGTTCAAAGCCACCTTTGCTCCGAGTGTCCCCAAACTTTATTAGCAGGCAAGGTGGCTTTGACTCCTGACATTGACCCTAAACTGTCCACCTTTCTAGGTTAATTTATCAAAGACCCCAAGAAAAGTATTGATCATTCATGTAAAGCTTGCCAGGACAAGCTCTTGGATATTTCTTGTCCTTTGGCAAAAATCTTAGGCATGGCTTTCCTGGCAGAAGACCAAGGTACTCCTATCAATCCTGACATGCTAGCTGGTTGGGCCCAGCAAGCAGTTTGTTTTTTAGGCAACACTAATTGTACTTTGTTCTCTAAATGCCATCACTCTATCCTCTTTCATATCGACCCTAAACTCTGTGAATTGTCTACAAATTAGGCCGGTCCCTTGGCCGAGGGTCTCCTTTTTGATGAACTTTTTGTGAAGTAGGTGGCAAAATTTGTGAATACGTTCACTTCTCTGGATAAAGCGCAAGCAGCATTAAAAAAGGTATTCTAATTCCACCTTTTTACCCGGGTTGGTCGAGGCTGCTCCACCAGCCGCTTTCAATATCTAGGCTACTCATTTCGAGGGCAGCAAAACAACGCTTTCTTGGATGGAATGACGTGCAAAGGGGAGCCCCCTTCTACCCTACCCGAGCAGGGGGTTCTGGAACCAGATATCACGTGGGAACATTCATGGAGCCCAGTCCAGTACCTCTTTCCAAGGAGAGTCTTCCCCTGTTGTATTCCGCTTTAGGTGTCCGTATATAGGTTTTCCTGAAACATGTCCTTATATAGGCACAATTCGCATTGCCCTTATATAGGCATAGAATCCCTGTCCTTATTTAGGCATTAACCGTGCACTCCAAATACAGGCATGGTCACCGACATCCGTCCACCCTAACGTCACAACGAGTTCTTAGAAACCAGACCCTTAAGGTTCGGGAGTTCCCCTAGCACAGGACTATTGATTTCTCCAAGAACTCATCTATTATGTATGAACCGTTAAACCTTAGGGGTTCATTCCTGACGTCTTCCTCTGTCCGACTTCACGTCAATGCTAACATCCCGAGGCACCTTTCAGGTATAAATATACCTTCCCTCACCCAAGCAAGTAGGAGGAGACCTCGACTTCAGAGGAGCCCGTATCCCGGCCTGACGCATTGAGAAGACGCTGTCATTCCTACACGCAGAAGAATCCAGCTTCCAGTGTTCTGACTCCCTTCGCGGGGTGTTAGAGTTCCAGATCCGGCAAGAGATTCCCACCTCTCTCATTCTCAAGGTATGGAGCTGACTAGAACCTAGAGGGACTCTTGGCATACTATACTTAATATACTCTTAGTATACCATACTAGAGAATACTTCGCCTACTTCTTACCTTTCCCTACACTTAGACCAGGTTAGGTACATTGGGGTAGAACTAGCTTAGAGACGCATCGTATGAGTACTCGCATTTTTAGCTCATGTTATTTATGTACGTGAATATATGCTAAAAGATAATGCTAGTGCAGTATTATTTATTTCTACTGCTTACGCTGTACATCATTTATCTTGCATACTGTCTTGTGATCATAACAGCACATATCTCTTACACGAGAAACAAGACTGTTCAATAAAACCTCTTTATTGAAACGCCCGTCTTTCCTTTCTGTGTAACTCTGTAGAAACTAAGCATGCACGATTGACTGAGTGAAACTGTTATCTATTGTTTCCACGATTCTGAGACGTGTTCCGATTCTAAAGGGAAACAAAGTGGTCATTTTTTTGCGGTTGCCAGAAACTACTCCCTTCTTGTCCTCAAGGAGCTTCTAGTGGCCTCTGAGCTAGCTGGCACAAGTAATTACGTTTAATATACTCGATAGGGACATACCGACCTCAGTCCTATGTCAAGCCTATAGGGTATATTATTCCAATGCGCAGAGCCTATTAGGGAAATAGGAACTACACTACATGGCGCCCAAACGTTTGGTTAGGCAGTAATTTAACGCTAGATACTGAGTAACTGTCGTGCTTTTCTCAGAGACCCCTACTCACATACTCCATAAGACGTCTGGAGTGGGTAGGGTTAAATATCCGCCATAACTAAATAGGACAAAAAACCCTATATATGAGTTGTTTGGTTTGTTCAACGTTGAAGGATACAGTGTTCCAAAATATTGTGCACCTTATCTTTTGTTTCCTTGAAACTTGTTCTACATTTTTCAAAAAACAAATGTCCACACGCGGGGACAATGACACCGAAACCGGTGGAGCTGGGGCTCAACCAGTCGTAACAGCTTTTAACATTACAGGTTTAAATGAAACCGAGGAGGGTGTTATAGACATCCATCCGAACTTAAGAAGAGCCATCACGCTAAAACTTATAAAACACGGCCTACCACCGAGAGGCGGTAGAGCAGTTTTCGTGATAGAGGCACACGAATCTTTTCAGACAGAGGTATTCTATTCATGGATAGTATTCCCTGAATCAAATGCAGTAACAAGACTGTTTCACTTCTATAAAGAAGATGAACCACCAGAGGAATATATTCCTTTCGAGGATATTGAAATTCCACTAACATACCAGGAGCAGCGGCTCTGGTTTAAAGGCGCCCTAAAACATCTCAAAAACATTACCAGGCTCGGTCCACTAGGTAGACCAGGAGCAACATGGCCGATTCTAGCCGGCTACACACCTCATCCTGACCTCGATATAATGTCAGACGAGGAATTACTTACTCAACTTACAGAGTTAATAAAAATTTACAGACAATTAGTCCAATATGTCATGCAGACTTTCACAGTCCAACCACCATTGACAATTCCAAATCAAACCCCTCAACAGGGGAATACACAAAAAATTACACCACAGACTCCATACGCAGTCATGGGTAAAATGCCCACAAAACGTGAGCAAATTCCATTCTGGATAGCTCAAAAGATTACTCAAATAGAAGCAGTATTTCCTATTACTAGCCCTTATGAGAAGCACAGAATCCTAACAATCTGTTTACCAATGGGGATCACACCACAACTGGAAGACTGCACCACTTGGGGCTCAGTCTTTGCTGCCATCTATACTAAAACACATGGTGTTCCGTCAATTGCAGTAATACCAGATGTCCTGAAACAAATTCAAAACGAATACGGGGCAGAGCCTGCTCTAAATTTAGGTATGAAATTACTGAAAAATTTCGACCAGGTCTCAACAAAAATATTATCTAATATTAAAGGGAAGGCAGCAGCAGTGGCGATCCGCCAACGATTAAGGGAATTCGATGTTACAGAACATCAAACAGAACTACCAGAATAATAGAGCAATCTTATGCAGAATTAGGCAGAGATAGTTTGGGTGGAAGACCATTGAAGCCTAAACTATCTGAAAGTCCTGAGAAGGGCTCTATTAAACAAACTCCTACATCTTCTAAAAAGAAGTGGGAAACTAATAAACAAAATTCAAACGAGAAACGTTCTCAATCCCGAGGTAGGTCTCCTCAAAAGGAGCCCTCTGAAAGGAGGTATAACCTCAGGAATAGGGATAATTTGAAAAAACCTGACAGGTATCAAGACACTGATACACGTTCCTCTCGTACCTTTCAGATATCATCACAGACATCGGAAAGAAGAGGACGGTCAGAACATAAAGAAGAACGCGTGAAATCGAAAGACGTCAAACCCGTTCCAAAAAATAAATCAAAACCTCAATTCTCAAAAAAGAAGGTAGCAGGTCTGCAGATCAGACATGCCGAGGATACTGAGAACACAACTCAAGAACAGAGAATGGGCTCAGACAATGCTGGACAGTGCGGCAGAAGTCACAATAGCTCGCCAGAACCTGAAGGAACTTCTGGAGATAGTGGACCTGAATGAGTACATCACAGTAGAAACTGTAGACACCAGGGTTAGTACTCCACAAAAGTTATATGAAATAACACTCCGAATGGAGGGAGATATACCAAGACAGGTGAAAACACTCTTTTAGGAAAAACTTTCAAGGGGCTATGATATACTTCTAGCAGAAAAAGACTGGCCACCACAATTTGTCAGGGAGAGCCCACATGGCGAGGACATTATGCCTGCCTTCTCCAACCATATTCCAATTCACCTAAAATATACTTATGCCAGGAAATGGGCAGTAGCCCAGGCCCCAGCATTACATAAAAATCATGTAGGATGGGATGAGGACTCACCTCACCATAAAATACATCTAAAAAATGAACCTACTGCACAAAGGCAGTATCCTATAAAGCAAGAAGCTAAAAAAACAGGTCAGGGAGATCTTAGATCAACTTGAATACCAAGGGGTGATTGAAACATGCATCTCCTCAATGAACAATCCTTTGTTTCCTGTCTCCAAACCAGACAATACATATCGTCTAGTTTTGGATTACAGACACTGAAACACTTGTTCTAAAACATTTGCAGTGCAAAATGCTCATAGTACAGCATTAATGAATAACATTGAGTGTAAAAAATATAAAACCACATTAGACATCTCAAATGGTTTCTTTTGTCAAAACATAGCACCTAAAAGCAGGTACTTAACAGCTTTCTCAATAATGGGGACCCAGTGTCAATTTTGTCGACTCCCACAAGGGTTCAAGAACAGCCCGGGGTTATTCTCAGCAAGAGTAACGTAGTTACTACAAATTTATGATAATGAGGCATTGTCATATGTCGATGACATTTATCTGACAGACGATGACCTGGATAGGCACTTGAACAGGGTAAGCACCATTATACTGGGCTTCGCTTCTGAGGGCTATAAATTCAACTTTAAAAAATCCAGAATTGCCCATCTCAATGTCATTTTTCTAGGATATGAGCTTTCAAGTGAAGGCAAGAGCTTGGCAGCCCACTTTTTAGAAAGATGTGCACTGCTTCAACCTCCAAAAACGCTGAAAAACTTACAATCCATCTTGGGTTTCCTAAATTTTGGAAGAACTTACATTCTAAATTACGCAGAAAGGGTTAAACCTCTCTACGCATTAATAAAACCTGATTTTTCAATCAAAAATTGGACACAAGAACACACAGAAATCTTGCGTTCACTCCAAGCTAACATATTAGCAACAAATCACTTACAAACACGCGTAAGTCAACGCAACTTAGAAATCCGAATAATTTCGGGTCAATGCGGATTCACCTACTTAACATTTAATGAGGGTGAAAAAGTACCAATAGCATACAAATCTCATTTGTATACACAATCAGAAATGCGCTTCACTTCAACTGAAAAAATACTGACAGCAGTTCAAACTGCAGTAGCAAAAGAAAGAGCTCTAGCCCAAGGGAAACAGATTATTGTCGTAACCCCAGTACCGGCTTTAGAGGCGGTAACTAAAGCGAGCATTCCAAATGCTAAAGCATTACATCCTAGATGGATACAATGGGTTAATTCTCTTGCTGCAACAGATGTTGAATATGTTTTTGACCCTGATCTAAAAACACAAGCGTTCCTGCAATATGAACATGAATGTCCTCTGCCTACTGAAATTCTGCCTCTTGATCAGTATGAATTCATAATTTACACTGACGGATCCGCACAACCCGCTACAGGGAGTAAGCAAGCTTACAGTGCAGCGTGCGCAATCGTTAACCCCTTCGGTGCTCACGACGGCCCCCGGCCATCACGCGTCACGGTGGGCGTGTGCGCACGACGGCCAGGGGCCGTCCGAATCCCGCCCACTAGTAGAAACGCCCGCACAGCGCAAACATTCGCCGCGCACGCAAGGGGTTAAAGGTCGCATGCGCGATGGTAACTTCAGACCAATGGTCACAAAAGCGCAATCTCTAGGAGATTGTACAGCTCAGCGAGCTGAACTACAAGCATTCAAACTGGCACTTGAAAGTACAGATCGCGAATTCCCCACACTAATAGTGTGCGATTCTTTTTACTGTGTTCAGTCGTATAATGAATTTATACAAAATTGGCTTGAAAATGGGTTCAAAGATGCAAAAGGTGGCCCAATAAAGCATAAAACGCTTTGGGAACAAGTAGTTCAGTTAAAAACGAACTACCAAAAGCTCACGTGATACACACGCTGAGTCATCAACGTGATGGCGTTCACGTTGCAGGGAATTCATTGGCTGACGAAGCCGCAAAGGGGGCTGTTCAGACGGCTTCCGTAGCTGCGATCACTCGTTCAAAAACGAGAATAGACAGTGAGATAATGTTGGCTGTCAATGCTACAAGCAAAGGCAGTGGTGCAGCGTTACCAAAAAAGTTTCCACTTAAGTACTCTTATGTAATTGATGCGAACAACGTTCCTTTTGCTCGAATCCCTGGAGTGGGGGATAGGGTAATTCCAAACAAGGAACACAGATTAGGACTAATCCTAGCAGCACATGAAGAGATAGCTTCTGCCCATGCAGGTATTTCTGCAATACTATCTTTACTGAAACAAAGATATTGGTGGCCTGGCATTAGGAAACAGACCAAGAACTATGTTCTGGAATGTGACATATGCCAACAGATGAAAGTCTCCACAGTGAAACGTTCTGCGCAGACACCCCTGTTAATTTCAGACAAACCATTAGCTTGTGTTTACCTGGACCACTGTGGTCCCTTGCAAAGGGACGGTAACTATAAATATATAATGGTCGCAGTGGATTCATGCTCTAGGTTCCTATGGATATGGCCTCAGCGCTCGGCTGACGCTCGAACTGTTATAAAAGATTTGCGAGTCTTTATCGGCACATACGCAATAGGCACGCTACATTCTGACCAGGGCCCTGCGTTTAGCTCTCGGGCTTACAAAGAAGCCATGGCCAGTCTGGGCGTTGCATTGCGGTACTCCTCTCCGTTTCATCCTGAGGGAAATTCTGTTGTGGAAAGGAAAAACCGGGACATAAAGCAGTCTATAACAGCTAGGGTATTAGGTTCGGGTGATGGGTGGGTCAAACATCTTTATGGGGTCCAACGCTCATTAAATAATTTGCCAGGAAGTTCTCTAGGGGGTCACTCCATATGAGGTGCTATTTGGGACAAGAATGTGGGTGCCTGATCTAGAATGTAAAGGCACAGTGGTGGAAAATAAACCCTTTGATATCAAAGATTGTTTGGCTGTTTTACAGGATCTAAGTGAACTAAGATCGAAACAAAGCAACGTGTTCCTGCAGCCAACCACCACTGGGGAAAAACCGGCAGTCCCAGCAAGGCCTGTCTGGATTCCAAAAGTTGGGGATCTAGTCAGAGAGAAGATTGCGGACAAGAAGGAATTTGGACCTTCTTACAGACAACCAGTACCTGTCCTAGCCGTACACGGAACAAGAACCGTACTTCTGCCGCCCCTTGCTGGAAAAAAGGAGAAAAGATTTGTGTCCATCGACCTCATCAAACCACAGTATGTGGCCAATACTAAATAGTAGGCCTCGTGGACTCCGACCTAGTAGCAGACGCACTCCTCTCGCTACTATCCAAGAGGTTCAGACTGAAAGACTGATAACGATCGAAAATTCAGCAGTAACAGATGAAGGACTGAGCAACAATGCTATGGAACTCATCCCTCTTGAAACTCAAATAACAGTTCGTCCAAATACACCTGTCTACACCAATGTAACAAGTGATCAACTGGTTCCAGCGATTTCGACAAATCCTGATGCAATTCCAACAATTGACAGAACTGCTTCTGGCTATTTCATTAACTTTGATACGTTTTCTGAGGATCTGAGTGAGCCTGAGACGTCGCCAGCATCAAAAACTTTTTAACAGCAAGTACGAGACTTTTTCATTTTTTGAAAAAGACTTATCTGGTTTCACCATGGATTGAACTATGGATTATTTCTGGAATATTTTTCTTTCTGCTATGGCTAGCTTTGGTTATGACTATGAGCGTGCTTATAAATGGCAGATACATCCATTTGGACATTGAAAGTAAAGATGTGAACTACTTTTGAAACCTCACAAATCATCCCATCGTGAAACAAGAGACTTGTCTGCAGTGAACATCACAGTCGTTCCTATAGAGGATGGTATAGTGTGGGACAAAACAGATTTCGATATATTCGGCCCTACGGAACAATTGAACATTCCACATTTATTTAAGATTTCATTGAGTGATTTTGTTTCATCCAGTACCTATTCTGATGATTGGGACTTTGAAACTGTAAATGACATGATGTTTGACCTAGAAAGGTCTGCTTAATTTTCTAACAATGAATATTTAGAGGGTTCATCAGACTATGAACAGCTGTATTGCTATAACCACTATGGTCATCATTTTTTGCATAAATCTGCAACACCTAGAAATGTGTTTATGTTTAACCAATGGGAGCATTGTCCTACACCGCCAAAAGGTAATTCAAAAACATTTGCTAAAAAGTTTCCATATTTTTCAGGATACAATACATCAGATCCAGAAACATTTTACTATAAAAATGTAAACAAAACAGGACAGAAAATTATGTTAACTAATACAAAACAGATTTACTCTGCAGCATTTATTGCCCAACTGTCTAGACATGGATTCGATTTGTGGAAAGACAAAATAGACACAAAATCTGTCTGGGGTACTAAAGATTGGCAAGTACAGGGGATAGAAGCTTTGTTTAGAGCATCTATCATCCCTCAGCAAATAATGTTTTTGAATGACACTGTGCAACAAACGTCTTGCCTTGGTTTAGCCAAGATCAAAGATATGAAAACACTTTCTGTACCAACACCTGCCAGTAATAACAATACACAGGCAGCGGTTACAGTTGACGCAATACTACAAATCAACAGAACAAATCCTGATCGGAGAAAATGGTTGATCTGGCCCACAGACGCAAACATCTGTCAAGAAAGATTCCTGAATAAAACACAGGGGTTTACTATTCAAAGGCCAGACCCAAGATACTTCCAAAGACAACATCTGGGGCTAGTAACAACATACAGTGTAGGAAAATTATGCCTCGATTGGCTACAAAAATCTACACTTAAGGATGTGAAACAACACTTATCTTTACTTAAAGAAGACACAGACCATAGAGAATTCTTGCTTGGACCAAGAAAAAAGCGTCAAAAACGTTTCATATATGCCGGCATCTATGCTGCTTATAATGAAGCATTGAAGGGTGTCGCAGGTAGAGGCCGCAGAACGAATACGTGAACTTGATCGTATTAACTTAGAGAAAACTCTCACTGTGGTCGACAATGGGTTAACTACTTTGTCATCCAGAATTTATTCATTGGACAACATTGTATCCTCTGCTATTGACATACTGGAACAAGATTTAGCCATGTTACAACAGGGCCAATCTCAGTTACGTTCTATTATGTTATTAAGCTGGTCGCTGCAATGTTTGCGTGCAGGCTATGTGCCTTGGCGTTTTATCAACACGTCGGCTCTGTTTGCAGAATACAATCTAACTGATAAACAGATCGAACTGGCACAAAGAGGAGCAAAGTATACAGTGCTGAGCATTGAAAAACTGGAAAAATTACCATTCACAGTGGCAGAAAAACCAGCTACAGAATGGCTTATTCATGGCAAAATCACTCTGCCTGTGACTACTTTTCAGTTTCAGTATTGCCTCAAACAAATGCAAGCAGGCAAATATGAAAGGTTGGGTATAGAATACATTAAGACATCCTGGAATTTGCCTTACACATATAGATGTTGGAGTGGGGATCGTGAAGTGTTCCTGAGCGGTACACACTGTGAAAGTGCACTGAGCGGTTCACTGATTTGTCAGGACATTTCTTTACACAGGGCTTGTAATGGTTCTGTGGCAAATTTGTCCTGCCACCAGCTAGGTACACCAGCTGCTGTGATTAATCCAACGTTTGGCCAACTTTCTAATGGGAGTTACCTCATGTTGAATGATCAGAGTTGCTGTGGCATGTTGCCAGGCATCCCATATCTAGTAACGGTCGACTCCAGGGTCACTTGCTGTATGCAAGTATTGTTTGCCCCAATAGACACAGTCAGGGAGTCGCCTTTATGGCCTTCGTTGAATGTCTCTTTTATACGATTTGATACTTTAAGCAGATTGAAAGCCATGCTTATACAACAAACAGTGCCTCTGACCTCGGCCAAAGAAATCTATGGTTTACAAGTTGCAAGGACTTCGGCTGAGATAAAGGCTTTAATTCGTACAAACTGCCCTATACATTTCGTAGAAATGATGGGACGTATCTTAAACATGTCTGATACGAGCGGAATTGTACATGTATTTAAGACCATCTGTTCCGGACTATTAGCACCTTTCCAGGCAGTCCTCGGAATCATCCCAAACTTCGCACATTCGGTGTTTGGTGGTGTGCCGTTAATTCTAGCACTTGTTGCAGGAATTCTGTTTCTATTCCTCCTACTATGCTATGGCAAGCCTATTCGCCAACATCACTCCGAGCGATGTGGAGAAAGCTCTTCTTGATCGGAAATGCCGTGAGCGAATAGTACAGGTTTTGGGCATGCCTCGTCTACGGGAACTCAATACAACATGGTTCCTGTCATTCAGACAAATCTGGCAAGATTGCATCTTACCTGTTCTACGCTGCCTGTTTTGCAGTGAAGAATGCGTGCTAGACACTTGTCTAACACTCCCATCAGTCATGCCAACGGATGTCGATACTCTGCTGGACCCGATAACGGCCCATGCTGTGTGTTGGCCCCAGAGGCTACCAATCCTGATGACGGCATTCATTGAGATCTCACAGATGCTCCCGGCTGCTGCTGAGGTACGAGATGGATCAACAGGCACACGGGTAACAACGGACGCGAACATTGCATCTTCTGCTGAAGGCGATGTTTCTCATCTCTGTGCAATTAACATTCTGAACGACGTGTTCCAAATGTCACCAACTTCGGTAGACGATATTTTGGCTACGGAAATAGATGATCTCATGTTTACGCCAGACCCATACACTGACTTTGATTTGGCTCACAGTGTACAAGGGACACAATGAATTTGGCCTTCATATTTTCACAAACTTGGAACTTTTCCCAGAATTGAACTTTTTTAAAATTTTTGAAATTACATGGCAAATCAATCTGCTTACAGTAGAACTATTCTTATAAAACGGACCTTTTTTGAATACTTCCAGGGACACATTGTCACCTTTATCTGTCTAAAATTTCATTTACTTCCATGATACGAAATGGATTTTTTTTTTTAATGCTTATCGATCATTTCGTCATATGTATATATTACTGTTTATTCATTCATGTTGCATTTTATTTCCAATATATGCTTAGAATGAAACCAACACTTTAAAAATGTACAGTACCTATTGCATTTCAACAGTTTATTTTTAGACTTCTTTTAATATGCTTTTAGAAATATTTTTAGCAATATGTGGTACTCAAATTTATGTTTAGCATTTAAATGTTTAGCATTTAGTATTATCGTTCATTTGAAAGTGAAGTGGGTGTTGTATTCCGCTTTAGGTGTCCGTATATAGGTTTTCCTGAAACATGTCCTTATATAGGCACAATTCGCATTGCCCTTATATAGGCATAGAATCCCTGTCCTTATTTAGGCATTAACCGTGCACTCCAAATACAGGCATGGTCACCGACATCCGTCCACCCTAACGTCACAACGAGTTCTTAGAAACCAGACCCTTAAGCTTCGGGAGTTCCCCTAGCACAGGACTATTGATTTCTCCAAGAACTCATCTATTATGTATGAACCGTTATACCTTAGGGGTTCATTCCTGACGTCTTCCTCTGTCCGACTTCACGTCAATGCTAACATTCCGAGGCACCTATCGGGTAAATATACCTTCCCTCGCCCAAGCAAGTAGGAGGAGACCTCGACTTCAGAGGAGCCCGTATCCCGGCCTGACGCACTGAGAAGACGCTGTCATTCCTGCACGCAGAAGAATCCAGCTTCCAGTGTTCTGACTCCCTTCGCGGGGTGTTAGAGTTACAGATCCGGCAAGAGATTCCCACCTCTCTCATTCTCAAGGTATGGAGCTGACTAGAACCTAGAGGGACTCTTGGCATACTATACTTAATATACTCTTAGTATACCATACTAGAGAATACTTCGCCTACTTCTTACCTTTCCCTACACCTAGACCAGGTTAGGTACATTGGGGTAGAACTAGCTTAGAGACGCATCGTATGAGTACTCGCATTTTTAGCTCATGTTATTTATGTACGTGAATATATGCAAAAAGATAATGCTAGCGCAGTATTATTTATTTCTACTGCTTACGCTGTACATCATTTATCTTGCATACTGTCTTGTGATCATAACAGCACATATCTCTTACACGAGAAACAAGACTGTTCAATAAAACCTCTTTATTGAAACGCCTGTCTTTCCTTTCTGTGTAACTCTGTAGAAACTAAGCATGCACGATTGACTGAGTGAAACTGTTATCTATTATTTCCACGATTCTGAGACGTGTTCCGATTCTAAAGGGACACAAAGTGGTCATGTTTATGCGGTTGCCAGAAACTACTCACTTCTTGTTCTCAAGGAGTTTCTAGTGGCCTCTGAGCTAGCTGGCACAAGTAATTAAGTTTAATATACTTGATAGGGACATACTGACCTCAGTCCTATGTCAAGCCTATAGGGTATATTATTCCAATGCGCAGAGCCTATTAGGGAAATAGGAACTACACTACACCCCTTCCTTCCCACAACTGGACATCCATTACCCACGATGCCTGGGTTCTCTAGACTGTTCAGGGTTTTCACCTGGAGTTTTACCAGACCCCAGTACAACAGGTAATTCCTTGTCAACTCCATTTTCAATCTCTTAGGAGTCAGCTCATAGGCCAGGATTGTCTTCCCTTTTGCGGAAACGAGTCATAACAGTATGCAATATTCATCCCTAAGGGTTTCTCAGCAACATCTTCCTCGTAGACATAAAGACAGAGGTTTTGTTCTTGTTATCAACGTCAAGGAGTTCAACTCATGGATCCTTTACAGCCATTTCATAATGAAAGGGATTCATTTGTTAAGATATTTGCTGAGACAAGGTGACTACCTGATTCGTTTGGACCTGAAGGAGGCCTAAATAACAGTTCTCATCTTTCCACCACATTTTTGTTTCTTCCAGTTTCAATGGCCAAATCTTACTTACAAATTCTTAGCAACACCATTTGGGCTCTCGTCAGCACCTTGGTGCTTCACCAAGTTCCTCAAACCAGTAGTGGAGTACTTGAGAGCGGGAGTGGGATCCAGTTGATTGTGTACCTAGATGACTTCCTCTTAATGTCTCAAGATCTCGATTTGCTCAAGCAGCAGTTGAGTCTCACCATTGACCTCTTAGAATCTCTGGGATTTGGCATTAACTACGACAAGTCTGATCTTCTCCCAGCTCAACAAACTACCTTTGTGGAATTCGCCATCAATTCTGTGTCAGCCACCCTGGCCCTCCCGTCCCAAAAAATATGAACAATCAAAAAGGAAATTCCCAAATCTCTCTCACAATCCACAAACACATTTTGTTGGTTGGCACGTCTGATGGGCCTTCTGGCATTGTCCATCCAAGCCATTTTCCCGGGCACACTTCATTACCGTGCTCTGCAGCGTCTGAAGTTTGCTCGTTTATGCAAGGACTTGTCTTATGCAGATCAGGTGGCTCTCACTCCAGAAGTGCGGCACAAGCTACTGTGGTGTCCAGACCACATTTACGCTTGGATTGGGAAGGCCATTGTTGGTATCGTTCCTGACATGGTGGTGGAGTCCATCGCGAGCCGTTGGGGTTGGGGCGCCCTCTCCGGCGACATTTTAACAGGGGATGCTGATCTAAAGAGGAAATCTCTTTACACATCAACTGTCTAGAGCTTCTAGCGGGTTCCTTTACGATTCGTTCTTTTTGCCCCAACATATCCGTTGCTGTATTCTGTTAACAATGGACAGTGTGTCTGAAGTCCAGACTTCTTGCAGAAATAGCAAGATTTTTGCCATTATTACCTACACAATCGGATTTCAGTCATAGCGAATACTCAGAATCTGGTAGCCGACTGGAAATCGCGGCACCTCAGAGATGCCAGCGAGTGGAAGTTGGATCCGGACCTGTTTTACAAACTGTTGCAGAGATGAGGTACATGCCAGATGGACCTGTTTGCATCCGCCTAGCATTCCAGTTACCATCCTTCTTCAGTTGGAGACCGGACCCACTGGCTCTGGCGACGGATGCATTCTTGCAGAATTGGACTGGACTGAACTACTATGCCTTTTCCTCCTTCTCCATGTTATTGAGAGTGTCCCTTCAGATCAGGCATCAGATTACAGAGGTGATTCTGATTATTCCCCTTTGGGAAATCTAGAGTTGCATTTTGATTATGCTGGAACTCTCTTGCGAGTGCCCTATCCTACTTTGTCGGGACTCAGTCCGGGACACTGTCATGTGTCAGGGACTCTGGCAACGACTGGTGCCAGGGAAGGCAAAGTAGGCAGAATACTGGGTACAGAGCTACCCAAGATTACAGAGCGAGTCAAAGGAGAAAGGGAATCCAAAGAGGAAGCTCTGTACAAGAGAATAAGAGAGGTAAGGCTCAGAAAGGACTGGCCCTCAGAGGTGATTTAGCATTCAGAAAAACTACACACAGGACGGATATGCAAGACATATATATAAAACAACATTAACAATAAAGGGAATGTGGGGTAAAGCACTCAGGAGCTCCACACTGTAAGACTGAAGCTCAGTAAGTTCCTCATCCACAATTGCTGTTACAGATACTGACTGCAAATACCCACATATAGGATATGCATGCAAAGGCAGGGTCTGTGGAGCTGATACCTATGGTGATGTTATAAATGTAACTCAAAGACAGCTCACAGTTAACAAGAAGCACCACCTAGGTTGTCAGCTGTGCGATCAAACGGGAACACGCAAGGCAGTAACAGCAAGGGGGGTAGAACTAAACACAAGCACGATAGACAAGGAGCTAGCAAGGAGGAGTGCTTAATTGGAAAGGAAGGAAATCCCAGGGCACGCTTGGCAGAAAGCAAGTAACAAACATACAAGGTCATCAGAAGCAAACAGCAGGAATAGATAGACAGCAAACTAGGAACTGGAACCAAGGAAATGGGAAGAAAGGGAGGGACTGGAAAAGGATATACAGAAGGGGAGGCTACAAGGGTATACTAGAATAGTGCAGGTTCAGGAATCAAGAAAACGGTGGCTTACGCACTGGACAAGATGGCGGCCCAAAGCTGAGCTCCGTTGCTTCATGAAGCACAAGAAGAAGATTTTGACCGCTTTATGACCTCGTATTGCTGCCACCTGGCTGGATTCAACCTTCTGCTTATGGCGGCTCACGTTTGGTGAAGAGGGTGAGTCTTCATCTCGCCCCTCGGCTCCATTTACCGTGACTTCGCTTTCCTGACGCGAGCGACTGCCATTTTGCATACGCGGCGCCGCGTCTTTTGAGGGAAACGCGTCTTTTGAGGAAAACGGGTCATATGAATGTTTGTGGCAGAACACTGTTTTATCTATGGCCACTCAACAATAATGCCATGCTGCCACTCTACACAACATTTCTTTTTAATATCTAGATAAGCAAAGTCATGTGAAATATGTTCATATTTTGCATTCTTCCTGCCCAAATTTCAGTCCTGCTACATACACTGCTATATTCTAAGGATGTCCACTGGCGCCTCACTCATTTCAGAATCAATTGTCGTCTGTATTTTTTGCGCCTAGTCCGTTCCTCTGCAACCTGCTTTTCTTCAATGAGCTTATGTGATTCAATAAGCAGTTTTGTATATACGTGAAGACCCTCTTGCAAGCTTCTTTGACATAACGCTCAAAGTGTGAAGGAACAAGAGATGTCATCACCCCATCATTCCTTTGCTTAGCGTGTGTCTAATGTTGCAGCACTTCCTCAAGGATGGTGTCATTAACCATTTTGTATACTGCCTTCACTTCTATTCTTCTGGTTCCTTCTGAGGCTGAATAACATTGTTTTTTTCACAAATGGTTTGAACCTGAGGGAACGTAAATGGACACTCATCCACTGTGAGCTTGCTTTATACTAGAATTTCCGTCTTCTGGGCTTTGGCCGCGTCATCCACCAATACTGTGCTTGTAACATCTACATATCCTCGCTGTGACCTACAGCATTGAGCACCCATTTTATGGGACGGATCTCTTCTTTTTAAAATTCATCCTCGTCGACAAGTACATTTTGTCAAGATGGCTAGTGACTCGCTCTCTCTCACGAAATCATCTTCATCTGGCGCTAAACTGAAAAGAGCCAAAAATGACCCTCCATCTCTGGTCCAATCATCTTCTAATCCTGTCTTGGATTCAATTTTAGATGAACTTCGTGCATTAAAACCATTCATGAACGCCACCAATGAAAAACTGCAACTGGTTGAGGACCGTTGGATCAACATGGAAGGTAAAATGTCCGAAATGGAACAACGTATAAGTAATCTTCAAGATGTGTCTACTAAAGTGCCCTTACTGGAACAAGAAATTCATAAGTTCAGACTCCATACTGAGGATTTAGAAAATCGTAACAGAAGGAACAACCTTCGGCTGTATGGATTACCTGAAAATGTCGATGGTCAGGATCTTCTTTCTTTCTTAAAGAAATTTCTGTCTGACCTTCTCAACCTTCAATCTTCAACTCCTCTCAATATCCAACGAGCACATCGTCTTAGTCATCTTCAACCTCAATCCAACAAACCACGTGGCATTATTATGCTCTTTCTTGAATTCACCTACCTGATGCATGTATTAAAGGCTGCCAGGGAAAAACGCCGTCTTGTTTTGTCTGGCCATAACATCTTCATCTCACAAGACCTTTCTAATACTACCAATGCTAGACGTAAGGAATTTCTAGCTCTCCGTCCACAACTGAGGTCTATGAACATCCGTTATGGCATCTTACATCCTTGTCTCTGTAAAATCACCTATGAAGGTGTATCTCGTTCATTTGAAGATCCTCTCAAGCTAAAATAGTTTTTGCATTCTATCACTAGAATACCTATGGACACAAATGTGCAGTGTCCTTAAAATGCTCAATGTTTCTTAAATTGTTAGACTATTAATGCTTCACAATTTATTATTACTTCTTGTTAAGGTCTTTGCTGTTTTTTATGTTTTTATGATGGCTTATGCGGTCTAATTATCTTATCGTATATCATCTTACTTTCTCTATATCCTATATTATCATACTCTCTATATTTTTCTCATCTTCTTCAGTTCCACTTTTCTCCATTGTTGCTCTTGTCCTTGAGTTCTGACATGCCTGGTTCTTGTTTCTTCCTCTTCACATTACAGATCTGACTTTCTGTCCTTGATCTGTCCTTGCTCTTCTTTTCTTCTTTTCTTCTCTTTTCCTTTCCTTTTTTCCTGTATCCTCTTTTTCACTTCCCCCTTCCTCATTTCTTTCTTCTCCCCCGCTTTATATTTGTATGATTAATTATTTTATTCATTTCCGTATGTTCTAATTAATTTTACCATGTTGCCTGACTATTATGACCAACGTCTTTTGTCTTCATTGTTGTTTTTTGCAGTTCGTCATCATTGTGATTATCCCCTGTCTCTTAAACATTGATATGTTTAAAGTTGTAACGTGGAACGTTCATGGTCTGGGTCATCCTGTTAAGCGTCAAAAGGTAGTTTTTCATTTATCAAAGCTTGATTGTCAGATTGCTTTTTTGCAGGAAACCCACTGTAATGATGTTGAATCTCTCAAACTTAAGCGTCAATGGTTGGGCCAGGTTGTTTTCTCCCCAGCTGCTAATTGTAAAGGTGGTGTTGCCATCCTCTGTCATAAATCTTTGAAATTGCAAATTATATCAACTGAAAATGATGAGTGGACGATGGGTAATACTCCACGCCATGATCTATAATAAACATGTCACCTTCTTCAACATCTATGGACCGGTTAAATCTGACCCGGATTTTTGGCATAATATTAAACTAACATTATCTTCAATTTCTAACCCCAATATTATTGTTGCTGGAGATTTTAATAATTGACTCAACCCCTTTTCTGACAGGAAATCTGATTGTAAATTTAGACCAGATAAATCTCATAAAGCGTTTCAGTCTGCTATTGCCTCTCGTCCACTCTATGATGCTTGGAGGACTAGTAATCCTGATAATTATGAATTTATGTTCTATTCTAATGTGCACCACACTATGTTCCGTATTGATTGTTTTAATTTCAAAACCTTTACTTCCCTCACTCCATTCCTCTGAGATTGGCTCCATTTTTATTTCTGACCACACCTCAGTCTCAGTTTCTCTCGATTTGTCTCTTACCACTTCCAAACAGGCTAGATGGAGATTTAATAACTCTCTACTATCCGACCAGACTTATATTTTAAATGCTACTTCCTTTATACAAGAATTTTTTCAATTTAACAAATCAAGTGACACTTCTGTGCACAACAACTGGGATGCCTTCAAAGCCTCGTTGAGAGCCTTTACCATCTCATACACTGCTAGAAAGAAAAAGCTATTGAACTCTCAGTATCTCTCCTCCCTCAGTCATATCAAGACCCTTGAACATGCTTATTATACTTCCAAATCTCCTGTTCACCTCCGTAACTTAATCAAGGCTAAATACCGACCTAAACAAATTGGCTACAATTGATGCCTGTAACATTCTACTTTGAAATAAAATCTAAATACCATGGGGGCAAAACAAAGCGGGTAGAATGTTGGCTAATTATTTAAAAGTCAAATCAGAAAAGAAAACCATTGGCCCCATTCGTAATACTCTTACTAAAACCCTATTACACTCTGATTCAGACGTCGTTGAGGCATTTCAGACTTATTACCATTCATTATATATGGAAGACACACATCCCGCTGATATAGATACTCAGTCATTCTTTGATGTTCTTCCCTCCCCATACCCTATTCCAGATGCCATGGCCCTCCTGGAAAAAGATATAACTCTTCAGGAGATTTCAGATGCAATTAAATCCTTAAAAAGAGCTAAAGCTCCTGGTCCTGACGGCTTCTCTATTGAACTTATAACCTTTTTTTTTCATTCACATTTGCTCCACATTTACTTGAGCTCTTTACTTCCTTCCTGTTGCATTCTAAGCCTGAATGTTCCTTTCTTGATGCTCTCATTGTTATCCTCCCTAAACCTGATAAAGATCTTTCCCTTTGTCAAAATTACCGCCCAATCTCATTAATTAATTATGACTGCAAAATTTTCGCAAAAATTCTGGCCTCTAGGCTGGAAGGGGTTATTCCCCTACTCATTAAACCTGATCAGTCTGGCTTTATCAAAGGTAGGCTTTCCTCAGATAATGCTAGAATGTTTTCTAATATTCTCACTTTGGGGAAAAATTATCCTGATCCTTTAGCTGCACTATCCCTTGATGCTGAAAAAGCCTTTGATCGTATAAATTGGCAATTCATGTTTAAAACTCTTCAGTGGTTTTGATTCGGCCCCAAATTTAATTAATTCATTAAATTATTGTACTCTGATCCCCGTGCACGTGTATCTGTTAATGGTTCCTTATCCCCTTATTTTAACCTACACAGAGGAACACAGCAAGGTTGTCCCCTTTCTCCTATCTTATTCCTTCTATGTCTCGAACACTTTCTTGAACGTATTCGACAGAATCCTTCAATAACTGGCTTCCACCATAATTCCCACGAAATTAAATTGTCTGCTTATGCAGATGATATCCTGATCTACCTCTCTAAACTTTTAATCTCCTTACCCCCCTTCTTGCAGGAAATTGACTTATACCCTAAAATATCAGGTTATAAATTACAATTTTCTAAAACTGAAATCCTACCCTTAAATTCAATATGTTACCAATTCATGTTTTCTCATGCTAACTTTAAATGGTGCCCATCTAAAATTAAGTACCTCGGCGTGTGGTTTTCCTCTACCATCTCTCAAACCCTTGTCCATAACTTTAATGCTTTGAAAATTAAAATTCAAAACTCACTCTACTCATGGTCCCCGCTACATTTATCTTGGTGGGGCAGATTAGATACCATTAAAATGATGATTGTACCGCTTATTCTATTCCTACTCTCTATGCTTCCCTTTAAAATTCCTAATTACTATTTTAATCAAATTAATTCCATTTGTACTAAATTTCTATGGAATAACAAGCCTGTCTGTATTGCTTTAACTAAATTAGTCAAATCAAAAAACGAAGGTGGTGTACGATTTCCTAATTTTAAACTGTATCACACTGCTTTTTTAATCAGACAAGTGTATGCACTCAACAGACAGTATCACGATGTTCCGATACCTAGCTGGGTTAATTTCGAACGTTCTCTATTACATGACTTTGCTTTTTATGATATTTGTTTCATGTCCAATTGTACCTTTATATCTAAACGTCCCATTTTAAAATACTCCCAACACTTGCTACATACACTATTTACGGATGGCTCTGACTTCTATCTAGCCTTCCTTGCATCTTCTATTTGGTACAATAAATGTATTAAATTCCGCCATAAATCCCTCTATTTCAAACACTGGAAAGAAAAGAAATTCTGTATGTCCTCCAGCCCGTATCCAATAATTCTGTTGTACCTTTTAATACAATACAAGAAAGTTATGATATACCCTCTTCTTGTTTATCTCAATATTCTCATCTATCACAGGCACTTCAATCATTCATTTCAAACAAAAACTTTCCTACCAATATCACCCCATTTACTCCCTTAACCCCTTTACACAACATCTCCTCTGATTCTAACCCTAAAGCTTCCTTTATATACAAACGTTTATCCACCTCTATCTCTGTGAGACCTAAATCTCCAATTGAACTAGCTTGGGAAATAGATCTCTCCATCATTCTCACATCTAAAAAATGGGATAAATTATGGCATAACATTTTTTACACCTCTAGAGCTGCTAACATTACTCAATCTCTATTCTTTCTATACAACAGAGCTGTTAGAACACCAGTTTTTATACATAAAATCAATCCTTCCTCATCTCCTCTCTGCTGGTCATGCCTTTCATCTAATGGTACATTACCTCATTTGATATACTATTGTCCTAATGTCCAAAAAGTTTGGAAACTCGTCTGGGCCAAATGTTCCAAGATTTTTCATTTTTGTATCCCCTTATGAATTCAAAATGTTTTTCTTGGTTCCTTATCAGATGATTTTCATGATAGTGTTGAAATTGCTTGACCTTTTTATTGCTCTTGCATTTAAAGTTCTTCTTACTTGCTGGAAAGATAATTCTAAAATTTGTATGCTAACATGGTGGAATCTTATTTGTGACGAACATAGAATCTCTATTGCTTCATCTTCATCTGTACCTCAAAAAATTTAATCTGATTTACTTTGGCTACCTTTTACTACTTTTCTATCTACATACTCCTCTTTACACTAATACTTATTCGATTGCCCTTTCTTGTTCTTTCCTCTCCCTTTCTTTACTCCTTTTCCTTCTTTCTTCTCTCACTTTTATTTTAAAACTGTTTATTAATAATTAATAATCTAGATGGTACCCTTCTTTCATTTTTTTAAATTTATTATATAAGACTGTACTTTATAGTTCCTCTCCTGCATACCTAATATTTTAACTTTCTTTCATTGTATAATTCAACATGTTATTCTCTTTCTTATATTATTTGTGAACCTGGTACATGTTTATTTATTTAATAAAAATTATTTAAAAAAAAAAAAGGAATCAAGAAAACAAAGTAGCATTGAAGGCAGTGCTGGAGCAGGAACAAGAATTGAGCTAAGGCTCAGGAGTCAAGGTAGCACTGCAGGCAGTGCTAGTTCAGGAACAGAGAATTACTAAAGCTTTAGGAGTCAAGGTAGCACTGCAGGCAGTGCTAGTTCAGGAACAGAGAAATTACTAAAGCTCAGGAGTCAAGGTAGCACTGCAGTCAGAGCTAGTTCAAGGAAACAGGAAATAGCTACAACTCAGGAAACAAGGAGTCAAGAGAGCACTGCAAGCACTGCAAATCAGGAACAAGAAATAGCTGAAGCCCAGGAACAGGAACAAAGAATAACTATAGCTCAGGAACTTAGGAAACAAGGTAGCACTGCAAGCAGTGCTAATTCAGGCACAAGGAATAGTTATAGCTCAGTAATCAAGGAACAAGGATTAACTATAGCTCAGGAACCAAGGAATATCAAAAGCTCAGGAAACAAGGATCGGTCTCACCGGAACACACTTCAGCGATCAGAAGCAGGACACCACCTCTCCGCCTTACGCCGCCGATAAACCAACAATCATGACCTGGAATCCCGCCACCGTCGAACACATCACCGCGACCATGAAGAAAACCCACTCAGGTGCCCCAACGGACCCCTGCCCACCGCACATATTCCACAGGGCTGCTGCCGCCATCGCACCCGAACTCAGACTGACCATCAACGCATCCTTCATGTCTGGCATCTTCCCAGAAAACTGGAAACGGGCAGAGGTTAAACCACTCCTCAAGAAACCCACGGCCGACCCAACTGACCTGAAAAACTACCGGCCCATCTCTCTCCTCCCTTTCGCGGCCAAGGTCACCGAGAGACTCGTGAACGCTCAGCTGACGACCTTCATCGAAGAGCACTCCATCCTTGACGCCTCCCAGTCTGGATTCCGCAGCAGCCACAGCACCGAGACCGCCCTTCTCGCCGCCACCGACGACATCCGCATGCTACTCGACCAGGGTCACACTGCGGCCCTCATCCTCCTAGACCTCTCCGCAGCTTTCGACACCGTTTCCCACCGCACACTCACAGCCAGACTTCACGACGCGGGGATACATGGAGCTGCCCTCAACTGGATCCAATCCTTTCTCGCCGGCAGAACCCAGAGGATCAGACTCCCTCCCTTCATCTCCAAACCCACCGATATCGACTGCGGAGTACCCCAGGGCTCTTCGCTCAGTCCCACGCTCTTCAACATCTACATGGCCCCCCTCGCCGCCATCGTAAGACAGCATGGGCTCCGCATTGTATCCTACGCCGATGACACCCAGCTCATCCTCTCACTCACGAAGTAACCCGAAGACACCAGACTCCGCTTCCAGGAAGGAATGAAGAACATGGCAGCCTGGATGAAGCTCAACTCAGAGAAGACCGAGGTCCTCATCCTTGGACCCTGCACGTCCGCCTGGGACACCACTTGGTGGCCCTCAGCCCTCGGGAACCCTCCCACCGCTACGGACCACACACGAAACCTCGGCATCATCCTCAACTCCTCCCTCTCCATGAACCGCCAGATCAACGCCGTCGCTTCCACCAGCTTCAACTGCCTGTGCATCCTCCGCAAGACCCTCAAATGGATCCCCCCCGACTGCAGAAAGACTGTCACCCACGCACTCATAACCAGCAGATTGGACTACGGCAACGCCTTATACGCCGGAATCAACAGAGGTCTATTACACAGACTCCAGACGATCCAGAACGCCGCCGCCAGACTCATCCTCGGGACTCCGCGCCACGAACACATGACCCAACACCTGCGAGAACTCCACTGGCTCCCCGTCGAGAAGAGGGTCACCTTCAAGCTCCTCACCCACGCCTACAAATCCCTCAACAACATCGGACCCAAATACCTCAACGAGAGAGAGTCTCCTTCCACGTACCCAAAAGGAACCTCCGCTCCGCTGACCTCGCCCTGGCAGAAGTCCCCAGCATCCGCAGAACTAGAACAGGCGGGAGAGCCTTCTCCTACATCGCAGCCAAGACCTGGAACGAGCTCCCCGTGCACATCAGACACTCCCCATCCCTGCGAACCTTCAGGAAGGACCTCAAGACCTGGCTCTTCGAGTGATCCGAGGCGGCGACTGATCCGGAACTGCCCCCTTCCCTAGCGCCTTGAGACCCTCACGGGTGAGTAGTGCGCTCTACAAACCCTTGATTGATTGATTGATTGAACACAGCTACAATGACCAACACTGGACTGAAGGGAGCTGGGGCTTAAAAGAGCTCACAGTAATCACATGCATCAGGTGTGAGCAGGCTAGCAGCAGCCAGCCACAGGTGAGCTGAATTCCTCCACGCATCCTTGGCCTGCAGGGGTGGAGACGAAGCAGTGAGCAGGGAATTCTAGGTAATGAAGTGTCAAACATGAGCAGGCTGGCTTCAAGCATGAGCAGGCTGGCTTTCACAAAACCCGGCATGGATTGGGAATGGATGACAATTTGCAAGTAGAATCCAAATGACTGGAAGTCAGTATATGCATGAAGGGGAGGGTCTAGAAGCTTATTAGAGCACTGGAGAGCCCCACAATTCAGCCCCTTGGTGGTGGGCACGAGAATGCAGGGAGCGAATCGTGACATACTTCCTTGGTTTCCAACTCTCCTGATGGACCCTCTCAGGTGCCAACATCCATTAGTCATGACTCGGCAATTGTGAATAGTGTCTTGGAGACTTTCAGGAGATGCTGGAAAATGCCTGGACTTTCAGAACAGGCTCTCAACCTCATTGACAAAGCCTGGTCCGATTCCACACATAAACGCTATCAAGCAGCATGAACATGATGATCTGGCTGGTGCGTTGAATGGGAAACAGCATTTACAACGCTGGTAATACCACGCGGGTAGGTTACAACGCGGACATTACATCGTCCTCGTTGTTACCATGCATGGCATTACATCGCAAGTCGTTTCTACGACTTGCGCTAGATGGCGCGCAACACCAGGGAATGTGTTGGATTTTAAATCCAACACATTCCCTGCTGTTGCGCTAACTGGAGTAGGAATAGTAATTTATACTATTCCTAAGTCCAGCGCGCCATCTAGCGCAAGTCGTAGAAACGACTTGCGATGTAAAGCCAGGCGTGGTAACAACTTGGACGATGTAACGTCCGCGTTGTAACCTACTGCGAGGTAATGGATGGTGTAGTAACGTCATACATTTGCGTGGAATGGGGTTTGGATACCGTTACAGCAGATGTGATTCATGTCACCAATTTTTGGGCTTATCTTGCCTCAGACGGCCTTTCTTACTGTACCATTAATACTTATAGATCGGCTATTCCTGCAGGTCACCTTCTTGTTGCCAACAAACCAGTGGGGGATAACTCAGAGAACTACTTTTTTCCGTACCTCCTCCAACCAATATATTCCTCTCTTTGGGATGTCTCAATCATCCTTAAATTTCTTCAGTCTTGACCTGCCAACTCTCTTTTAACCAGAAAACAACTTTCTGTGAAATTAACGCTCTTATTGTGTCTTGTCTCTTGCAAACAGTTCTCTGATGCTTGATCTCGCAGGTAGCTCTTTCATCCCTGGTATTTCCAGCAGACAGAAAACTCTATGGAGCGCATTGTTTAAAGGAATATGATAGAGCTGCAGCTCCTTTGAGAACCCCCCCCTGATTGTCCACTATTAATCTCTTTGTTACAGCCCCATGGTCCGGTGTCTTGCCCTACTTTATCACTCAGGCTCTCAATCAATCAATCAATTAGACTTTATTCGATTTAAAATATTAAATCATAAAAGTATAATACAGTTTAGAAAAAAAAGAAACATTTACAATAAAACATTAAAAGAGGAAGAATTCATTGTTCTTTAACAATAAAGACATTGATTAATACAGGATTAAAACTAGTTATAAAATGCTAAAAGTCTCCAAAAGATAGGATAAGATCGGGTACATTTGTGATTTAAGCAAAATCCTACATGGTCATTCTAAATCTAACTACCCCTTTTAAAAATTTGGCAATATGATCAGTAAACAGCACTTCGTCAAGAAACTGCAACTTGATAAAAGCGGGCGGCACTGTCTCAGTCCAAGCCGTTTTAAAATTGGCAATATCCATCTTTTCCTGATCAGGGTATAAAACTTGCAAAAAAAGGTAATATGGATTGTGGACTGGGCCGATAGGTCGTCGCAAGGACATGGACATAAAGTGAGTGACCAGTCGTTTAGCTTAGGGAACGTTACCTTATGGTGAAAGGTAGCTAGACGAATACGTGTCCGGAGCATCATGTCATGTTCACCCAGAGATGAGGACAAATAGGGTTGTAACCCTGGTTGTGTCAGGAGTAGCTGGTGTTCTCTGACAGATGGTTTCATCACGTTGGTAGACAATCTTAACATCTCTAGGTGCTCAAGACATAACGATCCTAACTCTTTCCTGGTGACACAGGACAGACTGTCAGGATTGGCATAAAACTCAGGATGGCCCAAATCATTCATAAAATCTTTAACAAAAGCAAGCCACGGGATGCTCAAAGCCCGTTCCATATGCTGACAGTCGTTAATCACGTCCCGATTTAACATGATCGTTTGGCCAGTCCACACCTTGTGCCAGAGTAAAACTGGTTGGATTTGAATTAAATCAGATAAATATGGGAGGCCTAGCTCTGCGTGGCAAATGAATGTAGCTGTGCTATTTGGGACGGCCAAGAGATATTTTAAAAACCTGTTCTCGGCCAGCTGGAGAGGCGCTATATTTGCAAAACCCCAAATGCCCGCTCCATACATAGCTACAGGAATACATTTAGCTTTGTAAATGGTAAGCATATCCCCGATGGGGCGCTTCCCTAGTTTCCTAGAGAAATTTATTAAGGCTCCAATAGATTTTATAAACAGAAGCTTTCTTGTATTAATAGCTACGCCCCATGAGCCCTTTTTTTCGAACATGATACCCAGATAGGAGAAGTTGTTAACAAATTCAAGTTTCCTGTCATCTATAAGAATGTCTCGACACTTAACGTTTGGTTTGCTACATTTCATGACAAAGGTTTTGGTAATGTTAACCTTAAGATCCAGCCTCGTCATGAAAGACACAAAGCTCGAGACAGTTTTCTGGAGTCCTAATGGGGTACGGGACAGAAGGACAGCATCATCTGCAAATTGGAGCACTACTATATGCTGACTGCCAATTCTAGGTAGATCCAGGCCCTCCCTCGTCAATGTGGTACCCAAACTATTTATATAGAGGGTAAAAAGAAGGGGGGATAATACTCAGCCCTGCCTGACGCCCTTCTGGATGGAGAATTTACGGCTACGTTCTCCGGCTGGCCCATAACGAACGCTTTCCTGGGCGTCTAAGTAGGAGAGTTTTAAGAAATTTAGCAACGATGCCTCCACCCCCATTGATTCTAGGATACTCCGGAGTTTCGTGTGGGTAACACAATCAAACGCCGAGCTTAGGTCAGCGAAACACAAAAAGAGGCTCCCCCCTTTGGCCTTTACATATTTACCCCACAAGAGACTTAAATTTAGGCCCTGCTCAATTGTGCCAAGCCCTTGGCGGAACCCATACTGCAGTGAGCAGGGAATTCTAGGTAATGGAGTGTCAAACATGAGCAGGCTGCCTTCAAGCATGAGCAGGCTGGCTTTCACAAAACCCGGCATGGATTGGGAATGGATGACAATCGTGACATACTTCCTTGGTTTCCAACTCTCCTGATGGACCCTCTCAGGTGCCAACATCCATTAGGCATGACTCCGCAATTGTGAATAGTGACTTGGAGACTTTCAGGAGATGCTGGAAAATGCCTGGACTTTCAGAACAGGCTCTCGACCTCATTGACAAAGCCTGGTCAGATTCCACACATAAACGCTATCAAGCAGCATGAACATGATGATCTGGCTGGTGCGTGGCATGGGAAACAGCATTTCCAACGCTGGTAATACCACGCGGGTAGGTTACAACGCGGACGTTACATCGTCCGCGTTACCACGCATGGCATTACATCGCAAGTCGTTTCTACGACTTGCGCTAGATGGCGCGCAACACATTCCCTGCTGTTGCGCTAACTGGAGTAGGAATAGTAATTTATACTATTCCTAAGTCCAGCGCGCCATCTAGCGCAAGTCGTAGAAACGACTTGCGATGTAAAGCCATGCGTGGTAACAACGCGGACGATGTAACGTCCGCGTTGTAACCTACTGCGGGGTAATGGATGGCGTAGTTCGTCATACATTCGCGTGGAATGGGGTTTGGATACCGTTACAGCAGATGTGATTCATGTCACCAATTTTTTGGCTTATCTTGCCTCAGACGGCCTTTCTTACTGTACCATTAATACTTACATATCGGCTATTCCTGCAGGTCACCTTCTTGTTGCCAACAAACCAGTGGGGGATAACTCAGAGAAGTACTTTTTTCCGTACCTCCTCCAACCAAAATATTCCTCTTTGGGATGTCTCAATCATCCTTAAATTTCTTCAGTCTTGACCTGCCAACTCTCTTTTAACCAGAAAACAACTTTCTGTGAAATTAACGCTCTCATTGTGTCTTGTCTCTTGCAAACAGTTCTCTGATGCCTGATCTCGCAGGTAGCTCTTTCATCCCTGGTATTTCCAGCTATTCCAGCAGACAGAAAACTCTATGGAGCGCATTGTTTAAAGGAATATGATAGAGCTGCAGCTCCTTTGAGAACCCCCCCCCCCGATTGTCCACTATTAATCTCTTTGTTACAGCCCCATGGTCCGGTGTCTTGCCCTACTTTATCACTCAGGCTCTCATTATGACCTAGCAGTCGGAACACCAGGCCACAGCGTTGGCGTTTGGGAGAACACTGCCAAGCCGGCGGCAGCCTGACCACCATATCATGAATACATCACTGAGCTGGCGGTGTTGTGTTGGCGGTGTCATGGCGGCATGCTTTGGCTCATTGAAAGAACCTAAAGCATATACTGCCGCCATGGCAGCACCACTTGAACATCAGTGCACTGTGTACTATGCATCATGTCGTGCATGGCACCCAGTCTACGAATGACAGTGCAAGCGGAGGGGGGCACAACATGTGCCCCCATGCAACCCCCCCATGGGCAAATACACCCTTGGGCCCTGTTTGGGGCCCCTTCCCTGCCTTTCTACTAACCGTTCATTGTGGGGTCCCCTCCATGAAAAGGTCGATGGAAAGGCAGGTCGTGATCAGCATGGCGGTGCTGGCATCAGCACCGCCGCCATTGATCACCGCTTTCCCCACCGCCACCCTGTCGGGATCCAGGATCCTGGCGGTGGCAGTGGTCTTGCATTAGGCTTGTGGCGGTCTGACCGTCATCCTCATAATCGTGCGTTCGGACCACCGAGGAAGCAGCAGTCGGATCTCCACCGCTGGTACGGCGGTCTTGGGACTGCCGTACTTGTAATCAGGCCCTATGTGTAACATGGCTTCTTTCCAAAGTGGGAATTGATACTTCTATTTTTGGTGCTCACTCTGTCCGGGGAGCCATGGCATCCAGGTCTTTTGCAGTGGGGGATCAATTGGAAGAGATGATCTGCATGGCGGATTGGACGTCGGATTCCATGTTCAAAGAATTTTATCATAAGCAAGTAAGTAATCCCTTTTCTATGGTGGTTGATGAGCTTTAAACTTGCATAATCTGAAGCCTCCAGTCCTGACATAGAATTGAAATTTTATAAGATTTGTGAACAAGAATTTTAAATTCTATTAAGGACACAGAGGAGAAGATTGTCCCACCCGTTTCTTGTATTATGGATTTCTTCTGAATTGTTGATAATGCTGATATAGTTGCTCATGTTATTCTCAAAAGAATGTAACATTACCCATCCACTTGAATAGCAGATATTAAGGTTTCTTGTTTTGAGTTTCAGATCAAAAGCAAGATGGATGTTGATATTTTTGATACCCAAGACAAGGCTTCCTCGCAGCAGAAGAGGTGGAGTTAAGGATATTGCTCTGTTAACTGTTCAATAAAAATAATTTTTATACAGTCACGGAATTGCTGATTGGATGTTGGACAGTCTCTATGGAACGCTTGGTTAATTTGCATCTCTGGGATTTGTCGTTTTTTGCATATATCTCTGTTTTTTCTGTTTGCATAACTATTCATGGCTGCTGTTGTAAATAAAGCAAGGAAGACAATGCATAACCTTTGCCTTCATGTCCTTAATAGAATTGAAAATCCATATTCACAAATGCTATGAAATTTTTGATTACTCCAAAACAAGCCCACTTCTAATAAAATTACCATAACCGCATATGACCGAGAAAAATACCTTTCATCGGGACAGGTCAAAGTCATCAGTGATGTTGCATGTTTAGCGTTCAACTGAAGCGCCATCTTGAATTTCCTATTTATACCCTCTTGGATCTAGCAATACAGTGTTGTCTGTATTAAAAAAGAGAGGAAGGACTACATTTCCACATCCACAATCGCCGTCTTACAGGTCATCTTCATATTAACCCCTTGTGTGCGCGGCCGATTTTCGCCCTGTGCGGGGCGTTTCATTGAGTGGGCGGGTTCATGACGAGCTCAGCTCGTCATGCGCACACGAGCACTGCGCAGCATGACGAGCTGAGCTCGTCATGAGCATAGAAAGGGTTAAGACCAAAATATGTGGATAGACGTTCATATTCCTGAGAGTCAACACTTGATGGCAATAACTGAGTGCTTGCTAGTAAATGAATTTTGGTTTACCTCTGATAATACATGAAACAAAGTTACAGAAACAAATGCATGTTCTGTATTTAATTCAAGTGCCATCATGAAATCCCTCTTTCCATTTTCCTGAATCTTTATACCTTGAACAGAAAAGTAAGATTATAAGTGCACACCCGCGGCATCTTTCTTGCATGTCATAATAATTTCAATACACCCATTACACATCTCTCCACAAGCTCTATCTTGTAAGAGCATAAGCCAGTATTTCCCAATAGATACATTTCAAATTAGTGAGAATAGGTCTTCAAAAAAGGTGGCTTGTTACATCAACATTTCTTAAATCAAGACCTAGAAAGGTCCAGGCAGGCAAGACAGGTCAAAAAATCAAAACTATCTGCATCTTTAGACCTAAATCTATCTAACACAGGGTCATAAGGCATTATTGCACCTTATGCAGGATCATTCAGAGAATGATGGTCATATGGAATTGAGGCACGCATATGGGGAATAATGCTTCTAGGTCTACTAATGCATTTTTACCCATTCCCCAAACCGAATATATTCAGGCCAGAGTCTTATCACAATAACAATCATAATGGGAAATATAATTAATTTAAGATGTTATGTCCCTATTATGCAATCCTGAGGACCATGCATGAGAAGATGGTGATGCAGAACTATTCCTTTTGGGGAATAGTTCATCCATGCAAATACTTTTTGCATTTTTGGGCGAGAGCTCTGGTCGTTCAAATGACAATTGTCTCTTTATTATATGCTGTACTGATCACTATTTTTGCATGTTAGACTATTGGCTTCCTGACATGTTGTATTTTATTTTACCAATCAAAAAAAAACTTTTGAGTTGCTTCCCAGGGTTGTTTTCAGATATTCTGGGCAGAACACATCTAATCAATTATCAGATCTGTATGGAACTGGGAAAAGTGGTAAAAACCTTATTGAATTCAGGAAGCCAGACACCTGCCAATCAAAGAAGAGGTTACAAATGTCAGACTTGGAACTCTCCTATAGTTCTAGCACCAAAGAAGATGGCACAATTTGATTATGTGTAGTTTTTCAGCAAGTTAGCCTGAAGGCATCCTGAAGCAAAGGCAATCTCATGGGACAGCTCTGAAAATGAGTCCTCATCAGACACATCTGCAGATCCATGTCCATAGAGTGTACCAATTGCATTGCAAGATCAGATGTCTTGTGCACACTGGAATGGACACCACAGACAGCAAAACATGGGCTGCATACAGGTAAACCACACTGGTCAAAAAGTTAGGAACCAGTCATTGTTCAGGTCCTGAAGCAAGGATACTCCAAAAAGCTGCAACATGCATTTACAACACAGTTGGATGTGTGGTAGATCCATCAACATTTGGCCGCAAAGTGAAACATCCAATGCAGAGCAACAAAATTAGGACCAAAATACCACAAATCAGGAATAAGATAAGGGGTATGCCTCCAAAAACAGTAGAAAATATAGAATGTATGAAGGACAGTATCACTCCAAAAATGGTCTGAAATGTGCTAACAAAGGCAGACACAACCACTTTAAAATAGTGCATGACACCCGCAGTGCTAGAAGCATTAAATATGCATTGCACCAGTTCACCAAAATGGTGAGACATGTTTGTGCATAGTAGCAACTGAATTTCGGAGAATGACCTAGCTGGTTGAAATGTTCAATTGTTTCAACGGCAGATGTAAGTGCCACGTCCTTCTGAAACAATAAGGCTTTTAGTCTGCTCAGTTTGTCAAAGTTAACCTTCAGAGTTGGAATGGAAGGCCACAAGCTAACTCCTGTAACCATGTGCGTTGGAGGGAATAGCACAGAATTGCAACATGTGACTATCTGAGAGACAAAAACCACATGTGGGACACCTGCTCTCCTCCCACAGCAACTTAGAATGTTCAACATGAAATAACTTCCATTGAAAAGTAATCTAATGCCTGGACAAATCAAAGAAGCTGGAACTCCCTTCAAGTAATCTGCCAAATTGGCCATCGAAGCATTACATGCTCCGTGCAGTGTCACCTCTTTACAAATGAGTGGCCGAGTGAACATTCACGTTCGGTTCCACTAAGGAACACCTCGCGTTTCTCACTAACACACCTGTAATCAAAAGGCAAAGACCACAATTCGTAAACAAAACTCTCTCCTAAATACTCATATCTACCTACTGGAAAATATTTCATGCAAGATGTGAAATGAAACGTTGAAATTGATAATAAGATCACCCCATGTATTAACCATACTGCTGATGGTGCCTCGGCTATTGTGAATGGCAACTGTTCAAACTTCTTGAAGTTTAACATTGTATATGTAACGTCTTCCTTTGCCATTAATTGTTGCCTACATGTTAAATTAAAAGGTAAGAACAATTCTGTTGTGTTCAGGAAATTCCAGGGCACTCGGCTATATTTTAAGACCTGTAGTGTCCAGCTTAACTACATAATTTACCTAAGCTCACTCTGCCCATGCTATAAAGAAGGCATGTCACTTTGTATAATGTCAATTGCAGATGATACAATGTTGTTCAAATTGTAAATACGAGTTGACAATGTATTCATGCCATCATCAACAACAGCAAGTGCTTTTTCCAAATAATTTTGATCAGTTTGCATTAAACGTAGAGCAGCTTCCAATTGTGACAATTTCCAAATTTCATTATAGGTAGCATCAGTCGCGGCCGGTATGACCCCCGGGTGGCGGTGTGGGGAGGGGGTCGCGCGGGGGGAATCTTAATTAAAAATACAAAATAAAGTTAAATTAACTTACCTTTGCCGGCCCGCCCTGCGTCGTCTGTCTGCATCGTCTGTCCTCTGTACAACAGAAAGCAGCCGCAGGCAGCCTCCCTTCCCTCCCCATAGCCAATCACAACGCTGCAATGGCAGCGTTGTGATTGGCAGGGACGCCGACCCCACAGGCGTCTATGGGGAGGCCATTTTCTCTATGTAGGCTGCATGCAGCCTACACAGAGAAAATGCAGAGTGCGTATGACTGGTTTGGTCGGCCCTGGGGCAGACCAAACAGTCAGCGCCCACAACAGTAGGCAAGCCACTCCTCCCCTCCATCAGACACACCCACCCGACCCCCAACCAAACCCTGCCTTCTCGCAGTATGAGAAGCAGAAACATAAAATGGTATTTAAAATACCATTTTATATTTCTGCTTCTCGCAGTGCGAGAAAACAGTGGGGCAACGCTCCTCCACCCACATGGAGGAGCCGCCCCTGGGTAGTATAAATAAATCTTTTATAACGTGGAGACCTAGGACCTAAAAGAAATCTTGCAAAACCATGTCCTCGGAAAGGAGAGAAAGATGTTCTTTTTTTTTTTTTTATAACCAAGTTTATTGAGTTTTAATACAACAAAATACTCAGGTGTGACACAAGTGAGTACAGATGAGGTACAGCATATGACAGGTTTGTAAAACACTGCAAGAGTAGTACCTGGAGGGGATATATTTACACAATCCACAATAATACAGGAGACTCTACTCCTGCTGTCCCAACCATTTCCCCCATATTCTGTCATGCTTTGAGCAACACCCTCTGGCCTCCTACACTGGTCTCTCTTGCTGTGCACACCAATCCACCCCCTGCCTCCACCGCAACATCGTAGGGGGAGCAGGGTTTTTCCATTGTACTGCTGTGTCACACTTAGCCACCATGGTGGCCGTTTCCCGGAATGCCCTGTCTGTACTTGAAAGCCCGGAACCCTCCAGGACCCCCAACAGCTGCATCAAAGGCGAGAGCTGCACCTCCCAACCCAGCACATCCGTCAGTTCCCTCACCATGGTAGGCCAAAATCTCTGAATCACCGGGCACAACCATACCATGTGATCAAAGTTAGCGGGGCGTGTGGGCAGCAAAGACAAACAGGATCAGGAAGAAGGCCTGCTTGATGGAACCTGGCCAGAGTAAGATAGGCACAGTAGAAGTAGTAGGTCTGAACCAGATGCAGCCTGGACGAAATCGTTATGACTCGCGGCGCCATTTGTGCATTGCACCAGTTGTCATCTTTGAGGGGCCCAACCATCCCTCCCAACTCACTCTGTATGATAAATCTGAGAAAAGCATCCATTACCCAGCACACACATGAGGAGTTTAGCTTCGAAAAGGTTGAAATCTGAAAGAGACACGTTAGTGACAGATTCCTTACTTTAGAATATCCCCAGGCGTCAGGCTGGATCCGGAAAGTTTTTGCGTAGCAGTACCCTTGCGCGTCGGTAGGCTCCGCGTCGGTCGTCGGCGTCGGGACCGCCGGGATGACGTCGCGGGCAGTACTTAGACGCCGCCCCTGCGCACTGACGTCAGTTCTTTCTTTTTCCGCGCCAGTAAGCGCAGATCCGGGAAGAGCAGTGCCCTAGTCATTTTTTGACTAAGTTTTTGGGTGATTTTTTCACTGTTTTCTCGAAGTCTCTCGACTCCGAAGGTGTCGGTAGGGATGCCCGGCTTCAAGCCATGCGACGCCTGTGGTCGAATGATGTCGATCACAGACCCGCATCGGGATTGCCTCTACTGCCTCGGCCGCGACCACAACACGAAGTCGTG
The DNA here is from genome assembly GCA_963921515.1 of Calotriton arnoldi. NCBI lineage: Eukaryota > Metazoa > Chordata > Amphibia > Caudata > Salamandridae > Calotriton > Calotriton arnoldi. Next base: position 244,821 of record CAWUFW010015338.1, read on the forward strand.
CTCCGACTGCCGGGCCTTGCACCCGAAGGCTTTGCGAGAGCGGTCTCGAAAGCTCCTCGAGGTACGGCAGTCGGCTCCGCACCACACCAAGCCCCGGTCACGTGAGAGGTCGAGGGGCCGGTCGCGGAGTCCTCAACGGTCGTCGGGGTCCAAGTCTTCGCACTCCTCCGGTAAGTCGAAGCATAAGAAGTCAAAGAATCGCTCGACGACTTCCCCTCGCCGGTATCGTGACTCGGCTGAGGGTCCTGTCGGCACCGTCCCCGCGGCTCCGGGAGTGCCTGTGGAGCCGCCCCCGTATTACCCGTCCTTCCCGGGTTCGGGGGCGACTCCGGCTGAGATACAGGAGTTCCTGTCGGCCATGGCCCGCCTCTTCGGGCCTCAAGGTCCCCCCGGTGCGCCTTCGGGCCCCGCGGGCCCTGATGGGGTTTCTCCGGTCCCGGCACCACCTGTCACACCAGCCTCGGTCCCGGCCTCGGCCTCGACCCCGGCTCCGGTGCTGCTACAACCCCGATCGACGCCGGTTGACCTGACGACACCTCCACCGGCGCCGATCTCTCCGGTGCCGTTCCCGACGCCGCCCGAGGCTCCGGGTGGCGTTGTTCCCCGGTTCTCTCCGGATCCGGACATGGCGCCGGACCGGCGTCGCTCGACGCCGGCTCCGACGCCGCTGGGACCTTGGGTCCCACATGTCCCTCCTCCTTATTTTGAACCAGAATTGGAGGACGAAGATAACTGGGAGGGGTCTGATGACCCTCTCACACAGCAGTGTGAGTTTGATCAGGACTGGACTGAGGAACTTGGGGATGCCAGTGGTCTGGACACCTCCCCTGACTCTGGTATGCTGTCTCCTCCTTCCGTGGCAACGGAGGAGGGAGCAAACTTTGCAACGGTGTTGCGTAGAGCAGCTGGGGCCTTAACCCTCCAGTTGCCTACAGTGGCTGTCAGGACTAACATCCTGACGGAAGTGCTTCAGCCGGTGGCTACCTCCTCGGAGCCACTGCTGCCGTTTAACGAGGCGCTTTCAGACGTTCTTTTGGGCACCTGGTCCAAGCCCACCACAGGGGCTCCTGTGGATAGGAACGTGGCCCGATGCCATCGCCCTGCTCCAGGCGACCCCCCCGTTCCTCTCTCTACACCCCACCCCTGAGAGCTTGGTGGTCCAAGCCTCTGCTTCCCAAAGCGCCTTCCCTACCGCTCCCCTGGATAGGGAATCCAAACGCCGGGATCAATTTGGGAAGAAGGTCTTTTCTTCTGCCAGTGCTGGCTTGCGGTCCGTCAACACCACTTGCCTCTTGGGCCGATATTCCCACTCCTTGTGGGACTCGGTGGCGCAAGTTCTGCCCCAGTGTCCTGAGGAGGTCCAGACACTGCTTTCCCGCACCATTGCGGAGGGAAGAGATGCGGCAAAGTACACCATCAGATGTGGCCTTGATACCGCCGACTCGCTAGGCAGATCGCTTGCGACGACAGTGGCGCTGCGCCGTCACGCCTGGCTGAGGACCACTGGTTTCTCGGGTGATGTCCAAAACTCTCTTATGGACATGCCCTTTGATGGAGTCTGTCTTTTTGGGACAAAGGCAGACCATGCGCTGGAGCGCTTTAAGGACTCGCGGGCTACAGCCAAGTCCCTGGGCCTTTCTGCTGTGCGCCCTCAGCAACAGTCTGCTTTTCGCCCCTTTCGCGGCCACGGAAGGGGTGCCCAGTCACGTCCGCTGCCCAGCCACCGCCCGCGCAGCAAGCGTCTTCGGTGGCCGAGGACGTGGCTCCCGCCGTGGCAGGTCAGGTAACCAGCGTGCGGGTCAGGTCAGCCACCCCGCCCCGTCCGCGTCCTCCAAGCCCTCCTAGTCCTTCCTTTCAGGTGCACAGCACACCAGTAGGGGGCAGGGTCCGCCATCACCTTCACCACTGGCGTGCCATTACCTCGGACAAGTGGGTCTTGGACATTGTCCGAAGGGGCTACTCCCTCCCCTTCGAGACCATCCCCCCAGCCATGCCGCCTCAATTCCACCGCATGTCAGGGGATCACTTGGTGCTTCTTCAGAAGGAAGTTGCGGCCCTCTTGGCGAGGGGGCCATCGAGCGCGTTCCGACCCCAGAAGTAGGACGTGGTTGCTACTCCCACTACTTTCTGGTGCGCAAAAAGGACAAGGAGGACATGCGTCCTATCTTGGACCTCCGGAACGTCAATCGCTTCCTCCGGAAGGAGAAGTTCAAGATGCTCACCCTAGCTCAGGTCTTGACTGCCCTCGACCCTGGAGACTGGATGGTAGTGTTGGACTTGCAGGACGTGTATTTCCACATCCCCGTCCTGCCGGCCCACCGGCGTTACCTGCGGTTCACGGTAGGCCTCGAGCATTTTCAGTTCACCGTGCTCCCTTTCGGCCTTACCAGCGCCCCTCGGGTGTTCACGAAAGTGATGGCGGTGGTCGCAGCTCATCTGCGCCTGGCAGGGGTTCCAGTCTTCCCCTACCTCGACGACTGGCTGCTGAAGGCGGGCTCATCCCAGGCAGTCGTCTCCCACCTCCAGACTACGGCCGAACTCCTGCACTCGCTGGGGTTCTCCATCAACGTGCCGAAGTCGCACCTGATTTCTTCTCCACAGCTCCTTTTCATCGTAGCAGTTCTGGACACGACGCAGTTTCGGGTCTATCCTCCCGAACGGCGAGTCCGGGATATTCAGGCTATGATTCCGATCTTTCGGCCTCTATCCTGGGTTTCGGTACGGATGACCCTGAGGCTGCTGGGCCTCATGGCCTCCTGCATCCTGCTGGTCGATCATGCCAGATGGCATATGCGGGCTCTGCAGTGGGACCTGAAGTTCCAGTGGGCGCAGCACCAGGGCAACCTGTCCGAGCACGTCCAGATCTCGGAGGGGACTGCAAAACAGTTGCAGTGGTGGCTCTCCAACCGGCAATGGGTCATGGGCAGATCCCTCTCCCTTCCCCAGCCAGAGCACACAGTTGTGATGGACGCGTCCCTTCTGGGATGGGGCGGTCACATGGGAGAGGCGGAGATCAGAGGCCTCTGGTCTCCGGCGGAGTCCCGGCTCCATATCAACATCCTGGAGCTCCGGGCGATCCGACTTGCACTCAGGGCATTCCTTCCCTCTGTCAAAGGGAAGGTAGTGCAGGTGTTCACAGACAACACCACCGCCAGGTGGTACTGCAACAAACAGGGCGGGGTGGGGTCATGGACCCTATGTCAGGAGGCTCTGCGCCTCTGGACATGGCTGGAACATCAGGGCATATTCCTGATGGTTCAACACCTGGCAGGTTCCCTGAACGCCAGGGTGGACGAACTCAGCCGCAGGTGCATGATGGATCACGAATGGCGTCTTCACTCGGAGGTGGCGCAAGGTCTCTTTCAGCAGTGGGGAGAGCCTTGGTTAGATCTGTTCGCCACCGAAGAGAACACGCAATGTCAGCAGTTCAGCGCGTTGGAATTTCCAAGGCGGCACTCGCCGGCGACGCTTTCGTCACGAGTGGAGTTGCGGTCTGTTGTACGCCTTTCCGCCTATACCACTTCTACCCAGAGTGTTGAAGAAGATTCGGCGCGACCGGGCCCAAGTCATTCTTGTGGCTCCGGACTGGGCTCGAAGAGTTTGGTATCCCGAGCTACTCAGTATGAGCGTCGATCCCCCGATCCGTCTGCCTCTTCGGGAGGATCTTCTGTCGCAGCAGCAGGGGACGGTCCTCCACCCGAACCTGTCCAGTCTACACCTGCTTGCGTGGAGATTGAGCGGTGGCAGTTGATTCCTTTCGACTTGCCTCCCGAAGTTTGTGATGTGATTCTGGCAGCCAGGCGTCCCTCCACTAAGGTGGTATACGCCTGCAGGTGGAACAAGTTTGTGGCATGGTGCACAGCAAAGGCTGTGAATCCCCTTTCTGCCCCTCTTTCCGAGGTTCTTCTGTTCCTTCTTTCTCTGGCCCAACAGGGTTCTGCCCTGGGTACCATCAAGGGCTATCTTTGTGCAATCTCGGCCTTTCTCAGGCTTCCTGATCAGCCCTCTCTTTTAAGTCCCCTGTTGTTAACAGGTTTCTTAAAGGCATTACACACCTCTTCCCTCCTGTTCCGTTTGTAATGCCTTAGTGGGACTTGAACTTAGTTCTTACTTTCTTAATATGCGCTCCCTTTGAGCCTCTGCATAACTGTCCTCTTCGTCTTCTTACTCTGAAGACAGCCTTTCTGGTGGCCATCACTTCCGCTCGGCGGGTGAGTGAGCTCCAGGCTCTTTCATGCAAACCCCCCTTTCTGTCTGTTCATCCAGACAAGGTTGTTCTTCGGACACGTCCATCCTTCTTGCCAAAGGTGGTTACTGCCTTCCACATTGGTCAGACCATCACTTTGCCCACCTTCTTTCCGCCTCCGCATCCTTCCAGAGAGGAGGAGAGGCTCCACCGTCTGGACCCAAAACGTGCGCTTTCTTTTTACATCAACCGCACACAACAGTTCCGGGTGGATGACCAGCTCTTTGTTGGCTACGTGGGCGCCAAAAAGGTCGGGCGGTACACAAAAGGACCATCTCCCGCTGGGTCACCATGTGTATCAAAGCCTGCTATTCTTTGGCTAAGAAGGAGCTCTCCTGTTGGGCTGCGTGCCCATTCCACCAGGGCAACGGCGGCTACCACGGCTTTAGGCCGCGGTGTTCCGTTACAGGATATATGTCAGGCAGCTACGTGGGCCTCGCTGCACACGTTTACCAAACATTACTGCCTTGACAGCCAAGTCCGGAGAGACGGCTTTGGCTGTTCTGTTCTCCGGGACTTCCTCGTCTGATCTTTGTTCGCAGACCCACCACCGGGGTTGATATTGCTGGGGTATCTATTCTAAGGTAAGGAATCTGTCACTAACGTGTCTCTTTCAGATGCGCAAGTTACTAACTTGTGTAATGATATATCTGTAAGAGACAGTAGTTAGTGACAGATTCCTTACCGCCCCACCCATCCTCCCCGTTCTGCGAACTGATTTCTAGGGTTAAGGACATCCCTTTCAGGGCCCTAGTATTTTTCAGACACCTATGTCAGCTTCTTGCATGGCTCTGCGTTCCTGGCGCTGAAAGTCGTGTACAGAACTGACGTCAGCGCGCAGGGGCGGCGTCTAAGTACTGCCCGCGACGTCATCCCGGCAGTGCCGACGCGGAGCCGCACGACGCCGCCTACCGACGCGCAAGGGTACTGCTACGCAAATACTTTCCGGATCCAGCCTGACGCCTGGGGATATTCTAAGGTAAGGAATCTGTCACTAACTACTTTCTCTTACAGATATATCGTTACACAAGTTAGAAACTTGTGCTTCAGGGGGACAGGTGTTGCGTGGAATGTGTGGGTAGAGCGCGTGTCATATCTGGAGATATTTGTGAAATTATGAGGAGGTGAGTGCATAAGTGCCTTGAAAGGAACACATGTTGGCCCCAGACCATATGTCGCCCACTTGCGTTATGCCAATGAGGTCCCATTCCCCAAATCTCTGCAACTGTGCCACCTCCCACTTGCCTTCCTACACAAAAACAATCATGCCTACAACACAGGCACGGTGCCTGCTTTTGCGCTAGGCTGCCAAAATGGACGCCAGCGCAAGGGGAAATTACAGGAATGCAGCGTATTGGATAAATACGTGGCATTCCTGCCCTTTCCCTGTGATGCAGGTCTGCGCAGCAAGGTGACTTGCTGCACTGCCCTGCGCCACAAATTTCATAAATATTCCCCAAAGTGTCTGTGCCTTGCACTTGCCAATGTTTTGTTCCCCAGACTAATTTTAAATCAATTGTGTCCTTACAATAGTCCTAGCCTTTTAGGGCCAGTTGGGAAATAAATGAATCTGAATAAACAAATTTTGTTTGGGTGAGCATATTTTTCTTTGCCTGTGTAGGGGTACATTTAAAATAAAAGGAGACTGTATCTAAAAGATTATTTCCAGAAAAATATGCAAACATGGCTATATATGCTTTGGAGCTACCCACTGGGGTAGTTGTACAATGTTTTCATTGTGTGTAATTGAAAACTGTGTGTTGAATGCTAGCTCTGTGTAAATAATGATGTGCATAGTGATGGAAAGAAAACATTTCTCCATAATTATCAGAATTAAGATACAAATTTTCATTTTCAAAAACAGTATAAAATTCAAGCTCTGAGAGCATTGAGTTAACTATTTTTACTTCCCAATCATTAGAAATATGTCCAGGGGAAATCACATCACCCATTGCGACCTTAAACACGTAAGGTATCTTCAGTGTCTGTGGAGGACCAAAAATATCATTAGTACCTTATCTCACACAATTCTATCAAGTAATGGAAAAGCTGAAATGTTCACAAGGGACTGTTCCCTTCGCACTTTGTATGAAGATGAATGAGGTTTCAGCACCCCAACCATCAGTTCTGCAGTAGAGCGTTCTGGGAGATAATGTCTATTTATTAGCAAGAAGAAAACAGTCACAAATCCAATCCAAAGAAGCAGAAAAAGTAATGAGCTGGCAATCCAAATTGTAAGCCAATGAGGGATCAGATAAGTGTGTTTCAGCCAAAAAAGAAAATCAAGTACACTATGTAATGTAGTGTTAGAAGAATCAGAAGAAAAGTCATCAACATCGACAAAGTAACCAGAAGCAGTTTGTTGGAAAACAGGAGCTGTAGTTGGCTGCAGAGAACTCCAAAGTTGGTTCATCATAAACAATTCTGTTAGAAGTCACAGAAGCAAGCTGTATACTCACTTCCGATGTATGGCTTGTATTAGCAGTAACTGGAATCAACAATAGTTCATTCTCTGCCCTCCCCAGCAGGGGAGAAACAACATTGGTGTTGCTTAAAACTTGTAGAGGAAGTTCCTATAGGGTACTGAGAGTGGTCAGGAAACTACCAAGGAGTCCTCGTGGCCTACAGTGTAGAACTGGCCACATGATGCAATTTTACTTGATCAATGGAGACAAGTCATTTGTCTTTACAACCAACAAGTGGAGGCAAAATCACTGTTCTTGTTCCTTGAATGCCGAGGTCTGGCACTGGTGCACAGTATGATGTGTCAAATTCCTTCTTCACTGCAATCTACTCTCAAAATACATCCCCAACTTTGAGAATCCAGCCGGAAGGTGCTGGTTGCTCCTTCATTAAACCGCTTTTCCCGGAAGTGTTGTAATTCCTGTAAGACAGCAAAAAGTTCATTTATGTCAAAAGGTGTATCTGCTGCCACTGCCCCAGGACTGTCAAGATCTGGAAAGTAGATCTGAATACCAAACAAGACCTCGTATGTGATCCAGCCACCCAGAGATTGTCTTGGCATATTATTTAATACTCACTGGACGCCATACAAGTGATGGATCCAACTACGAGCTGAACCTAATACTCTAGCTGTTAAGTATTTCTTTACGTCAATGCTTGTACTCTCCACTTTCGAATTTCCCTCAGGATGATATTGTGAAGAATAATGCACAGCCACACCCAGAGTTCCCATAGTATCCCTGTCAGCCTTACAGGCAAAAGCAGGGCCCTGGTCCGAGTGGAATGCAGCTACAGCATACGTCCCAATGAATACTTGCAAATCTTTAATAACCGTGCGAGTGGCAGTCAATCGTTTTGGACACACCCATAGGAATCTGGAACAAGAATCTACAGTAAGTAGAGAAAGAATTTAAACTCACCATCCAAAATTAGAGGACCACGATAATCCAGGCACACGCATTGGAGCTGTTGTTTTGAAACTAAGGGGGGGTGTCTGCGGTGGGCATGCAACGGTGGAGCTTTTTATTTGTTGGCAAATGTCACAACTAAGGACATACTGCTTTGTCTGTTTGTACAGACCATGCCACCAATAGCACTTCTGTAGTAAAGATATTGTGGCTGCCCCACCAGCATGGGCAGATGCTACAACCTCATGGGCAGCTATGATTAATTCTAGCCTGTGGGTCTTGTGTGGGAATCACTCGATCACCCACCCCAGGGATGGTAGCAAAAAGAATATTTTGGGCACTTAAATGGTAGGAATATTTTGCTGGAAATTCTTTAGGTAAAGGGGTGCTATTGCCTGAAGCATTAACTGCAGCCATGATATCTTCATCTACCCTCATATCAGAACGAGTAATCGCAGCTGCTGTAGCAGTTTTAACTGCAGATATGGCTGCTTCATTAGCCAATGAATTCCCTACAACATGTATTCCAAAACTGTTAGAAATGGGGTTTCTGGTCGGCTAGGATATGCACCTAAGCCAGGCAGAACCCACCACTCTAGTCAGGGCAAGGGAGTTACACATGTAAGTTAACCCCTGCTTTACCCCCTTGGTAGCTTGGCAGAGCAGTCAGGCTTATCCCAGAGGCAATATGTAAAGTGTTTGCGCAACACACGCACACATCTGTGACACACTAGCATACCACAAAAGAGACTCCACACAAGGTTATATAAAAATATCCTTTGTATTGCACATAAAACACATTAGAACATAATCACATAAATCACTGTGCCACTAGGCACTTGCTATGATGACACATAGATCATAAAATCACTTTGCCAACCCGGCAATTGTCATAAAATCACAAGGTAGTGCAATCAAGTAAATGCCTGCAAATTACACATCTTACAAAAACACCGTTTATGCAGGTCCTGAAAATGTATTTGTTTTCTTATCTATATAAGGCCTAACCACATTATACATCTCTCCACCAGAGCATTTAAATGAAGCCGTTTAGGGAATAAAAAAATACATATACCACCATCAGGGCCTGAAATGCGGAAGAAACTTATGACAGCGATCCAGCGCTTGTCTTAAATATTACGCGGTACGCCACACAGGGATACCGGGCACAGCAGCATCTGTGCCCCTACGACTGGGATTATGGTACTCCCAGTGATGTTTCTCCCAAAGGCAAACAGTTCCAAATTCGGGGCCCCATCCCGGGCTCGACTCCGCAAGGTCACCAGAGAACCAGTGCCCCCCAATAGGTACACAAGGGAGAAGGGGGGCATCCACAGCACGGAGTCCAATCGAGCGGGAAGACCGGGCAGCGTCGCAAAGCTACCGGCAAAGCTTGTCTCCCCAGCAGGGGAAATCCACCTGTGCCACTACTCAGAGAGGGCGTTGCCTGCAGCCTGACTCACTCTGTGCTTTCAAGGTGCTGGTGGAGCGGTCCCCGTGTCCGGGGGTAGCTGTTCCGATATCCACGGCAGGGAGGGATGGGTGCAGCCTTTCTCACCGGACCCACCTGCTGCACGACATCAGCCGAACTCTACCGCTCTCGGTCTTGGTTCTTCCTCCTTCCTTTGTCTCCCTCTACAGCTTACGCATACGGCCCTCAGTGCCACACTGCTTCAAGGGGAGCCAACTAGTGCTGCGGTGCCTGCGACCAATGTCCGTTGCAGGGGCCGTCCCCGGGAAGTGTAGAGAGGCGTGGGCACGGCTTCCCTCACCGGGCTCCACCCACCGTGGACACTAGGAAATCCTCGGCTCTTCACGCCAGTACGGCACCAGGAATTGCAAAATAAGGCGGAGCCCCAGAACGGTGCTCAGAAACTAAAGTGCTCCCCAAACCTCAACCTTGGGATGTTCCTTTGAGGCAGGGAAAGTGCTCCTCACGCACTTTCTGGACATGCCAAGTTGCAGGGTTAACACCATTCAAAATTCTGCGCTTTCCACATGCTGGTTGCAGGGACAAGGTGCCTCACAGCACTCCTTGGAGAGCACTGGAACCACACCAGCAGGGTGCAGGCAGGCAAGCCAGCACAAGTGTCCTCCGAGCAAAGTGTCAGTCCCAACAGGCAGCAGGTCAGCACTCCATAGTCATCAAGTCCCAAGGTGGTTCCTCCTTGTAGTCCTCTGGTAGCATGCAGAGCCAGCAGCATCTGTTTGCAAGTCCCACGCAGTGTCTAAAATCATGGGGTCACATCCCCTGTACTTATAGTCCAAAAGTCTTTGTTCTGGGAGCACTTCAAACAACTTTCAGAAGTGCTCAACACCCCCATCTAATCCCAAGCCCTGGCTTCAGACACACTACTGGGGGGCGGAGACTGCATTGTGAAAGTCAGGCAGAGCTCTATTCAGGTGCAGGTGCAACTCCTCCCACCACTCTAAATGTAGGCCAGGCCTATTCAGGTGCAAGGAAACTCCTCCCACCACTCTAAATGCAGCCAAGGTCTATTCAGCCCAGCGCTGAGTCACCCAGGAAAGGCAGGACACACCTCAACCCCCCCTTGTGACTGTCTAGAGTGAATGCACATCCCCTTCTCCTGTCAGTCTAAACCAGACGTTGAATACACAACCAGGCACGGCACAAAGAGTCATAAGCACACAGAAATGCACACTTCTAAGAGTAGCATTTCTAAAATAGTAATAACAAATCTGCTTTCACCAATAAGTAGGATTTATTATTACTATTCCAAACATACCAAACATGGTCACGCTACCCCTTTCATATCAGAAATTACCACAGAAGTACATATCATGGAATTCCCAATGCAAAGCTATGAGAGGGCAGCCTCACAACAGTGAAAAACCAAATAGGCTGTTAGTCACAACCAGGACATGCCACACAGTTAAGGCACATATCCTACCTTTTACCTACACAGCACACTGCCCATAGGGCTAGCTAGGGCCTACCTTAGGGGTGACTTATATATAGTAAAAGGGGAGTTTCAGATATGGCAACCACTTTAAATGCCACAAAACTGCAGCAGTAAACTGCGTGCGCAGGACCTGCAGAGGCAGAGGCCTGAGACAGGTTTGAAAGGCAACTTCGGTGGGTGGTGCAAGCAGCGCTGCAGGCCCACTAGTAGAATTTAATTTACTGGCCCTAGGTATAAGGGATACCACTGCACAAGGGTCTTACAGGTAAATTAAATAGGCCAAACAGATGTGGACCAATCTTACCATGTTTACAAGAGAGAGGAGATGCACTTTGGCACTGATCAGCAGTGGTAAAGTATCCAGAGTCATAAAACCAACAGAAACAGGTCAGAAAAAGTTCTGGTATGACCCTTCAAAAAGGGCCAGGTCCAGCAAACACACTGATGGCTGAATGTGTGTATCACATGAGCCCGTGGCAAACTGTCTTTAAGTTGTGACACCTTTACCCAAAGTAGTTAGTGCTTGTTAGTATTCCCCTTGAGTCTCAGAATCCATTCAGGCGCCAATAATGTAAGTTTTCATTAAAGGGCTGGACACAGTACTACGAATCACACACTCTGAGTGTGTGGAATTCAGGACACGTATTCTCTTGTTGTAAGAACAAGGGACCCCCTATCAGTAAGTAAGGTCTGGGAGTAAGGGGGAACAAGCAATAAGTGTTCAATACAAAAGACTCCCCTATGACCTGTATTTCTTCTATATGGATTTAATCCTAGCTAGGTATGGAACCAAACATAGTGCTACTGACACAAATGAGTTTACTTTAAAAGAATTTTTTTTTTTTAGTAGTTTCTTAATTTTCCATATAAAAAGCAATTTGATCAAAATTCAAACCAAAAAAGATTTTTTTTAATACATCAATTATCCATAATAACACATTTTTTTATAAATTAATTTTTCACTTTATATAAACATTTAAACATAACATAATCCCCAAACAACACACTCAAAATATATCTCATACATACACTCAACCCACTCATTCACAATCATACAAAACATATGTGCTCATCTGGAAAATAAGGAAAACAACCAGATGTCAAAAGTTTTCACAAAAGATGGTGACTAAACATAATATAGGTCTGGACACACGAGGTCGACGCGCGTTTCGGTGGCTTTAGTACAATTTCTAGACCACCTTCATCAGGACCTTGTCCAAATGGGGCACAAAATCACACAGGCATCCAAGCCGAAGGGGACGTGTGTTTTCACAATGCGAGTCTAAATGAAGAGGTATCCCACTTGTTTATGATCAACTCTGGGGTGGGCCCTTCTTTTAGTCAGTCTCCGCCAACAGTACCATTTGTTCCTATGTCTGTGTATTACTGGTCCTATACATCAAGGACCGTCAATTTGAATAGTCTAATTGAACTGGGATAACTGTCTGGGTTTAAAGTATATGTAGAATTATTTCCCTTTTGTTTTTATAGGTGAGGGTACATAACTTCATTCATATGTGGCACCGTTTGACCCACATTTGGGTCGGCTTTCTGCAAATCTATTTTCAATACATTTACTCGTTTCCTCCGTCTGTGTATATCGGCGTGTCAGAGTCCAGCCAGTAGCCCGTGCAAACACCCTGATGGCTCAATGTGTGTATCACATGAGCCCGTGGCAAACTGTCTTTAAGTTGTGACACCTTTACCCAAAGTAGTTAGTGCTTGTTAGTATTCCCCTTTGAGTCTCAGAATCCATTCAGGCGCCAATAATGTAAGTTTTCATTAAAGGGCTGGACACAGTACTACGAATCACACACTCTGAGTGTGTGGAATTCAGGACACGTATTCTCTTGTGCCATAATCAATACTTTTAGTTCAGTCAGATGTGCGGTGCAATCCCAGAGGGACTGTGTAAACGTTTTTGAGGATTGAATTTTCCATCCATCATGACACCGTGTACGGCAGTACAAGCCGCTGAGTATTGGTGTTTAGTGCCTATAACAGGCTGGGCTGAACGATCAGTGTATATGTTGTGTTAATACTGATCAAGAGATAAAATGTTACTGGGCATGGGGTATTCATGCTCATATTGGAGAAACTCCTGAGTTTGTAAAGTAGGGTCAAAGACATAGTCTACCTCAGTAGCCGTCAGGGAAGTGGCCCATTGTATCAATCTAGGATGGAAGGCTTTCGTGTTAGGAACACTGGCCTTTGTAACAGTGGCGGCTGGTGACATTTGAAAGTGGTGGGCATAAACATTGGGCATGGCTTTTATATAGCGAGCGACGTGAACAGGTTTAATGGACAAGCCTAGGATCCAGGGTGGGCCCCTCTCCAGAGAAAGAACTGATAAAAAGATTGCCAAATGGTACATTTCAAAGCAAATGAATGTAGAGATAAAGCAAGGATTATAAAGCAGTGGGAAAGTATAGTCTTGAAATATTGAACACATTAAAAACTGCCCCACATCTTACTGCATTAATATGTTGAGCAGTTAATGTAATGTGTAAATTGTACAGCGTGACAACTTCTGCACTTTAAAATGTATGCTTGCCCTCTGTCTTGCACTACATGCAGCATTAACTTTGTAAAAAAAAGCTCTAACCACAAGGCTTCGGGACCACCCACAGCTGCTGGCTACAACCAGTCATATAGAAATATGTGCAGACAGGTCTTTAAGTGGGATGAAAAACGTAGGGGCTCTCTATGAAGGAACATGTCAAATACATTTCTGTGATTCCCATAGCGTGCCAACTGAACAGTATTTTGGTTTACTGGTTTCTCTCTGAGAAGTAATTGTATCCAGATAAATGACATAACAACTGATCTACACCTAAAACCTTTCACTACGATTGGCTTTGTCAATGGGTGTTAGCTGTTTAAAATAAATGAGCAACAACAATGATTTGTTATAAATAATTAACATTGGAAATGTTTCAATTCTGAAATAGTGAGTCTGTGAATTAAATAGCATTGAGGCCTGTGGAAGGAGTTTTGGCCTTCAGTTATGTGTGATATGTATCCTCTTTTCTCTGCATATCTTGTCCATCTGCACATCTTCAAACACCTCACTTTCCTCTTCAACATCCTCTTTTCACTCTTCCCTGAATGCAGTTCCTTGCATCTCTGTAACTTCACTGCCCCCAAGCATACACTGCACTCCCCCAAATTTAAGCACTTTATTTTCTCTTACTTTTGCCTTGCAAATATTTTGACATCTGTGTTCCCCTTTACACACACATCCACAGAATTTCAGTTGCAAATGGAATACATAAACATTGTTCTATGTGCTCTGCAGAGAGGTCAACCCACTGACAAGCACTTTGTTTGGCTTCAGCCTTAGCGCCTGCGCGCTCAATCAAACCCCTCATAAACACCTGGCATGGCTCAAGCCTCAAAGTATGCATGGAAAAAAATACAGATAAACAACAACATTATAAAATAGCTAACTCTTGGGGAATGCAAGATTAAGTAAAGTATGAGAAATAAGAGAGGAACTAAATCACTGAAATGTATTGCCTCAACGTACGTAACATTCATTGTTTGCAAGTCAATCCATGTTTTTGGCATCAGTGTTAACTTAGGGGCATGAAGCCACGGGCAGTTTTAATATCACACATTAGAGAACTGTCCACTGTAAGCACATATTTCTCGCCTTGCTTGACTCGGATATTTGGATCAACTTCGCAAGGGAACAAGAACGAATACTGCTCGTTATTTGGATCCATTTTGCGGTAGAACAACTGCTGCAGCACAACTTCTAACAGGGCCAGCTACATGCAGTCAGGGCCTGGGGTGTCACAGTGGGGGAGGTTAGCGTGATGAGGGGTCTCAGCACAATATACATAACACAACTTTAGCTTACAAACACTTACCATTACAGAGAACAAGGCACCTGATCAGACGTGCTTGCATCCACTCTGACGTATGACGAAAGGGTGGGATCTACGCCTTTGAATGATGGACGTATGAGGGCACACGGGGATGAAGTCTCTGACGCTCAAAACCATGATGCTAATTGCGTCACTGGCCTACAGAGTGCATGCAACCATAGACCCAATGGCAATGGAGGGCTTTAAAACAGAATGCCCTATGTCCTGCATCACAGTTCCAAAAGTTGATTTACTGCTTGGCTTCCGTCTCCTGCTTCAGAGTGAGGCGGCCAGGCAGCCTGAAACACACAGTCCAGACAAGACTTAAATACATCGATTTACTTCGAGATATGATCGTATCTCTAAATAAATCGATCTATTTAATATGTTATGTAAATGTGTAGGAATTTTCAGAGGGGCGCAGCCCCACAGCCCTAATGGAGAAACCGCCCCTGCTTTGTAACAGCCTCTAAGGCTGGGATGGGAGTAATGACAATTAGGTGTTTCCCTTGAGCCAGTGGTCTTTCCTTAATGACAGCCATCTGTACTGCAGTTAGTATTTTTTCAGTGGATGCAAAACGCATTTCAGCATTAGAATATAAATACAATTTATATGCAATCGCCACTGTGTCACCCTCATTGAATGTGACATATGCAAAGCCAATGGCACCCATAATTATATGGATGATCAAGTTAGGTTTGTTGGCGAGTGTGTAGGTCTCTTGAAGCAAGCATGTCAGTCTGTAATTATCTGAATATTTGTGTATGTTCTGATGTCCTGTGTGTACTGGAAAAAGCAGGGTGAATTAAATTGTATGAAGGTTTTATGTGTTGTGCATAATCTGGTATGTATGTTTTGCCAAAATTGGAGAATCCTAACAAGTATTGTAATATTTTAATGGTGTTTGATGGTGGTAAAAGAGCACATTTCTCCAGGAAGTGTGGCGCCAGGCTCTTGCCCTCACTTGATAGCACATATCCTAAAAATAGGACACTGAGAAAGGCAATTTGTATTTTCTTGTTCAGCAAATCCCAATACAATGTGATCTACTCTGGCTAAGTGTATGTTTAGTTCATCATCCATCATCAACAAAGGACAATGCTTCTGTGTTAATATTATGTAGAATTGATATTACTCAGGCAGCAAACAATCGTGGACTGTTCTTATACCCTTGAGGGAGTCGGTAAAAACGATGTTGTGAGCAGAGCTTGGAGAATGCTGTCAAATCTCTGCTTTCAGGTGCTATGTTTTGGCAGAAAAAACATTAGAATTCATATTGCGGCCTCCTGACTGCCGCAACACCCGCCAGGGAACAGCGGTGCCCTGGTGGCTGTGGCGGGGCAATGGCGGTCCGACCGCCCTAATTGTAATAGCAAAAACAACAGTTGATGGACAGAAGGCAGAACAATGTCATACATTCACCCCAGTACAGAGATCTGGGCCTAAATCCATCGTTTTTTGCTCACCATGCCATTCCAGTTTGAACCCAGCCATATGCAAATCAGTCTTGACCCTGTGCCTCATGGGAACAGTCCAGCCCAAACTGCCAGCCAGGTCCTCCCTGGACTGGAAACAAGCATCCTAGGACCGGTTTCGGGGTTTCACCTCTTCAGCCAGGATAGCTTGATTCCAGTGGCATGGAGAGCACGAGACCCACGTCTGGGCATACCCGTCCCACTCGGGGTGACAAATGCAAAAACAACAGTTGATGGACAGAATGCAGAACAATGTCATACATTCACCCCAGTACAGAGATCTGGGCCTAAATCCATCATTTTTTTGCTCACCATGCCATTCCAGTTTGAACCCAGCCATATGCCAATCAGTCTTAACCCTGTGCCTCATGGAAACAGTCCAGCCCGAACTGCCAAGCCAGGTCCTCCCTGGACTGGAAACCAGCATCCTAGGACCGGTTTCAGGGTTTCACCCCTCTTCAGCCAGGATAGCTTGATTCCAGGCTTGGCAGTTCGGGCTGGACTGTTCCCACAAGGAACAGGGTCAAGACTGATTTGCATATGGCTGGGTCCAAACTGGGGTGGTGTGGTGAGCAAAAGAATGATGGATTTAACCCAGATCCTTGTGACTGGGGGTGAATGTTTGCATTGTCCAGCATTCCGTCCATCAATTGTTTCTTTTGCATTTGTCGCCCTAAGTGGGAAGGGTATGTCCAGACGTGGGTCCCGTGCTCACTACACTACTGGATTCAAGCTAACCTGGCTGAAGAAGGGTGATGCCCTGAAACCGGTCCCAGGATGCTTGTTTCCGGTCCAGGGAGGACCTGGCTTGGCAGTTCGGGCTGGACTGTTCCCACAAGGAACAGGGTCAAGACTGATTTGCATATTGCTGGGTCCAAACTGGGGTGGTGTGGTGAGCAAAAGAATGATGGATTTAACCCAGATCCTTGTGACTAGGGGTGAATGTTTGCATTGTCCAGCATTCCGTCCATCAATTGTTTCTTTTGCATTTGTCGCCCTAAGTGGGAAGGGTATGCCCAGACGTGGGTCCCATGCTCACTACACCACTGGATTCAAGCTAGCCTGGCTGAAGAAGGGTGATGCCCTGAAACCGGTCCCAGGATGCTTGTTTCCGGTCCAGGGAGGACCTGGCTTGGCAGTTCAGGCTGGACTGTTCCCACAAGGAACAGGGTCAAGACTGATTTGCATATGGCTGGGTCCAAACTGGGGTGGTGTGGTGAGCAAAAGAATGATGGATTTAACCCAGATCCTTGTGACTGGGGGTGAATGTTTGCATTGTCCAGCATTCCGTCCATCAATTGTTTCTTTTGCATTTGTCACCCTAAGTGGGAAGGGTATGCCCAGACGTGCGTCCCATGCTCACTACACCACTGGATTCAAGCTAGCCTGGCTGAAGAAGGGTGATACCTGAAACCGGTCCCAGGATGCTTGTTTCCGGTCCAGGGAGGATCTGGCTTGGCAGTTCGGGCTGGACTGTTCCCACAAGGAACAGGGTCAAGACTGATTTGCATATGGCTGGGTCCAAACTGGGGTGGTGTGGTGAGCAAAAGAATGATGGATTTAACCCAGATCCTTGTGACTGGGGGTGAATGTTTGCATTATCCAGCATTCCGTCCATCAATTGTTTCTTTTGCTAATTGTAATAGGGCAGTTGGAAGAGTGCCACGCCCCCATGAGTCTGGTGGTCTGTGGACCGCCAGACTTGTAGTTAGGCCCAAAGTCTGTCTGGAGGGCTGACGGATTGATCTGGTGTTTCAACTTCTATGAAGTCCTCAGTTGCTTTCGCATCCAGAAACTCTTGCATATTCTGGCGAACTATCATGACCTCTGCCACGCTGTCTAGCAGAGTCCCTGCCCACATCTTGTTCTGTAGGACAGTTCTCAATATGTGTGGCATATTTAGCTGAAATTCACACAACCTTCCTCTATTTGAATTGTGGTTTTTGTTGTAGAGGTTTCTCTTCCATTTTTTATGTTGACGTCAGACGAGCATTGTGAGTCCTTCTTGTCTGCGCTCTGATCACCTCCCTCTCTCTGATCATTTGCCTGATGAATCCTGAAAGGAACGAGAAGGACGTGTATCAGTGCACTGATACCTATCAGGCTGTTTTGTTGTATCATGATTAAGTAAATTGTAACATCTATCAGAGGTCTCCGGTTGCGGAGATCCACCCCGTGATTTTGTTTTTCTTTATTTTTTGTTTGTCCCAGCATTTTCTAGAACATTCCGGTGTTTGTATGGCATTGTCCTTTTTTCAGAACTACCTTTAAGCTGTGGCTTATTTGATCTTGCTCCCAAATTATATCCACCTATAGATGTATAGGTGTCTGTAATAATGTTTGGTAGTTCACGCTCCTGGTCCACTACGGCAACCTGCGTGAGGCGTTGACATATCACCAATTGTTATTGTTATTGTTATATGCATTTGTAGCGCGCTCGGCTATTCCAGAGAGTGTCTCGGCACGAAACCTGAGAGGATCATATGCCAGAGTTTAAAACAAGAAGGTTTTCAGCTTTTTCTTAAAGATCCGGGAATCTTGGATGCTGCGAAGAGCCAATGGCAAAGCGTTCCACGCCAGAACGGCTTTCCGGACGAGGGAGCATCCGCCAAGCCTTTGACGAAAGAACCGGGGGATCTGAGCCAGTAATTGGGAGGAGGAACGCAGCTGTCTCGCCGGGGCATAAAAGGAGAACCTCTTTTGTAGATAACTGGGCCCCCGGCCATACAGGGCACTATGGGCAATCGACAAGATTTTAAATGTAATCTGCACCTCCACAGGAAGCCAATGCAGAGAGCGCAGATGGAGGCACACACTACTCCTTCTGGGGAGATCCAACATGAGGCGGGCCGCTGAATTCTGCACTACCTGGAGCTTGTTCAACAGATAGCCAAGGGTCCCGACATACAGCGCATTAGCGTAGTCCAGTCGAGAGAGGATCAAAGCCCGAACCACGGTTTCCCTTGCAGCCTTTGGAAGAAGAGGGAGAAACTTCCTCAGCGTTTTTAAAATGCCAAAGCAGGAACCCGCCAACTTCTTAATCTGGGTAGCAAAGGTTAAGTTCTCCTCAAACCATACACCCAGATTTTTTACGGCGATGCCCAACAAGCAAGGCAAGGGAAACCCTGCGGGCCACAGTAGCTCTCTGAAATTGGTCGGGAATTTGCCATACAGAAGTATCTCGGATTTCTCCTCATTACACTTTAGCTGGGCCTGAGCCAGCCAGCGAAATACCGAGAGTAGTCAGTGTTGGGCAGAGGAGACCGCAACATCGTCACCATCCCAGGTAAACAGAAGCGGAGTGTCGTCCGCATAGGCAATCACCTTAGCCCCAAGCTCCTCCGCTAAATATATCAGCGGGGTGACATAGATGTTAAAGAGAAGGGGGCTAAGGGACGAACCCTGCGGGACACCCGTGGCCACTGGCTGAGGTACAGAGGCCAATGCTGCTGCTTCCCTTTTAATATTATTTAATATGAATGAGGATACTGTAGCAAAATGGCCAATTAATTTAATTCCCAAATCTAGGCCAGGGGCGGCCCAGTATTCATTTTGAATTTTTTTGGGCACTTTCTGGTAAAACAGCAAGTGATGGTGTACCATGAATTATGGTATAAACTACAGCAAAAACTGTACCCCAAGTGTCACAGTTGTCAATGGTGAGAACTATCCCAAGTGGAAAGCACATAGTGAGAATTCTATGTTTATCCTGTGGTCCCATATGTGGAAACACTCCTTCAAGCTTATTTGTTTTTTGTGCAATCCAGAGCGGAATTTCCTCCCTTTTGGTGAGAATCTTTCCCATAGTAGCATTGATAGTTACTAGACTAATCGCAGGCACAGCTACCAGCTTGAACAGCTTGAACAGCCCTCGATAGGGCAGTTGTTATTGTATGCATAACAAACTGCGTTAAACGTCTATATAGTGTAACTAGACCAGTATAAATAGTGCGTAGATCGCCTGCAATAAGCAGTGTTAAATTTGGAAATTGTGTGTAACCAGCCAATGTTGGCCACGTATTCCCATCATTACTGATGGGACAACAAATGAATGTTGTGCAATGTATGTGGTAGGGCTCATTGAAACAAATTTTGATGTTCCTGATATGTTAATGGTATTTCTAAGTCGTTATAAGCTCTGTATTGGCCTGGTAAGGCAGCTTCATCGTATGTATGAAATGTTTGTGTGTTAGCGTGTCTTGTTGGGATAGTGACCCATGAGTAGAATGCTTATGTTCTATAAGCTTCGTGAGCCTCATCCACGAAGGTAACGTCTCCACCGCATTTTGTAGCCCATGCAATATTAAATGTGCTGAAAAAGCAGGTGACTAGGATACCTTGGGCACACCCAAGAACTGCTCAGGAGACCTGTTAAATAAGAACGTTAGTGGCCCCATGTTATACGGTTCCCACTAGAAAAGGTAGGACTGCGTATTAGGACAACAAGCCATCAAAATGCAGGGACTGAGTCCATCCGCACCATCAGAGACTGTTGGCCCAATCCCTAGCTAGCTCATAGTGCCTCACCCGAACCCCTAACCTTTCCAGGGTAGCGGGTGATTTTAGCAACCTCAAACATGACACTCAGATCCCAAAGGGAATCGTGGAAACAGATCTTACCCCTTTCGTTGTCTACTAATGCATGCCCTTGGTAAACATCAGAATGATATGACGAAAGTTTTCAATAATTTTTTGAAACAATTGTAATGCTGCATAGATAGAATGACCTGCAATTATTAGGCAAATAAAACAAAGCAAAGTAACAAGCATTACGAACATGGTAACAAGAATAAACAGTCCAACCATTTTAGTCTGATTTCTATATGTATATATATATATATATATACCCCTACCTATCACTACTCCTAATCTGAGAGCATGGTGTGTGTATCCTCTGCCTGATCTCTTAGGTTAGCCTGAGACCCCATACCTGGATGACTTGGTCTGGAGTAGGATTGACAATGCCTCTCTGTATGGAAGATCAGCGTTAGCAGAGCTGCATTTCGAACACAGCCGTCGTTCCAGGACTGTCATGCTGGAGTGCCCCTCTGACCTGTAAAGGGACAGTGCACTGTTTATATAATAAAACAACTGTGTTAGAGGTACAGCTCTGATGTAATGATGTGTCTAGATGTTAGAAGTTGTCTCTGAGCGGACAACACAAGGATATCTTGTTCTGTTCTTAACCGTTAATGGAGTACCAGCGATACACCAACTTCCTCCAAAGTCTGAGTACAGGCTGCAGTTTATCAAGGTGGGTCCACTGGCAGAAGAGATAATACAGAGATACCTTAAAGAGGATTGTGGGCCATAGCCTAGCCATAGCCTATAGGATACTCAAATCCCTCCCCAAAAAAGAAAGAGAGAGCAAGCACGAAGAAAAGGTGTGAATTCAGAATATCCCCAAAAAGGAAATAACTAAACGTTTAGGGAGCAAATTCTGGGTTCATTTTTCTCTTTATTTTGCACCACAATTAATATTTACCTGTTGTTGACTTTTAAGGGGATTGTGGCCATATGCTGGTGAACAAAGCGATACCAAAGGGGATGATGGACGGAGCGTTTGAGCAAATCAAACACTCACCCCCAGTCAACTGATCTGGGTTTAATCCATCATCATTCTTTAGCTCACTCCACCACCCCAGTTCAGACATGGCCATATGCAAATCAGTCTGACCCTGTGCCTCATGGGAACAGTCCAGCCCGAACTGCCAAGCCATGTCTTCCCTGGACCGGAAACAAGCATCCTGGGACCGGTTTCTGGCTATTCAGCCGTCATCAGCCAGGCTAGCTTGAATCCAGTGGCAAAGTGAGCAAGGGACCCACGTCTGGGCATACCCTGCCAACTTAGGGCGAACAAAGCGATACCAAAGGGGATGATGGATGGAGCGTTTGAGCAAATCAAACACTCACCCCCAGTCAATTGATCTGGGTTTAATCCATCATCATTCTTTAGCTCACTCCACCACCCCAGTTCAGACATGGCCATATGCAAATCAGTCTGACCCTGTGCCTCATGGGAACAGTCCAGCCCGAACTGCCAAGCCATGTCTTCCCTGGACCGGAAACAAGCATCCTGGGACCGGTTTCTGGCTATTCAGCCGTCATCAGCCAGGCTAGCTTGAATCCAGTGGCAAAATAAGCAAAGGACCCACGTCTGGGCATACCCTGCCAACTTAGGGCAAACAAAGCGATACCAAAGGGGATGATGGACGGAGCGTTTGAGCAAATCAAACACTCACCCCCAGTCAACTGATCTGGGTTTAATCCATCATCATTCTTTAGCTCACTCCACCACCCCAGTTCAGACATGGCCATATGCAAATCAGTCTGACCCTGTGCCTCATGGGAACAGTCCAGCCCGAACTGCCAAGCCATGTCTTCCCTGGACCGGAAACAAGTATCCTGGGACCGGTTTCTGGCTATTCAGCCGTCATCAGCCAGGCTAGCTTGAATCCAGTGGCAAAGTGAGCAAGGGACCCACGTCTGGGCATACCCTGCCAACTTAGGGCGAACAAAGCGATACCAAAGGGAATGATGGACGGAGCGTTTGAGCAAATCAAACACTCACCCCCAGTCAACTGATCTGGGTTTAATCCATCATCATTCTTTAGCTCACTCCACCACCCCAGTTCAGACATGGCCATATGCAAATCAGTCTGACTCTGTGCCTCATGGGAACAGTCCAGCCCGAACTGCCAAGCCATGTCTTCCCTGGACCGGAAACAAGCATCCTGGGACTGGTTTCTGGCTATTCAGCCGTCATCAGCCAGGCTAGCTTGAATCCAGTGGCAAAGTGAGCAAGGGACCCACGTCTGGGCATACCCTGCCAACTTAGGGCGAACAAAGCGATACCAAAGGGGATGATGGACTGTGATTATGCCACTGAGGGTGTCATCAGGATCCTGCACCTTCTCTATGCCATACCACTGAAAGGCTCTCATGGAACGGAAAAGACAGAAATAAACTGTGAGAGTGTGAATGAATAGTGTTTTTGTCCCCCTTTCTTTTTATATTGAAACTTTCAATAGGAGTTTAAGAAACAATCGGAACTCTTTCATTTGTTGGACTGCTAAACTGAGTAATAGACCAAACTTTATTTGGCTCACCGTAGTGTTTTGTGCTTCGCTAGCTGGTGAACGAACTCTAATACCCTGAATCACATGTATTATTTGAAAAGCACTTGTACACCATCTTCTGGATTATAGCACCACTATAGAAAAGTGAAAGTAAAGTAATGTTGAAATTGAAAACTAATAAATAAATATCTTCAAGTAACTTTTTCTGGATCGGTTTGAGCTTGTCCAGGGAGAATGTGTATAGACTTTGATGCCAGATGCCAGTGGAAACCACTTTTCACTTAGCCAAGCGTACCCAGAACCTATATTCAACCATAATCCACAATACATTTACCTGGTTAAAGAGTACCAAATGGAACTTTACTCAGGAAAAGGCGTAAGCAGTACCTCAAATGATGCACATTTTTTATAAGGTCTGTGTTTTTAATTACACTATAACCACCACCATTATTGTACAGCCTGGGAAGAGAGGACAGTATCCACACTCTAAAAGAGAGGTGCACTTTGGGTGGTCGCTTTGACATCAGAGCAGAGCTTGAATGCCATTTTAATGGGAGAGCATTTTAATGGGCCGTATGTTTGCCTGGGTCACTGAGTTAAAAATACAGTGTAACACAGAAAAATGACATAGCGGCACAGCTCTCAAGAGCCCTGCAAAGGATTCTTGTCCCAAGAGGTGCCCCTTCCAGATGATGCTGTCTGTAATCCAATGTAATGAGCCTACCTTGTACTCAAGAGGGAAGTTCAGTCCCTGTAGGAAAATGGCATGCCCTCCATAGCCATCAGACACCTGAGGTGTTTGTGATTCATATGATCCTGTATATGTCTTGTGGTCCCAAACAAGTAATGTTTGGATTTCCAGAGGGCCCTCAGGGCTGCATAGCATTCTTCCTCAACTGCAGCTCAGTACTGCTCCCCAGGGAGTAGTCCACAGCTGATAAAGGACACTTTCCCTTTCCTGTTGAAAGGGCTTGTTCGCTTTCCTGTTCAGTTGGGTAAGAACTGCCCTAAGTCTCTTATTTAAAACACCCATCAAGATAAGAAAGGTTTACAGTAATCAGGAACTTTCAGACCAGGTGCACAACAAAGTTCAACTTTCATCTCTCAAAGACATTCTGACACTTCTAAATCCAGAGACCTTTCTTGGGCATTTTCTTTACATCAGGGCTGGTAATGAGGTGATTATGGTTCCATAGTTGGTCACAAAATTTCTATAAAACCCATTTAGGTCCAAGAAGGCTCTCACTTAGGTCTGAATAATGGGATGTTTGTGCCCTTAACTGCTTAGATGTTCACTTCCAGGGATTGAACTTCCCATTTGATACCCACAGTAGATACCCGCAGTAGACTACAGAGGACTGACAAAGCTTGACACCTAGATGCCTTGATGGTCAGTTTGGCCCCCTGCATCCCAGTCAGCCACTTACCCAGGTGGTCTTCCTGAGGAATTGCTGAACATAGCAAGACTGTCCAGGTAGACAACACCCACTCAGGTCAGACAAGACATGATTGGCCAAGTGCTGGAAAGTGGCAGGAACAATTCTGACCTATGGGTTAACCTTGAACTCTGGGGTTGAGGGCGGAGTTAGCCACCATGCCTTGAGGACACGGACGGCTGAGCTCCTTGCTGCCCGTGACTCCCACAGCAACAACTATCAGCCATCTCCTCCCCACTCCAACGGGCGACATTATTGGACATGCAGGACCCCGGAGGAGCGCCCAGACGCTGCTTATAGTGCAGGACTGGGGCTGGGGACCGCGGCGAAGTCTTGGCATTGGAGCCGAAGCGGTCCCAAAATGGTCGCTGCATTGGATTTAGCCTGCGGGCTTAGCGTTGAACTTTGCGGTGTTGGTGGGCCCTGCCTGCTCTCTACAATCGGGTGTCTGCGATTGAGTGGGCCCCTGCGACTTCGCCCGCATAGGATTTGTGGTGCCGGTGAGTGGAGCTGGTTGCCCGAGCCCGGCCTTCGCCTGTGATCATACTGGCGGCCCGCGCTATTTGCAGTGGCCATGAGAGCCCTTGCACCCCTGCCCAACGGTATGCTGCTGATGCCCCTCTCCCCTCATGGACACTGAGGTGAGTTGTACTGGGGGCCCCGGGACGGCCGCAATGACAGAGGGGGCGGAGCTTCCTGCTATAATCTTGCTGTCTCATTAGTGGCTTGGAAGCCTTGCTTCCCTATCATTTTAGGGGCTCACTGGCTGTGGGTGCACGACGGGTCTACTGGGGTTGGTGACATGGCATACATGGATGACAAGTTTGAGAAACTTTTGGCCGCCATTGATGTTCTGGAGAATGCTTGGAGGGCAAGATTGACTCTCTGTCCGCGGAGCTGGCTCTTATTTGATATGATGCACAGAAAGTCTTGGAGAAGATCGCTAGCCTAGAGGGCATGGTACACACCCTGACACCACCTGTTCAGTCTGTGGACCATTGCATCACTGCTCTTGAGGTACAGACCAAGTTCCTGGCTGCTTTCTTGGATGATCAGGAGGGGCGGGCCCGTCACAACAATGTCCACATTGTGGGACTACGTGAACAAACTGAGGGCCACTCTCTGTTAGCTTATCTGGAGGCTTGGTTCCAGGAGGTGGTGGCCCCAGAGGGCCTCTCCAGATTCTATGCCTTGGCGTGTGCACTCAGGGTGCCGGCACAGATGCCTCACCCTGGGGCCCCACTACGTCTGGTTGTGGCCCACCTCCTGCATTTCCGGGGCAGCGATTATCTCTTGCAGCAGGCCCACATGCATCCCATTTGTGGTAGACAGTGCCAAGGTGTCTCTGTACCCTGACTTTTATCCTCCAGGTTCAAACACAGAGGGCATCATTCCTGGCAGTAAAGAAGAAGATATGCGACCATGGTCTGCTCTACTCTTTGCTTTTCTCTGCTGCACTGCAAGTTCAGACTGCGGATAAGGTTCATTTTTATATGGATCTGTCTGCGGCATGGGACTGGATTGAACGTTTCAACCAAAGCACTGCGCAACCTGAGATGTCAGAGCTTATGCGACATTTGAGCCCCAGGCGCCAATGACCTCGATGCAGGGATGACCCGTCCTACTAAAATGAAGGTGGCACTGGAGCAGTAGAGGGTGGTTGAGACTGCTGCCTCACTGGGGTCTGGCGAGGACTCCTCTCAGCGCCCGTCCCCGGAATGCCACACCTCTGCTTAGAACTCAGAGAACTCTGTTACCCCTGGTCTTGAAAATACTCTACTCAGGGTCACCCAGGGACCGTGGACGATTTGGTTTGAGGCGCCTACCTGGGCATTCTGTGGATGTTCTGTCTTGTTTCTTTATTGTATTATGAAGGCAGGTTGGTCATATGGCTAATTGCTCCTGTGTTGATTTCTCTACTCCTGTTTAAGTGGTCTGGGGAGGATTCAAGCGGGGGGGGGACGTAGCTTGCGGTAAACATCCTTTTGAAATGTTTTATTTCTAGAATATGCTGTTTTTTCACCTGTAGCTGACGGCTCTTTTTCTACGCAAAGATTTCCGTTATGGATCTACTTGACCTTCTGGCCCTTCGTTGGCTCCTAGATGGGTCCTGTGTGGACTGCTGTTTGGACAGATGGTTGTATGTCTTAGTCCTTGGGGGATGTTGGGGGATTTGTTGGTTTAATGTATTGTGCTTTGTTTTGCATTTTTTTTTCTGTTGGCGGCGGAGTGTATGAGGCTGTGGAACTGTGTGTTTGGTACGGTAGGGAACGCCTGGTTTTATAGGAAGCAGATGATGGTAGGGTCTCCGAGTGTCCCTTCCTTTTCTTGGCCCGTTACTCATGACGACACAAGTAAAATTGCTTAGGTGGAATGTGCTGGGCTTTCTTCCCCCTCTAAGCGTTATAATGTACTGTCTTATTTGAAACATAGAGAAGTGCATATTGTGTTCCTCCGGGACACCCATCTTACAGAGGTTGAGGGCCGAGCCCTTCGAGGGCGTTGATGGGGTCAACTCTATGCTACTTCTTACTCTGCCTTTTCACGAGGTGCTCTTATCTGGATCACGTCTGGGGTCCCCTTCCAGTTATACAGAGCAGTTACAGATCCTGAGGGACACTATGTCTTGGTATTGGGATGTCTGGATGGTAGGAATATTGCACTATTGAATATTTATGCACTAAATATGGACCAACCATCATTCCTCACTGGATTAGCCCCTCTGTTGTCGCTAATAATCTGCTATTGGAGAGTGATGGGGGCAATTTTAACTGTGTAGTGGATTTGGGCTTGGATAGGTCACACCCACCTCTGTGTGGGGTGCCTGCTGGCAGAGGCCGCCCACTCGGGGCGGGACAGTGGGATCTGGTAGACTGTCGCCGGGTGAGACACCCGTAGGCTCGTGTATATTCAGAACGCTCTGGCTTGCATGATCTTGAGGTTCGGCTTGATAGACTTTATACATGCAGGGGGCTCTATTGCAGAGTAGTGGGGATGAAGTATTTAGCGAAGACGTACTCTGATCATTCTCCTGTTTTGGGTACTTTCCTTTTTTTTTTTTTTTTACACACAATCTTTATTCATTTTACATTTTAAGCCCCCGCTGACCCCGCCCACCCCCTCCCCCCCCCAGCTCAGACAGGTAAGATTATAATACAGCAAAGAAATCCCAAAATTCATTATAATATTTCATGATGTTCAATAAGTTAATCCCGTCTACTACTACTTAATACAGTACAATTAATCCAACTAACAACCGACAACTAATGTGACACCAATAAAAATACTAAAGTGACGTGCAGAATTTTTCCCTTATAATATAAGTTCTTTCTTTCTCTTTTTTTTTTTAATTTTTATTAACAACCCACAGAATGGGGTAAGTGTTCTTACTCCATCATTCCCCACTTTGAGTTTGGATCCAAGTGTGTAGGGGGTTCCAAATTTTCATACCTTTTCTCCACGCAGGTTACTCCCTTTTCGCTTATAAATGAGTATTTCTAAACTATACATTGCTAACAGCCTGGCAAGCCATTGCTGGAAAACCGTTGCGTTGGGATCCAACCAGGCGGATGCAATACACATTCTCAAAACTGCCATAGTGATAAAAATCAATTCATGTCCTACCCTTAAGGGATTAGTTTCCGAGGACCCTAGCAAAATTACATCATCAGTAAATATTATTTCAGTTTTTAAAACTTCGGATAAAAATTTCGCTATATTTTTGATTAGTTTTTGTAACCCAATACATGATTCGAAAATATGGACACTATCTGCATTATAAAGTGCACATCGGGGACAAAATGTTCCCTTTCCACTCCCCCATTTTGTGATTTTGTTAGATGTGTAATACAAAAAAAAACAAGTTTTATAAAATTGTGCCTGTAACCTCATAGACATTAAAATAGACTGTGACAGCTCATAAGCATACATAAAGGTCCCGTCTGACACCCCTACTTTCGCCTGCCACTTCTGTGAATATTTATCCAAAGCATCTGGCAAGGCTGCATTTAGAAGCGTGTATATCTCACCAATAGAACCGACTTTGTCCTGGGTTATTCTTTCGATGGTCTCCACTTTCTCAAATTTAGCCCGCCCTCCCCCTTTCCATAACAGAAAATCGCTAATCTGGAGAAACTTAAAAAAGTCCTGCCAGTCTAAGGTAAAGTCTTTTTTCAGTTCTTCAAAGGATCGGAAGCCAGCGGGGGAGAAGAAGCAGCCAATCCGATCAATTCCAGCCCTCTTCCATTTTCCCATACATGAATCTCTAAAAACCTCTGGGAGGGTATGGTTATTATCTAAGGGTGTATAAAAGGATAGTCTACCAATTCCTAATACTCTCCGTATGGCACTCCATACATTAAAAACGCTAAAGAGAGTTTTAAACCGGACTTTTTGTTGTGGCTATCATGTAGTTGATGCCACAAACAGCCGCTGGTCTCCCTCCCGAAGTTCAAAGGGGAAGGGTATTTTATCTGTCCGCATGTTTTCTGTTTTGATCTGAAGTAGCTCTCGACTATATATTAGTTTGGTAGCCCAATAATATAATTTCAGGTTCGGAAGTGCCAGCCCCCCCTGTCCCTAGGTAGATATTTAAGCGCACGTCGTGGTCGTGAATAAGCCGAGATAAATCGGGAGAATATTTGCTCTATTGCTTTGAGCCACTGCGGCATGAATTCCAGACAGATGACCCTTAAAAGATATAGGATCTTCGGGAAGAAGAGCATTTTAATAACATTACACCTTCCTCCAATGGATAAATGTAGGTTATTGAGCCGTTGGAGGTCTTTTTGGATAGTACCCATTAGGGGTTTCACATTATCCTTGACCACATTGTCTAGCCTAGAAGATATACAAATGCCTAGGTATGTGGCTTTTTCTACCACCCGTTTATCAGTCATCTTGACCTTGTCATTAAGGACAACCTGAGTCTTATCTTGATTAAGTGCATACCCAGAGACCTGTCCGAAGCGTTCTGCCTCTTCTTCAATAGCTATTATGGCAGAGTTTGGGTCTGCCGTCACCAGAGCAATATCGCCTGCATAGGCCAGGGTCTTGGTAGCCCAGTTTTGAGACCATATTGCTGGTATTTGTCCGTTGTTTTCTAATCTGCAAATAAACGGATCAATGTAGATCGCAAATAAAAGAGGGGAATAGGGGCAGCCCTGCCTGGTACCACGGGAAATTGGAAACTCTTTTGAAAGTATGCCATTTACCGTCACAACCGCTGATGGTTCGACATATAATCCTTTAATTGCTTGGATGAAACCATCTCCTATCCCAATCCTAGACAAGGTAGCCCATAGATATTGCCAGGAGACCCTATCAAAGGCTTTTTCTGCATCTAACAGAACCAGAGCCATAGGGTCTCCTGCAACATTGGTGATGTCAAATAGTGCGAGGACTCTCTGGATGTGATCTATTGTAGACCTCCCAGGGACGAACCCGTGCTGGCGCTCAGAAATGGGAAACAGCCATCACATTGCATGCGTTACAACGCATGCGATTACAACGTGGTCGTTACAACGACCGCGTTGTTTCATTGCAGTACCATTTCAACGCAAGTCTTTACAACGACTTGCTCTGGGGGGTGCTCTAAACTAAGGAATAGTATAATTTACTATTCCAACACCTTCCCTACTGTTGCACACACTGGAGTTGGAATAGTAAATTATACTATTCCTAAGTCCAGCGCGCCCCCTAGAGCAAGTTGTTGTAACGAATTGCGTTGTAATGGTACTGCGATGTAACAACGCGATGTAAAGGGCTGTATTCCTCAGAAATAACCTTATGTATTATAGGTGCTAATCTACTAGCTAACAATTTTGAATAAATCTTTGAGTCACCATTAATTAATGTGGTAGGACGGTATGAACCAGTTGT
Organism: Calotriton arnoldi; assembly: GCA_963921515.1. NCBI lineage: Eukaryota > Metazoa > Chordata > Amphibia > Caudata > Salamandridae > Calotriton > Calotriton arnoldi. Next base: position 275,105 of record CAWUFW010015338.1, read on the forward strand.
ACTGGAGATTCTTTTTTTTTAAATCACAATTTTTGCCTGTGACCATGATCCAGGGGGGTCGTCCCCTATTAAATATATAGGCAATTAATTCAGTGAGGATATTTTTCATCTGGCTTGCAAAGGTAACATAGAACTCGGTCGGAATGTCATTGGTTCCCGCAGCTTTCCCCCTTGCCAGGCTATTTATGGTCAGTAATATTTCCGTCCAGCAATGTGGACAGTCTAAACTTTCCTGATCTTCTTTCTCAAATTTTTCATGTGATACGAGGTCTAGGTACCCTTTAATATCCCCCTGATCACTCCTATCGTTTGCCGTATATAGTGAGCGGTAAACCTCCCAAATGCATCCCTTATTAAATCTGGGTTGGTGGTCTGTCCTATCACCGGGTCAATAATCGCTTGAATTATATTTGATGAAGTTTGTTGCCTGGTATGAACAGCCAGCTGATGACCAATCTGTTCATTGAGCTCATAGACCGTCTATTTCTGAGATACAGCTTTACTTGCGGCTTTGTCTGTAAATACGTTAGTAATAGCAGCCTTCGTAATTTCTACCTGTCGCTGTGCTGTCTCCAGATCCAGGCCTTCTCTAACATCTCTCACCAAATCCTCTTCTGCCACCCCCAGATTATCCTGCAGCGTCTTCAAAGATTGCTTGGCCCGTTTGTTAAGGTTTAGGGAATACCGCAATGTTTTTCCCCAAATACCTGCCTTCATGGCATCCCACACCACCTCAATTGAAGTACTCCCCAAGTTATCCTCCAGAAACATTGGAATCCACTGCCTCATGTGAGCACAATACCCAGTATCTGATAACAGAGCTCTGTCAAATGTCCAGGACTTCGTGTTAGGGTTGGCTATCTCCGTTTCTAGCTCGAGTACCAACGGGTTATGGTCCGAGAGGTCCCGTGGTAGTTTTTCTATTTGACATTTCGAATTTAGAGAGTTAGAGATAAACACATAATCCAATCTGGCATGGGTCATGTGTGGATTGGAAAAATAAGTATACCCTGGATCACTTGGTTTTTAACAGCTGCCAGCAATCGACCAAACCATGAGTCTGACACATATTCCTTAAAACCTGAAACACTTTTGATTTCCTACCCGCATATCGCCACCCTTCCTCCATAGACCAATCACTGGGCAAGTTAATATTGTAATCCCTGCACACAATGAGTGGGAGAGGCCAATGAGCAAGTTCGCTCGAGATAGTATCCAACACAGTAGGATCATCAATGTTACATCCATATAATGTACATAACGTTAATTTCTTTCCCACACCATATTGGCATTCTGTGATCGCCCAGCGGCTAAATTTATCCGAGCACGATCGGATAAACTGCATCCCACCTTCTTTAGCCCGGATCACTACCCCCCGCACCCTGGCCCCCTATGTTGTTGCACTTATCACCCTAAATCCCAGTGTTTTGAAAATATGCAGTTGTGCTCCATCTATATGCGTCTCTTGGAGGCAGATGATATTGGTCCCCAGCGACTGTAATCCAACCACAACTTTCTGTCTTTTTTTCACATCGTTTAGACCACAAATATTAATAGATGCAACTCTCAATACACCCATACAAATTTGTGACATAAGCCTAGCATTGGTACCCCATCACCATAAAACACTGCTATCCATCCATAAATCTCTGTCCTTTTTGTGAAAGATACTGCACCAATGTCTATACCGTCTGAAAAGCCATGTGAACTTAACTTAATCCTGCTTATACCCTGTCTGAGAACCCACCCCCCCTCCCTCTCATGTCCCCCCACCCACCACCCATAACTAGGCAACGAGGCTCAACCATGAGCCTGTGTGAGGACGTCTGAATCACTCCACCTCTCCCTTCACCCCCCCCTTTAGTTGCTACACAATAATTTGCACCTGTATCCAGAGTTAAGCTCTGCACCAACCTTAAACCAGCATTATGTTATATTTAATACATGTTTTTAAGATTTAGCCCCCATGGTCCCTGTTGCAATATCGTCCAAAAGTTTCTGGGCTTGAACTTCAGAGGTGAAGCTGAAGTTCTGGCCTTTATATATCACTTTCAGCCTGGCTGGGTTTTGTAGAAATACCAGGGCCCCTGCAGATTGAAACGGGGTCATTAATTGCCTGAGCCGCCATCTCCTTTCCACCGTGGCACGTGCAAAGTCAGGTTTGGCGAAAAAAGAGAATCCTTCAAAATTTCTTTTAGCATTAGGTCTAGCTAGATCATACACAGCCTGACGAAGCAAAATATTGCCGAAGTAAATCAATATGACAACTTGTCCACCAGATGATAAGCTCACAGTATAGGATGGACATCCATCTTGGTAATTGTATTGAGGTAGTTCATGCAAAAACCGCGTTCTGTCAACACTTGCGTGGGAACCAGCACCACATGATTGTCTCATGGACTATATGAAAGCTCAAATTAGCTGGGGGCAACATCTTTGACAACTCTGCCAAGATTCATTCATCGACATTCGCTGACATCCTGTTTACCTTGCTCTTCTCTTGTAGACAATTCAGAGATCCTGTTTCTTAAACACTGTTGGGTATCGGCTCAGGGTTCAATGTATACAGCTGGATAAGTGTGGCTCAACACTGTTTGGTATTCTGCCTGTTGTGTGGGTGTCAGATTGGAGACAAGCTTCACTCTGCCATCTTTCTCTTCAACTTGCAGCAGGTAGCAGATGAGCTCACTGTCCTTTTTCAGTGGCTGCAAATAAGACAACCTCATACTTTGAATCGATTGATAAGTAAGATGCATTGGGGTTCACTTGTGTTGTCTATACCAGCCAACTAGTTGACATCAGAAATCTTTCAGACTACATTGCAGAAGAACACCATTTGTTCTCAAGAGCACAAATATGTTTCAGGATCCGGACTTTCTGTACCTATTAGTAGCGAGTTAGGATAGCCTTCTGATAAGTGGTAGCCGCAGATCGGTTGATAGCTTGCTCCAGCTTAGACTGTAGGGATTCCGGCAGGCTGGTTTCAAACAATTATGACTGTATTCTCTCCAAAACGCTTAGAGGTGTGTTACCACATTTGATTTTCAATGTTTCTTTAGAAGGCTAGATGATGTTCAAGACTGGTCGGGACTAGGGCCAGAAATGCTGCCCATTTTCCCATTTAGTAATACCCACCCTACACCATCCACATCCATAAACAGAGTACCACACTCACACCAAATGTACTCCACACATTTACTACAAAGCAACCCTATGCACAAATCAATGTACCAGCATACACTGCAAAACCACGTCTATATTCCCTTCTATCCCAACTACCACACATTTCCACCATCACCTACGAATAGTACACAACTCTATCCTATACCACTAACCAATGCACTCATCACAAACACAACTAAAATCCATACCATACTTAACTACTACCCATCCAGACACACACTCCCCACTCTAATTACTCCTAACAGACCCCCTTTTATCATTAACAAACCCATACTCAGCCTTCCATCATTTGTCCAACCAAAAGCCTCCTCTACTTTCTAACACAATAACACAACAACACAACACTTACATGCCACTGCACCACACATTTTAACTCTTGCAGCAAACAGGTCTAAAACAAACAGTCTCAAATCTACTTCATCCCCTCCTACACACAACATACACTCTACTCACAAACACATCACCACCCCCTCTAACTTACAAATTCCACTCGCAAACAATAGTATACAAACAAATCCATCTGATGAAACAAATACATCAGCAAATCTTTTCACTACTCCTCAAAAACAACACATATCACACACACCAGCACAACAAAATCTCTCAAGCACAACACCTCATGATACTTACAGTCACAAAATACAATCATACACCCACCTTTCAAACTACACAAAAGAACAAACCACAATGCCAAGCTTTCTCACTTCCACCACACCTAACACACATACAGCAACACAGCAACTCTCTTCCAACCGCCTCTCATCCATTGGACAATTTAGAAGCTTACTTCATGACCCACATTCTGCACCACCACCACTGACTCATACACCTTCCGCCCTAAACATACGCAAACAATATAAGCAACGTGCCACATAGCACAACTTTGCTTCTCCATGTCTACTGCACAACAAGGTTACACCACAAAAACAACACAGCACACCAACTCACTCTCAAACACCGTCTCCACCACCTACGCACGCAGACCCATCAAAATGCCTTCTTAGCCTGCTGGACAAGGAACACATTACAGAACAGCTACATGGTTGCTATCCTAATACAGATACTACCAGCACTAAAAACACACCTGCTACTAACCCACACAATACTGATCACTCTTCTACAAAACAAAGTCTCACTGTCACCAAAGCACATTCTCTAAACTGTCTACTAATAAATGCTCGATCACTCTCTAAAAACAAACATCACATCTACGACCATCTCACTGATGCAAAACCAGACATACTATTCATAACTGAATCATGGTTGGGAGATGATATGGCTCCAGTCCTGCATGAAGCCGTTCCTCTAGGCTATCAAACGATCACCCAAAATCGTATAGGCAAAAAAGGAGGTGGTCTAGCTGTTGTGTTCAGGCAAACATTACATATCACTAAAGTTGACTACATCTCCATACAGAATTGTGAGGCTCTTCTCACAAGATGCAATCCTACACCATCTTCCTCCTGTAACTTCCTGCTCCTTTACAGACCTCCATCTAGCAAGGCGACATTCCCAGACGCACTTCTAGACACAGTTTCAAACCTGATAACAATACACTCCAACCTATGCGTTCTAGGTGACCTCAACATTTGGTTTGACAAACCCAATATGACCCATCCAAAAACAATAATCAATGGCCTAGAAGCACTGAACCTGCATCAGATTGTCCACAAATCCACACACATCGCTGGACATATCCTAGATGTCATTTTTGCTAATACCGAACTAGTTACCTTTCAAACTATAACTCCGGTCACATGGTCAGACCACCATTTGCTTGCTTTCCAACATAAAACAACACTAAGCAACTCACCTAAAACCACCTTACGTGCATCCACCTATCGACCGTGGAACAAACTCAATTTGGAACACTTAGAAACACAACTAACATCCAGTATAGATCTGGAAACAATACATTCTGGTCAAAAACTATATGAGTGGCTACAGGAAGCTTTTAATATCCTGATACCACTCAAAACCACACAACAGAACAAAAGAAAACAAGCACCTTGGAGAAATACAGAGATAAAAGACATAAAACTACAATTTAGAAAGCTGCAACGTGCCTGGCTCAAAACAAAAAACAAACAAGAGAAACTTCACCTACAGAAAATTAACAGATTATACAAAATGTGCAAATAAAGAATTCTATAAAATACTCAATGAATTTCGTAAACCAAATTGCCTAGAAGGAACTCATCCCGTTACTCAAGATTTCACAGACAAACTGGCAAATCATTACATGGACAAAGCAGACACATTGGACTCGTACTTAAAACAGAGACAAAGCACCAGCGCTAACCCTTTTACAAAACAACAATCCAAGAATTTATGGACCTGGTCAAAGCTAGCAGGCCTGCCAGCAGCCCTTCTGACCCATGTCCACCGCAAACTTTCAAGACAATTCTTCTAACAACCTCTGCTGCCAATCCAGTAAGAAGAATCCTCAACAATTCCTTAACTACCGGAATAGTTCCAGAAGAACTCAAAAAGTCATACATACGTCCTTTACTGAAGAAAACAAACTTGGATCCGCTAAACCCTGACAACTACAGACCCATTACAAATGGACCTTTCCTGGGCAAACTGATAGAAAGAGCAGCGTTCGCCCAGATGTCACAATTCATTGAAGACAATGCCATACTTTCAGACTTCCAAACGGGATTCCGTCCGGGAAGAGGCACAGAATCTGCCCTCCTTGCCATCTGGGATGACCTGAAGAACACAGTTGACCGCAACGGGGTTGCTGCACTACTCCTCTTGGACCTCTCGGCTGCCTTTGACACGGTTGACCATGACACTCTGGTACAAAGACTCTACAAAGCCAGAACTAATGTCATCCTTACCCCACCTTTCTCGTCCAAACCGTACTCCACAAAAGCTGGGGTCCCTCAAGGCTCTATCATCTCGCCCATGCTTTTCAACATCTACATGAAGTCATTACCAGTACTGATCAATCAATTTCACCTCACGTGTTATAGCTATGCAGATGACACGCAAATACTCCTTCAACTGGAATGCCCCAAAGACATTGGAAACTCGCCAATTTTCAGTTGTCTCTGTGCCGTGGATCAATGGATGACGTGGAGCCATCTCAAATTGAATGCTTCCAAAACGGAAATACTCACGTGTGACGATTGGAAACATTATGACCCGCTTGCCGCCTGGCCTGATGAACCTGGGATCACCACCTAAAGTATTGAAAGAAGTAAGAAACCTTGGAATGACCATGGACTCCAAGCTGTTGATGAATGCCCAAGTGGACAAACTAGCAAGATCAAGCCTTGTTACTATAAAAACCCTGCGATGAATCTTCCCCCATTTGGGGTTTCCACACAAGGTCCAAGCTACCATCTCCCTTGTTCTGTCCAAACTCGATGAGGCCAATAGCCTCTACCACAGATCACCTTTAACGACTATGAAAAGGCTACAATGGATTCAGAACTCGGCAGCCAGAATACTCTTGCATATCAAACCACGAGACCACCTCTCCTCTGCCTTGAAAGCCCTGCATTGGTTACCGGTTGCCAGAAGATCCACGTTCAAGCTGCTTTGTATCACCCACAAAGCGATACATGGAATGGGACCGCTCTTCATCAGGAATAAAATCACCAAACACATTCATCATAGGAACCTCCGCTCTAGAGTGGCACCTCGCCTCAAGATCCCAAGATACAAGAAAAAAACCATGGGTGGCACATCCTTTTCTGTTCAAGCAGCCAAAATATGGAACTCTTTACCCCCCAACATAAGATCCACCGACAACCACCTTATCTTCAGAAAACTACTCAAGAATTGGCTCTTCCCACATATGGCTTGACATCATATTGAAAGGCTCGTAAAGACTGCAGAATCAGAGCTAATGATGGTTCGGCCAAGTTTCCTCTCTTTGTATGATCCGGGTCCCCCCCGACATCAGCCGCTGGTTGTTTCACTTCCTCATTTATCACCTCTGGGGAAAGCATTTGAGTTGCTGAATAGTCCCAACCCAGCTCCTCCACTAACTCTTGTTCCCCTGGGTTCTTTCTGCATGACTTTCTGATGGGCTGCTATTGCCCGAGGATGAGCCAGCGTCATCATCATCGCTGCTAATAAATAGACTGGTATCCGACACTTCTGACTCTTCCGTCAGAGAGAAGAATTTTTCCCCTGGGACATCTGGGGACAGTTAGCCTGTTTCCATAGCTCCCTTTGCGCCCTCGCTCCCTCCGGGGAGATGATGCTTGTGCTTGCTTGTCATATCTGTTGATCTGTTGCCTTGCTCATTGTTAGTCGTACATGGCATGTTCATATCCACCACAGGAGGACGTATGTCCACCATTGGTACTTTTTCACCTGGGCTGGTAAATGGCGCGTGCTCTAGTGCCTCTATAATAGTATTATCGCAGTTGTTCAACCAGGGGGTCACATTTCTCCCACAAGGGATCGCTGCCTTTTCACTTTGATCAGTGGGTGTTGTCATCTGATCTGGTTTAAACATTAAGTTGTTTACTGCCTTGCCCATTTCACCATTGTTGTTACCATTGCCTGAATTCTTTTGCCTCTCCATCCAAGGATTCCCTTCCCCCTCCGTGGCTAAGGGCGAGAAGATATTTGAAATAGAGGGTTGTGATTTCTCTGCTTCAATAGGTGGTTTTACTCGCCAGAGGTTTGCCTTTACTGGAGGCTCATTTTTTTCATTTTCTATTTTACCTGTTTTTTTTTCCTTTACTGGGCCAAAGTCTCCCTTCTTGGTGTCTATTTTGGGGTCAGACCCTTCTCGCTGTAGTGGTACAGCGGCGGTAGTCACTCACTGCATTCCCTTCCTTCGAGCTGCCATTACAACTGACTCTGTCAGTGTTTCAGCCAGGAACGCGCTGTCATTTCCAGGCAACCGCCGCAGAACATAGGCGTGCCCAGCCCCAGCAGCAGCGGTCAGGAGAAGCCGCGTTAGAGCCTCCCAGCATCCCTCACAGAAGTTCCTTTTCCCCCGCAGACGTGTGCTCGATGTCCGACCTGGATGGACGTCGGAAGGGGCCAGTGGAGAATACCGTGGACGTCGCTGGTGCAGCTGTATCCTCTACGCATACTTGCGGCCACCAGGCGGGATATGTTATCGCCGAAGGGGATAGAGGTAAGCGGTGGTTTCTACTCAGATGCCATCTTGCCCGTTTTGGGTACTTTCCAATGGTCCTTGCCTAGACCTAGTGTGCCTCCCTGGCGCTTTGATCCTGCGCTGCCGGATGATGAGGCCTTTTGGGTCTTGCTGCAGGAGTGCATTTTGCAATACTGGCTCGATAATCCGGGCTCATCCTCGTCGGTGGGGGTGGGAAGGGAGGCCATGAAGGTGGTAATCCGGGGACATTGCATTTCCAGTATATTGGGGGTGCATACCCAGCTGCATTTGGATATCCAGCGTCAGGAGGCGGTGTTAGATGGTCTTGCCTGCGGGCTGCTGGGGACTCCAAATGGGAGCGGCTGCCTGATGGAGGAGCAGGAGAAGCTGTTTGAGATGGTTTAGTGCCTACCCCATTTTGATAATAAAGCTTATGTAGCCAGGGCCCACGCTGAGAGAGAAAAGTTGGACAGGATGCTTGCATGGCTTGTACAGGGTGATAGGGGTGACCACACCATTCTCCAACTGCACTATCCATCAGGATGAGATGTTTGTACATAGGAGGGGATTAATGCAGTGCTTTTTAACAGTCAGGATCTGTATTCCTCGGATGCAAAGAGTAGTGAAGTGGATATGCTGAATTATATTGTGGATGCTTCCCCAATGTCCCTTGAGCCTGCGGTGGTGGATCAACCGGGTGCAGATGTTACAGAGCAAGAGGTACGAGGTCATTAAGGAAATGGCGAGAGGCAAGGTGCCTGGCCTTGATTCTTTACCAATAGAGTTCTTTGCGACATTCACTTTGGACCTCGCCCCTAGAGTTGTGATCCTTTTCAATGATTCTCTGCTGTGTGGTCTTCTTTCGTCTTCACTGCGGGAGGCTGCTATTGTATCACTACCGAGGAAGGATATGGACCCTATCCTTCTTGATTCTTACTGCTCCCTCTCCATACTCAATGTGATTACTAGATCTTGAGTAAGATATTAGCGACCCGTTTGCTCCCTCATATGTGCTCTCTGGTTCATCCTGACCAGTCTGGCTTTATTCCCACGTGTAGCACTATGCCTAATATTGGTCAATTATTCCCAGCCTGAGGCCGGCAGGAGAGTTTGCCGGCAGAGGCACTGGTCATCTCTCTGGGTATTAGGAAGGCATTTGACTCGCTCCATTGGGAGTTTCTTTATGCTACCCTGTTTGGCATCGGCCTGTGCTTACGCTTTGTCAAGTGGACAAATCTCCTTTACACTAGCCCCTTAGCTATGATCCATACCGGTTCCCTGATTTCAGAGGCCTTTGTGGGTGAACTGGGCACCGCGGTTTTTGAGTTGGCCTTGGAACCATTTGCTTGCACAGTCCGCCGGGGCCTTCAAAACTGAGGGTTATGTCTTATGTCTGATTGCACATATCTTTCTCTGTATGCAGGTGATATGTTGCTGTATTTGAGAGGGAAGGACATTGACCTCAGGGGAGTGATGGTGGCATTCTCGGAGTTTGGTGGTTACTCGGGACCAGAGGTCAATTGCGATAAGTCATGTGTCTATCCCCTATGGGGTGATATGCCTAAGCGCAGTCCTGTTTCCATGGCTCTGACATTACGGTGGGAGCATCATACGGTTCGGTATCTGAGAGTGGCCATTACAGATCCCACTTGAATTGTATACAGGGAACTTCTGTTGCGTGATTGCTGGGTTGCGGCATTCTGTTGCCTTTTGGACTACATCACAGTTGTCAGTGAGTGGCCAGGAGGCTGTCTCGAATATGATTATACTACCCTGTCTCCTTTATTTGTTTGCGGCCCTCCCGTTGGAGCTGTCACACCATTGTTTTCAGGAATTGGATGGCTTGTTACTGTCGCTATACTGGAGCGCGTTGCATCACTGTGTGGCACTTTGGAAACTGTGTGTACCGGTGGCTGAGGGGAGCTTGGCATCATGCGATCTTCAGTTGTATTATCTGGAGACACAGCTCCAGTGAGTGGCTCGCTGGCAGTCTTGTCTGTGGGAGGGCGTGGGTAAAAGTGAACGTGGCTCTCCATCTAAAGATATGTTATCTGGTATCCTGTTGAAGCCAATGATTGCCTCCAGGGTTCGGACTTTGAATGCCTTGATTAGGACAGCATGCTATGTTTGAGCCCGAGCCTTGCGGCAGATCTGGACACAGGTCCCATATAGCCGTGAACTTCCCCTTCTGGTAGTTTAACGCTGGAGCACTTAGAGGGGTGGTCGGACTCCATGAGTGGACGGCGGCCGGGATTACTGTCCTGGGAGATCTTTTTGCAGGAGGGGAACTGTGTCCTTTTTCGGACCTCCAAGAATCTTTTGATCTACCGGTGGGTCATTTTCTACTTTGTGGCGCCTTGACTTGCAACATACGTGAGTGGTGGGGCTCTGGTGTTGTGGAACTCCTGGAACATGAGTGTATAAGCCATCTTTTCCTTATTAAGAGGCGGACAAAGCTGGTCACGTTACTTTATAGGGCCTTGCTGGAAGGTGAGCGGAAGGCTTTCACGGCCCTACGGTCGCGATGGGAGGAGGACTTGGGGTGCTTATAAATGATTCATCCTGGAGGAAGATATTAGAATCTGGCCCTAAAGTGTCCAGAAATGCCTGCTTCAAACTTATTCAGTTCTTCTATTTACATCGGGCCTATTTGACTTCTGCGGCATACACGCCATGTTCCCGGCTGTGACCCCGAAGTGTCTGCGGTGTGCTGCAGAGGATGCTGGCTTCTTACACATGGTCCGGTCCTGCCCGCTTTTACTACCTTACTGGACGGAGGTCCTACCGGTGGTTCAGGGGGCAACGGACAGAGACTTCACACTTAGTCCCCAATTGTGCCTTTTAGACCTTCATAAGTTAACTGCACCTAGGAAAACTACTGACAGGTTTCTGGACTTGGCTTTGATCCTGGCCTGCATACAACTGACTATGAGTTAGAAATCCATCTGAGGTCCTGATGTATACAGATGGTGGTTGGAGTTAGTGAAATGGGCAGACTGTGAAAGGGAGGCAATGTACAAGGAGGAGGCTAGGGGGGGTGAGAGGAGTGGCGATTCTGCTTGCGAGGGATGCTATACTGTTTGGCGTGTCCCCATGTGGGCTGCAGGGGCCTTATAGTTGTAGTCGAGCCCCTCTCAAGGGTATCTTCACCCGCCACTGAACACCAGGCGAAGAGTCTCCCTAGAAACCTTTGGGTTTTGCTGTGTTCTTGCTTTGTCTGTCTCCTCTGATATGGGTCTTATGATTGTTGGGGAAGTGCCCAGCTTTCTTTAGATGGGGATGTAGCACTGTGACACTGCTGCTATCCAGGATTCTTAATTTTGGGTACCTCCTTGCCCTCCCCACCCTGCTGATTCTTCCTCAATAGGCACATTGTCACTATTACTGTTGACTGCTGTACCTTTCATGTTTTAACATTTTGTCCCTTTTTCCTCTATGCCTTGCCCGCTGGCATTTGTTTTATTGAATAGCAATTTGTTTTGTAGTTCTAAAAAGCCAATAATTGTATTTTTTTTAAACCTTGATCTCTGGGGTGTAGAATGCAGTCTTTGCTCAGGGCTATACACTTATCTATAATCCGAACTCTGGTCTTCCGCTGTCCGAGGTAAGGACATCTATATCCGGAAGTCACAATGCCACCACACCCTGAACTATGTGGTAGGCAAGTGTCCTCGAGAAGCTGCAACCTTTTCAGGAGGAAAAAGATAACGGCATAAAAACCCTCCTTTCTGGTTGAAGACTTCAAAGGATTGGAGAAGCCAAGACTCAGGAATACTACAGTGGAATTCTACTGGAGCAAAGAGTCAGGATCAGCAAGTGGAGGGAGCGGTAAAAGAAGCTTGGGAATAAGCTTTGTTGCGATGCACCCTGAATCCCTTATATAGAAACACAACAGCAAAAGTAAATGACATCAAACACCACATGACAACTTGTCCACCAGATGATAAGCTCACAGTATAGGATGGACATCCATCTTGGTAATTGTATTGAGGTAGTTCATGCAAAAACCGCGTTCTGTCAACACTTGCGTGGGAACCAGCACCACATGATTGTCTCATGGACTATATGAAAGCTCAAATTAGCTGTGGGCAACATCTTTGACAACTCTGCCAAGATTCATTCATCGACATTCGCTGACATCCTGTTTATCTTGCTCTTCTCTTGTAGACAATTCAGAGATCCTGTTTCTTAAACACTGATGGGTATCGGCTCCGGGTTCAATGTATACAGCTGGACAAGTGTGGCTCAACACTGTTTGGTATTCTGCCTGTTGTGTGGGTGTGAGATTGGAGACAAGCTTCACTCTGCCATCTTTCTCTTCAACTTGCAGCAGGTAGCAGATGAGCTCACTGTCCTTTTTCAGTGGCTGCAAATAAGACAACCTCATACTTTGAATCGATTGATAAGTAAGATGCATTGGGGTTCACTTGTGTTGTCTATACCAGCCAACTAGTTGACATCAGAAATCTTTCAGACTACATTGCAGAAGAACACCATTTGTTCTCAAGAGCACAAATATGTTTCAGGATCCGGACTTTCTGTACCTATTAGTAGCGAGTTAGGATAGCCTTCTGATAAGTGGTAGCCGCAGATCGGTTGATAGCTTGCTCCAGCTTAGACTGTAGGGATTCCGGCAGGCTGGTTTCAAACAATTATGACTGTATTCTCTCCAAAACGCTTAGAGGTGTGTTACCACATTTGATTTTCAATGTTTCTTTAGAAGGCTAGATGATGTTCGAGACTGGTCGGGACTAGGGCCAGAAATGCTGCCCATTTTCCCATTTAGTAATACCCACCCTACACCATCCACATCCATAAACAGAGTACCACACTCACACCAAATGTACTCCACACATTTACTACAAAGCAACCCTATGCACAAATCAATGTACCAGCATACACTGCAAAACCACACAAACCACGTCTATATTCCCTTCTATCCCAACTACCACAAATTTCCACCATCACCTACGACTAGTACACAACTCTATCCTATACCACTAACCAATGCACTCATCACAAACACAACTAAATTCCATACCATACTTAACTACTACCCATCCAGACACACACTCCCCACTCTAATTACTCCTAACAGACCCCCTTTTATCATTAACAAACCCATACTCAGCCTTCCATCATTTGTCCAACCAAAAGCCTCCTCTACTTTCTAACACAATAACACAACAACACAACACTTACATGCCACTGCACCACACATTTTAACTCTTGCAGCAAACAGGTCTAAAACAAACAGTCTCAAATCTACTTCATCCCCTCCTACACACAACATACACTCTACTCACAAACACATCACCACCCCTCTACCTTACAAATTCCACTCGCAAACAATAGTATACAAACAAATCCATCTGATGAAACAAATACATCAGCAAATCTTTTCACTACTCCTCAAAAACAACACATATCACACACATCAGCACAACAAAATCTCTCAAGCACAACACCTCATAATACTTAGTCACAAAATACAATCATACACCCACCTTTCAAACTACACAAAAGAACAAACCACAATGCCAAGCTTTCTCACTTCCACCACACCTAACACACATACAGCAACACAGCAACTCTCTTCCAACCGCCTCTCATCCATTGGACAATTTAGAAGCTTACTTCATGACCCACATTCTGCACCACCACCACTGACTCATACACCTTCCGCCCTAAACATACGCAAACAATATAAGCAACGTGCCACATAGCACAACTTTGCTTCTCCATGTCTACTGCACAACAAGGTTACACCACAAAAATAACACAGCACACCAACTCACTCTCAAACACCGTCTCCACCACCTACGCACGCAGACCCATCAAAATGCCTTCTTAGCCTGCTGGACGAGGAACACATTACAGAACAGCTACATGGTTGCTATCCTAATACAGATAATACCAGCACTAAAAACACACCTGCTACTAACCCACACAATACTGATCACTCTTCTACAAAACAAAGTCTCACTGTCACCAAAGCACATTCTCTAAACTGTCTACTAATAAATGCTCGATCACTCTCTAAAAACAAACATCACATCTACGACCATCTCGCTGATGCAAAACCAGACATACTATTCATAACTGAATCATGGTTGGGAGATGATATGGCTCCAGTCCTGCATGAAGCCGTTCCTCTAGGCTATCAAACGATCACCCAAAATCGTATAGGCAAAAAAGGAGGTGGTCTAGCTGTTGTGTTCAGGCAAACATTACATATCACTAAAGTTGACTACATCTCCATACAGAATTGTGAGGCTCTTCTCACAAGATGCAATCCTACACCATCTTCCTCCTGTAACTTCCTGCTCCTTTACAGACCTCCATCTAGCAAGGCGACATTCCCAGACGCACTTCTAGACACAGTTTCAAACCTGATAACAATACACTCCAACCTATGCGTTCTAGGTGACCTCAACATTTGTTTTGACAAACCCAATATGACCCATCCAAAAACAATAATCAATGGCCTAGAAGCACTGAACCTGCATCAGATTGTCCACAAATCCACACACATCGCTGGACATATCCTAGATGTCATTTTTGCTAATACCGAACTAGTTACCTTTCAAACTATAACTCCGGTCACATGGTCAGACCACCATTTGCTTACTTTCCAACATAAAACAACACTAAGCAACTCACCTAAAACCACCTTACGTGCATCCACCTATCGACCGTGGAACAAACTCAATTTGGAACACTTAGAAACACAACTAACATCCAGTATAGATCTGGAAACAATACATTCTGGTCAAAAACTATATGAGTGGCTACAGGAAGCTTTTAATATCCTGATACCACTCAAAACCACACAACAGAACAAAAGAAAACAAGCACCTTGGAGAAATACAGAGATAAAAGACATAAAACTACAATTTAGAAAGCTGCAACGTGCCTGGCTCAAAACAAAAACAAACAAGAGAAACTTCACCTACAGAAAATTAACAGATTATACAAAATGTGCAAATAAAGAATTCTATAAAATACTCAATGAATTTCGTAAACCAAATTGCCTAGAAGGAACTCATCCTGTTACTCAAGATTTCACAGACAAACTGGCAAATCATTACATGGACAAAGCAGACACATTGGACTCGTACTTAAAACAGAGACAAAGCACCAGCGCTAACCCTTTTACAAAACAACAATCCAAGAATACTGTAACTCACCCTCTCTGTTCCTTCCAACACATTTCACACGATGAATTTATGGACCTGGTCAAAGCTAGCAGGCCTGCCAGCAGCCCTTCTGACCCGTGTCCACCGCAAACTTTCAAGACAATTCTTCTAACAACCTCTGCTGCCAATCCAGTAAGAAGAATCCTCAACAATTCCTTAACTACCGGAATAGTTCCAGAAGAACTCAAAAAGTCATACATACGTCCTTTACTGAAGAAAACAAACTTGGATCCGCTAAACCCTGACAACTACAGACCCATTACAAATGGACCTTTCCTGGGCAAACTGATAGAAAGAGCAGCGTTCGCCCAGATGTCACAATTCATTGAAGACAATGCCATACTTTCAGACTTCCAAACGGGATTCCGTCCGGGAAGAGGCACAGAATCTGCCCTCCTTGCCATCTGGGATGACCTGAAGAACACAGTTGACCGCAACAGGGTTGCTGCACTACTCCTCTTGGACCTCTCGGCTGCCTTTGACACGGTTGACCATGACACTCTGGTACAAAGACTCTACAAAGCCAGAACTAATGTCATCCTTACCCCACCTTTCTTGTCCAAACCGTACTCCACAAAAGCTGGGGTCCCTCAAGGCTCTATCATCTCGCCCATGCTTTTCAACATCTACGTGAAGTCATTACCAGTACTGATCAATCAATTTCACCTCAGGTGTTATAGCTATGCAGATGACACGCAAATACTCCTTCAACTGGAATGCCCCAAAGACATTGGAAACTCGCCAATTTTCAGTTGTCTCTGTGCCGTGGATCAATGGATGACGTGGAGCCATCTCAAATTGAATGCTTCCAAAACGGAAATACTCACGTGTGACGATTGGAAACATTATGACCCGCTTGCCGCCTGGCCTGATGAACCTGGGATCACCACCTAAAGTATTGACAGAAGTAAGAAACCTTGGAATGACCATGGACTCCAAGCTGTTGATGAATGCCCAAGTGGACAAACTAGCAAGATCAAGCCTTGTTACTATAAAAACCCTGCGATGAATCTTCCCCCATTTGGGATTTCCACACAAGGTCCAAGCTACCATCTCCCTTGTTCTGTCCAAACTCGATTAGGCCAATAGCCTCTACCACAGATCACCTTTAACGACTATGAAAAGGCTACAATGGATTCAGAACTCGGCAGCCAGAATACTCTTGCATATCAAACCACGAGACCACCTCTCCTCTGCCTTGAAAGCCCTGCATTGGTTACCGGTTGCCAGAAGATCCACTTTCAAGCTGCTTTGTATCACCCATAAAGCGATACATGGAATGGGACCGCTCTTCATCAGGAATAAAATCACCAAACACATTCATCATAGGAACCTCCGCTCTAGAGTGGCACCTCGCCTCAAGATCCCAAGATACAAGAAAAAAACCATGGGTGGCACATCCTTCTCTGTTCAAGCAGCCAAAATATGGAACTCTTTACCCCCCAACATAAGATCCACCGACAACCACCTTATCTTCAGAAAACTACTCAAGAATTGGCTCTTCCCACATAAGCACCATACGCAAACAGAAATATACAGCATATCCCTCTGTATATAAGCATTTATTTGTACTATAGAAATGTACCTATATATGTCTATTGCTTTGTATAAACATGTCGAATAATTATGTTTAAAAAAAATGAATAAATAAATACATTTTTAAGTACAACACTTGAAAGCCAGAGTTTATTGAATGCATCTTTAATCTACTTATACTTACTTCCTTTATGCATCTATATACCTTCCATGTACTTGGATCTATGTATTTATTACTTTCCGCCCCCCAAAAAAAAGCATATTCAATGCACTACCCTATTTCTCACCCTATACTTCTATCAATATCTTTAATCTACATATACTTACTTCCTTTATGCATCTATAAACTTTCCATGTACTTATGGATCTATATATTTATTACTTTCTTCTAATTCAGCATATCCAGTGCACTGCCCTATTGCTCACCCTATACTTCTCTCAATATATCTTATACCTCAACTCTCTGACTCATCTCAAACCTCTTTCTACTACTCTTTCCAATGCACTACCCTATTTCTCACCCTATACCTCTACCAATATATCCTCTACATCCACTCTCTCATTCATCTCAAACCCCATACCACTACTATGACCCCCAAAATAGCCCGTTCTAGACTCTCCCCTACTCTACCCCTCCTTGCAGCATCTGACACCTTTTTTACTATACTGATCCCCCAAAACAAGCCTTTCTAAACTCTTCCCTCTGACTCTTCCCCTCCACATCCCTTTTTACTCATCCCAAGCCTCCCACTACTGCTATGACGTAAAAAAAATCTAAATCCTTCACTTTTCTATCCCTCCACTATCCTTTAAAAAAATAAAAATAAATAACAGACTAACATGTCCACTTGTCAAATTTCATATGTCACTATTCTAATTCACCACTAATCCTTTATGGGTTCCGAGTAGCGTGCTACGTGCCGAAAAAGCGCTTTAACACCTCATTAGGGGTAGCAAGCACTATATAAATGCAACCCTTTTTCCCTCTTCTATCCCTCCGCTATCCTTCTCCAAATAACTGACTAATATCCACCACTCAAATTACTTTCACATTTCACCATACTAATTCACCACTAATCCTTTATGGGTTCCGGAGTAGCGTGCTACTGGCCAAAAAAGTGCTTCAACACCCCATTAGGGGTAACAAGCGCCATATAAATGCAAACCATTTTTCCCTCTTCTATCCATCCGCTATCCTTCTCAATCCAAATAACTGACTAACCTATCCACCACTCAAATTACTTTCATATTTCACTATACTAATTCAACACAAATCCTTCTTGGGTTCCGAAGTAGCGTGCTACTCGCTGAAAAAAGTGCTTCGACGCCTCGTCAGGGGTAGTAAGCGCTATATAAATGCAATTACAATACAATACAATGTATTTTGTCCACTGTCAAAGATGACCCCGATTAGCTGAGAAAACCACAATAGACCGGTATCTTCCGTGATTTACCAGTCAGACAGCAGATTTTTTTGTAGCCACTGGATGGCTGTCCCCAAAGAGAGGTACATCGCTTGACTTAAGCTTTTACTCTTGCCTGCAATATTTGGAAGTTAGTTTCCCTTACAATAGAGTCTCACTGCTGTGCGCCTTGGTTTGACTAAATATATTGCATTTGTATACATTTTGGGTACATGGGGGAATCTGAATCCTTTAATATTGCATGTTTATCTGATTTCCAATAGATTTCAGTATAGATGTCTACAAGAAAATATCATAGTTTTCCCTCAGTTGTTTTTGAGATGTATGTTATTAAACGTCATATTTTCTACTTTACAATTGATATTTTTTCTCTCTCTTCATTTTTCTGGTTCAGGAAATCAGCTTTCATGTTACTAACTGGAGCGGTAAACGTAAGCTGGTTAGCTCTTCTTTCATTGGTCTGTGTTTCCATTTTAAGCCTCAATAATCAAGAGATTGAAGTTATCAATATTTTTTCAATTTATTATGTTTATGAGTTTTGTTCTCTTTGGGCATTTTGAACCCTTAATTACCGTGGTTGCTGTTCACGTGGTGTGGCAGGGTCTTATAAGTGAAGCAGAAAGAGAATTCTAGAAAGACACAATGAATAGTCTGACTCATCAGTTAATAGTCATTGCAAACAAACTTTAAAGCCCAGTTTTGAATTTAAACATGAAATAGAGACAGAATGTATTAAGACTAGACTCATTTGGTATTTGAATTAATTGAAATAATGAATGTGTTACTTTTAAGGTTAGTTTCATAAGTCGTTTTTAAGTTCTGTCTGTTTTCAATTGAGTAAAAGTTATAATACCAACTCTGTTATACGAGAGGGCTGTCAATTATGAAAATAATGTGTTATGAGTCATGGCCTGGTGAAAGGCTACAGATGAATAATAGACTTCAGCTGAAAGGTTGCATCTAAGAGAATCTGAAAAATGATCTGAGCAACAATTAACTATTTATTGTGATGAACCTTTTCAAAAGTGTATTTTATTATTAGGTGACAGATCTCATACTTTTATGAAATAAGAGAAACATTATTTTTGATCACCTATAAGTAGCAGGTATTTAGTTTGCAATGTTATATAGTCTGACTAACTAAAATATTTGGAATGTTTTATTTTGTGGAAAGGTATATAGATGTATACTAAGAAATTATTTAAAATGACTTGTTATCAATAAGATGGGGAACTGATCAGCACTCATGGATATTCTGGATATTTTCGAACAAGTTTATAATAAGTGTTTTTTTCTGAGATTGGGATGGAAACCTTTGGACAAGGGTACTTATGTAGTAGTTTTATGTCAAGTTGTTTACTGATATAGGTTCCATAGCAACTCGAAGTGGCTGGATCGCAGTACCCCTTAAAAGTATATTCGAATTGTGATGTTCTCGCTCTGATTTTTTAGGTTACCCAGTATACTATATAAGGGATCTACTCTCAGCAGAAAGCTCATCAATGAAAATATACTGCTCTAGGGGGGATTCTCATTCAGCATTTATCTCACAATTTGTTCACCTTCGTTGTAACCTATGGTATTATTTTGCTGGCTGTTTTTGCAAACAGAAGAACCGTTCTTAGCTCCAATCCCTGCAGGGCCAGACTGGGAAATCAAAAGCAGCCCTGGCTAAAATGCTAAGACCAGCCCTACCTCATTCTCCTTGTGCAATCTCTCTCTTTCTATCTATCCCTTCTCTCTCTCTCTCCTTTCTCTCAACCTGCGCCAACCCTACCTCTCTTGATCTCTCTCTGGAAGCCTCCCTGTGCCTGCTGAAATCACCCTCAGGGAGCTACGGAAGGTGCCAGAGGCACCAGGAGCTGGGCTTCCAAAACCAGATTCCAGGGGCTCCAGCACCCGTGGAAAAGCCCGGTGGAATAACAGGCCTGCCTGGCCCTCCTTCCCTGGCCCACCTAAGGGGTTAGAACCTCAGAAAGGACTTTGCGGAACTAAGTCTGGCTGTGAGATCTAAAACTGATGGCGTGCTTTCATGCACAGGATTTTAAGGGCCCCACTTTAGGGTGTAGCAAGAGTTGGTGAGTATGCCTCACTGGCCAAAGGGATGTGTAGCTTTGTAAAATAACGGTGCATTGTATGTACTGGAGTCGGGAGATACTGGCATACTTGGCCTCGGGTTCTCCTCCACTTGAAGAAGTATGGGCAACAAATATATAGGTGTGTGTGTGTGTGTTCGCCTGTGTGTGTGTGTGTGTGTTTTGTTTGTGTATGTACGTGTGTGTTTGTGTTTTTGCATTTACTAAAAAAACAAAGGGTAAAGTGATTAAGGTAATGTTATAGTTAAGCTTTGTGAATGGGGTTTGGCACGCAGGGCCTGCCCTCTGGCCAGGTTCTTCTCTCAACTCTCTGTGAGCAGCCAACCACCATTGCACACGGCCATTGTCAATGCGCAGCAGGGGCTGGTCTCAGGTCGTGCCCTCTGGCCGGCCCTGCACATATGCCTCAAAGGGCGGTCAACCCTGCACGAATGCCAACCTTCTGCAGGCAGCCAACCCCTGCTGGGCAAGGCCGAATTCAGATGCCTACCCCTCTTTATTTTTTATTTAGACTCGCGGTTCCAGGAGTAAGTTAGCCTACCATTGTGGGACAAATCTGTAAAAATACATAGAGCATGCTAAATATACTAAGCATCTGCTAAATGTTGTGCAAATATTTAAAACATCACTATAGTTATGGGCAAATCAAAAATACAACTTTCCAACTATCAAGACATCTTTAAAATATAACTTCTTCATACCCAACCTGTGCAACTCTGTAAACACTAATTTCTCAAAAACTACTGAACAGATTCACACCAATCCAACAAAACACAACCCTTGAGCAAAGTTCTAAGTTTGTGGCAAGTTTTGTATAGTTCCGTTCTATGTATTTTTTCTTGGACCCTGCTTTACCGGATTTGTGAGAAACAGTGAAGGACCCAAACTGGGTAAACCTTTTAAAAAAGGTTTTGTGAACATTAGTGGAATGCGCCAATGTTGTTAGGAAAAGGAGATGGGAGATGTGGCACAGCGGCTATAGCTGCCAACTTTGGAACCTGGGGACCCTGCTTTGAATCGTGGCCTCAGTGCTCAGACCTAACTGGCAACTTAGACCTTACTATAACTACAAAGGTGCTATCGCCACCAGTGTCATGTATACATATATATTTATATATCCAAAAGTCGTGTCAAAGTCCATTCAGGAACAAAACACACCGCGGCCCAAATGCAATTTCAAGCGTGCTTTAATTGTGCAAAAACGTTTCTCTACGCATTTTGGAGCGCGACGCTCCTTGTTCACGAGTAAATTACACAGCAGTTGCTGTTGCCTAAATAACATATTACGTGATTGTGAAAAACAAATGCAATAGAAAACAGACTTGTACCGGTGTGAACATGTAACATTAAATATTTCGTAATACAATGTTATGAGAGTAAAGCTAATTTCAATTGCCTAAAAATAAAATAGTCACTTTTTTTAGCATAGTTAATTTTTAACTTTCACAGTGAGATTTCGTACTGAGTCTTGACTATTTGTCATTTTCAATAAAGTTTCAATCGTGAAACAGTGAGATTTTATACTATGTCATGACTGTTTGACATTCTCAATAAAGTTTCAGTTGTTGACAGTTTTGAGTAAGTTAAACTCATATGGTTTGGTTGACTTCACACCCTGTTTTTAAACGTTATTTTTATCTCGAACACGCCAATGTGGCATTGTATGCATGTATCTGACCATTAATGCATCATTACATAGGTAGTGCTAATAAAAACATTTTCAACAGATTTATAGCTAAATCTTATTTCCATTTTTGACGTCACAACATATCTACTTTTTTTTTTTTGTAAATATTTTTTATTTATTTTCTCCAACATCTAACATCTGGCATAATCAATACAAACATAAATTGTCATACACATCCTATTACCCGTGCTATGGGTTGGTCTGCTGTTACTCCTACTTATACAATTATTCATTGTCATATTCCATCGCTCGGGCTCATCCCTCTTTTCCCTGAGTCTTATACTTCCTTATGCTCGCATTTAAATTAAGCACCAGCTCATTACTACATATACTTCAATAATACTCCTGTTCTTCGTATCACTACAATAAAAGAAACCCCCAAAAGCCAGTCCCATTTTAACTACCCTCCCCCTCCCTTGCCACCGGTGTGTTCCTCGCGCATATAAAAAATTCAACTGTATGTGGTATGTAGTTCGAGTCACGTAACACAGCAATCTCCAGGTTTCCTAGGCCCATCTAATAATCCCCAGAGGTGCAGCAACACCCCCTAAGAATGTCAGGGGTCCCCTCTATTTTCTACTTATTCAGAGTGACCCCTCCGGCTCATGGAGTACCGAGTCTGTGTCGGGGTTCTGCAATAAAATGACCAAAGCCTCCCACGCCCTAGCAGTCTCCAATGCTTTTTCATTATTAGTTCTCTTTGCATGCTGGAATCTAACTGTACTCTCACTGGTTGCCCATTTAAGTAATTCTGCCTTCCACCTTACAATGCAGGGACCTTGCCTGGATTTCCAATGCTCCGTAAGCTCCCTCTTGGCTAGCAAGAACCCCAAGTCCAAAAACTTACTCGTGACTTTTGTTCTAGCCGTATGTGGAAACCAGTGTAGTAAGCACGCACCCATGTCCGGTTCTATTTGTCGGTCTGTAACTCCGCAGAGCATACCCACCACCTCTTCCCAATATGTTCCCAGCTGCGGGCAACTCCACATCATATGGAGAAACTCTGCTCCAACTAAGTTGCACCGCGGGCATTGGGCTGTGTCCATTTTAAAATACCTGTTAATTTTATCCGGGGTGAGGTACGCCCTATGTAATATATAGAAGTGAATCAGTTGGAACCTAGCATTTCGCGTACTCTTCCACGCTCTCTCTACTAACTGGGTCCACGTTGTCTCAGGGATCTCCTTGCCAAGGTCTGCCTCCCATTTCTGTTGTAATTGACTCAAGGGTTTCGTCCCCTCACTCATCATTCATCTATATAAGCACGTAATAGCTTTGAAAGTTCCCGCTGCCATCACTACATATTGGCACACCATAGTCGTCTGCGGTTCCATCAACCCCCCTCCCCAATGTTGCTGAATTACGGCCACAAGGGCTGACTGTAATAAGAAATCTCCCTTGGGAAGGCCATACCTGTCTTGCAGGGCCTGGTACGGTAAGAGGACGCCATCTTCATATAGGTCTCCCAGTACTTGCACTCCTAGCTCCTCCCACACGGCCAAAGCTGCCCAATCTCCCCCATGTGGAAGAGCAGTACACACACCCAAAGGAATCTCCGGTGCGTATGGTCGGGTAATCCCGCCTCGGTTTTGGCTCCGGTTCCAACACAGCCTCAGAGTTCGTTCCTCAGCAGATAGCGACCCAAGGTGTAACCTCTGGTGCAGTATAATAAAGTACAACACATGACGCGGAATCCACCGGCCCATCGGGCCATCCGGGCCCCTAAACTCCCTAGCCACTGCTTGGGTAAGCCACTGCAGCTGGGCCGCCAAATAGTACAACTCGAAGTCTGGTACTGCCCACCCTCCCTCCGCTCTCGGTTGCATCATTGTGTCTAAAGCCACCCTCCGTCTGCCAGACCCCCATAGAAATCCGCCCACCATTGATCTAAGCGTTTTGAAGTATGAACTCGATATCCAGATCGGCAGCGTCCTAAAATAATATAGCAACCGGGGAAGCGCCACCATCTTCAAAAGCGCTACCCGACCTGCTACCGATAACGGCAGAGTACTCCAGAACGCTAGGCTACCCTTAATCCCTCTCATAGCTCTACCTATATTACCCTCTACCAGGTCTTCCTGCTTATGGTAAATATTAGTTCCCAGGTAAGGTAAGCAGTGAGGTTCCCATCGCATTCCCTCCAGCTGGGTAGTGCCTGTCATGGATGCATCTCCTGGGAACAGGCAGGTCTTCGCCCAGTTCACCCTTAGTCCTGAGGCCGCACCGAATACATGCAATAAAGTCATTGCCCCCTTCAGAGCTTCCCCCGTGTTGGCCAGGAACATAAGTAAGTCATCCGCATAAAGCGATATATACTGCATGTCCCCGCGCAATCCCAGCCCTCGGTAGTGCCTCCCCGACCTAGCTTGTTCGGCCAACGGCTCAATAGACAATGCAAATAGCAAAGGAGAAAGTGGGCACCCCTGTCGCGTGCCCCGGCCAACCGACCAGGAAGCGGAAACCGTCGTTCCCGTTCTCACTCGAGCCGTCGCCGACCTATAAAGGATCTCCGTCCATCCCACAAAGTCTTCTCCCAACCCAAGTACTCTCATAACCTGGAACAAGTACGGCCATTCCAGGCTATCAAAAGCCTTTTCAATGTCGACCGAAAGGACCGTTGCAGACGGCTTATGACTATGATCTTCCCCCAGTATTCGAAGCAAACGTCTCACACTAATTGATGTATTCCGTGTGGGAATAAACCCCGCCTGGTCCTGATGGATCAGCTGCACCATGTATGGGAGGAGCCGGGTCGCAAGTATCCTGCTCAGGATTTTATAATCAGTGGTTAACATTGATAATGGGCGATAAGCCGTCTTGTCAGTAGGATCCCTCCCCGGTTTCAATAGCGGTATAATAATAGCTTCCCGAGTTGTGGCCGGCAACTTGCCCACCCTACATGCCTCTTGATAAACCGCTAACAGCCTTGGCGCCAAGCTGTCAACGTACACTGAATAGAACTCAATGGGAAGCCTATCCACTCCCGGCGTTCTGTTACGCGCCATGTGCTTAATTGCGACCCGTATTTCTCCTATCGTAATCTCCCTCCCTAGTATATCTGCCTGTTCCTCATTCAGTCAGGGCAACCTCAGCTCTGATAAAAAATCTCCCACAGCATCTTCTGCGTCGTGCAATCTACCGGAGTAGAGCTCAGCGTAATAGTCCAAGAACAATCCATTAATCGCTCATTGCGTATGCTTCACTTCTCCCGTCGGAGCCGTCAAACCCAATATAGGAGAACCCCGGGGGTTCGGGTTAGCCAACCACGCCAATAACGTACCTGCCTTATCTCCTTCCGCATGCACCCTCGCTAAATATGACCTGTGATCAAAGCGGCGCAGCTGTTCGATTTGCGCAGCTACAGCCTCCCTAGCCTCCAAAACCTCCTCTTGAGCATCCAAGTGCTCTGGACAGGCTCTCTCAGCCGTGCGCAGACGGCGGTCTGCTGTCTCTGTCATTCAGAAGTGTCTTCCTCACCCCCACCATTTTTGTGATACATAGGCCCCGTACTGCAACCTTAAAAGCATCCCACTCCAGTGCCAATGTCGATGCCGTGTTCTCGTTCTCGCTAAGGTACTGAGTTATACCCGCCCCGATTTCTTCACGGAAGCCAGGGTCCTCTAATGTTTCCGGTCGTAGCCGCCAGGTCGGTACTACGGGTCTCTCCTGTGTCCAGTGTATCTTAAGCAATAATGGGTTATGGTCTGACAAGGTTCTGGTGAGATATTCACTGTGGCCCACTTTAGCGTGGACATCAGGGGTGCACAGCATCGCGTCTAGCTGCACGTGCAATTCGTGTAGTGCAGAAAAATAAGAATAATCCCGCTCCTCCGGGTGATGTGCGCGCCATGTGTCCACCAACCCCCAGCCACTTTGCCACTCGCGCCTAGCCTTGGATAGTCTGTGTACAGGGGCTTCAGGCATCGGGGGATGGGACCTATCCTTCTCGACGTCCACTATGGAGTTGAAGTCCCCTCCCATCAATACTGAACCAGTCAAACCCGGAGCCAGTTTCCCCGAAAGGCCACTAAAAAAGGCTATCTGGTCCACATTGGGAGCATAGACACTACACAGTGTCACATCTACACCATCCAGGCGGCCCGTTACCATCACAAACCTCCCATCTGGATCTACCACTTGGTGAATCATCTGGAATGGGACTCCCGCCCTAATCCATATCAGGGCCCCCCTTGCAAACGCCGAGTATGTTGTGTAGTAAAGTTGCCCTCTCCATCTACGCTTCAATGCCAGCCCTTCAGTCCGGTTAATGTGGGTTTCCTGGAGAAAGGCTATATGAACCCCCCTCCGTACTAAATAGGCATGCACCTTATGGTGTCGTGTCATTGTGTGAAGCCCCCGTACATTCCAGGTAATGCATTTCAAATCAAGTGGCGTTCCCATGTTGAAACCCACCTCTCCCAAACAACCGTGCCCAACGTTCAAACACACCAGTGGCTCTAACTACTCCAAAAAATAACCCAAAATTCCCCCGCCCTCCCCACCCCAGAACAGGTGCTACAAATCTAGTACCCATCCAAACTCTCACTCTAAGCGTTCCCCTGTCTACTACAGTGAAACCACAATCACACAAAAATAGGGGGGGTGGCCCAGCTCCGTAGGGGATCGACTCACCAATTCCGCATCCTCCCGCGCCGTACCCCTTATGATAAGTGAGCCTCAACTTCTCTGGAGGCCATATTGTAGCAGGGACCACATAGTTCAGCCACCCATTCGTTGCTACCAACTCTCCTAACCTCTAGCCATCAGCCCCCCACCCATGTGAGGGTGCGGAAGCTACAGGGAACTATCCCAACCCCCCCCTGCGTGCCCTCATAATAAATCCTGCAGTATCAAGCATCTACAATCTCGTCTGCCGTCCCAGCCGTAACATGAGGCATCCGAACACTTCCTGTGTCTGATTCACCAGTGTCTGACCCCAAAGACCCCTTTTCCGATTCCGTGGCCGCCAGCGATGCTGATCCTGTCTCCTGAGATATTGCCGTGACAGCCTGCAATGCGGCGGCTCGTTCTTTCTCCGTCTGAGTCTCCGTGGGCTTTCGGGTGGCAGGACGGCGCCTTCGTATGCGCCGAGATCGGCGTGGCAGTCCCTCTGCTGTTGCATTTTCTCTGCGCCCTGTTGCGCCCGTTCCCGTTCTGTATGATTCCAGCCATGTCCAGGCCTCCTCAGGACTGTCATGGAAATACGTCTTACCATCCAGCGCCACTCTCAAGCGCACGGGGAACAGCAGTGAGTATTGGAGGCCCTCGTCTCGGAGCTCCTTTTTGACCGCTAAGAATGAAGCACGTCGACGCTGTACATCAAATGTATAATCTGGGAACAGTGTCACTTTACCATTATTCACGTCATAGGGACCGGTTGTCCGAGCTTTATGCAGCAGGTGATCTCTATCCTTATAGTGGAGTAGTCTAGCCACCACAGGTCTGGGTGGCCTACCAGGGGCCAGTGTGTGAGCCGGCACCCTATGTGCCCGTTCCAGGGTGTAAAAGGAGGTCAGGCCCTCCGAGGCAACCTGCGTCTTAAGCCAATTCTCCAAGTAATCCACTATGTTGGCCCCTTCCACTCCTTCCGGCAGCCCCACCACGTGGATGTTGTTTCTGCGGTTCCTCCCTTCAGCGTCTTCCGCCCTCCGACCCAAGGTTTGCAGTCGCTGGCGGACCTCCGTCATCTGAGCATCCAGTGCTTTTTGGGCAGGTTCCAGAGTCCCCACAGCCGCTTCCGTCTGCTTTACCCTATCCACCAACTTTGCATGATCTGCCCGAAGCAGACCCAGCCCCTGTGCAACCTGCTCAATGTCTTGGTGGAGAGCGTCTCTAGTGTCAGTGATGGCTTGGAGAATCTGATCCACTTGTCGCTGCGCCATCCCCTCCAGTGGTGGTGCAATCGTGTCTTGCTTATCTTGCGCACCCGTTTCTTCTTCCATTTCCGGGGGAGCTCCCCCTTGTTTCCCTCTCGGCTTCCCCATTTTTGATTTTGTTGGCAGTCGCAGCCCTAGTACGATCCCGCAGCGGTCCTCCAACTCTACTCTGGCCTAGCGCAAATGTCGATCCAAGGCCTACACCAGCAAAGTCTCTCTCCAGTTCCTTAGTACACTTGCCTCACCGCATATCCGGCTGCGCCCTGCGGCCCCCCTCCGGCATCTCTTAGTCGTGTTCTGCGTAATAAGCCAGCTCCGCCTGCGGCCGCCCCCCAACACTGAGCGCCTGGGTTCAAATCTGGTGCCCACACCGAGCCAGTCACTTCGCCCAGGAGTTAACCGCAGACAGCAGCGGAAGGCCAGTCCCAAGGTACGTGCTCGGCCGCCAAGACTCACTCCAAGGCCACTTGTGGCCGCCAACGCGCCACTACTCCGTCCCCTCCTCTGCTGCGCTATCGCTAGTGGCGTATTTCCATATGGGGCGTCGCAGGGCCCACGTCCAACTCACACCGCCCTTTGTGGCAGCTTCCCTGCAGGAATCAAGCACAGGCAGCCCAACCACGCCAAGGCAGGCAATATCACAGGCCCCCGGACTGGGTCCACTGAGGCGTCTCTCATCAACCTGCCTGCTCACAGTCCCGCTGGCGCGCACCCCACCGTCTGGACGTCTTCACATTCCCCGCTGCAGGGCCAGTGGGCTGCTCCCACACAATACTTCCGCTCCTCGCCAGTGTCCCCAAAGTGTCAGCGCTACTATCTGCCCTCCAAGTTCCTCAGCGAGGGCAGAGGTAGGTCAGCATCGCCTCTTTCTCTGTCCACCCCTCTCGCAGCCGCACTCAGGAATTCCCCTTGATGTGTCAGTGGCCGTGGCGCCCTTACGTCGTTCAAGTGTCCGAGAGGGCTGACCTTGCCCCAAGATGGCGGTTCACCTCCGGATCCACTCTACTCCACGTCACTTCAGCGCTGCAGTCGCAAGGCAAGACCCTGCTCGCTTCCACACAGAGTCCCACTACACACCTCTGGCATCTCCAAGGTTCGGAGCCATTACCAGCTAGTCGTTGTCATGCCGCCAGTCCTCTCCTCACCAGCGCGGCCGCCACTATCTCCAGCACTGGAAAGGTCCCCAGCGCCTCAGCGCTGCAGGGGTACCTCCCTGATGTCACTCGTCGGCCGTCCCTTCCGCACTCATCCACACCCTCGGTGTCACCAGGATTCGTCTTCCGATGCGGCGCTCAACTTCGCAGTATCGCCATCGGCGCCATCTTGGTTGCTCCGCGGGTGAGTGCACCGCCTCTACCGCTCGCCAGTCATTACAGGCGCCCAATGTGGTCAGCAGCGATGGCGGGGGCTCTCAACCCTTTCTAGCACCGTCTCGGGTGCTCTATGGATCGTTTCCTGGTCCCGTAACAGGATAATAATCGGGGTCGGCGCGGAGCTTCAGACTCACGCGTCTTCCCTCATCGGCTCCTTGGCCACGCCCCCGTCACAACATATCTACTACACAATTCTGCCCAAGTGGGCTTAGATGCCTTAGTTCGTACACAAATCTACCAAAGCACTATTGTTCACATAATTTACAAAACACATTGGTGAACAAAATGTTGCCAAACCATATTAATGATTGAATAATTGTAAATCAAAAATCAATTGATTGATCAAAAGTCAATGTTCATTCTACCGTACGATATTATTAGCTCTTTTGCCTTCTGTTTTCTTCCAAAGAAAAAACGGTACATCTGTAATAAAAAGATGTACAACCTTTTTAAAAAATGAAACCACATATTTCTATGTGATAACAACAGCCATTTACATTACTTAGTGAGGTATCATTATAGCAATCTTTAGATGGTCTGCTGGCACAATCACCCTAAATGTATGGCTAATTGTAGGAAGCTGGGTCTGTATATACTATACCAAAGTAAGGTATAATGTGCACAGAGTCCAGTGGAACCCCAAAGGTAGGCAGAGGTAAAAGTAAATAGCACCTTACTCTCTATTTGTGGTAGTGTGGGCGAGCAGTAAGGCTTTATCAGAGGGTAGTGTTAAGCATTTATTGTACACACTCAGGCAAGAAATGATGTCACACACTCAAATACTGAACTCAGACCACTTTGTTTGTAAAAATATATTATTTAATTGTATTTTATTTCCTAGAACCAAGCCAGGCAGGTAAGTAAGTGCAGGTGAGTGTAATTGTACTTTGCAAGAATAATGCAGTAAAATACAGTTTGTATGAAGTTGAATGCATTTGGATTGGTTACAGGTAAGTCATTTGGTTGGAAAGCTGTTTGAAGTACTTTTCAGATTACTTTTTAAGTTACTTTTGCTAATCAGTGTGATATACCTAGATATCACACTGGAACATTACCTAGACTAAAGGTAAGTCATTCAGTTTTTACACATATGCAGTTTCTTAGGGTTTTCATACAAACCAACTCCACACTTAGAAGATTTTTCACAGAAAAGCAGTCAATGCAATCCTATGGGAGAGATGAAGTTATCGGTTTAAAGGTAAGTACTTGGTTGTGGGAGTTGGGGTTCTGTGGCTAGAACCAGGGTTCCCCCAGGGTCGAGGATGCACTCTTGAAACACCCTCAGCGGCACTAGGGCGGCCGGGTGCAGAATGCTGAGGCCCAATGTTATCAAAAGGGGGGGTATGGGGCCTCTGGTTAGTGGCTACTCACGAGCAGGCCACAAGGTTGTGGGAGCAAAGCTCCTGGACTTAGGCTCAAGGCAAAGGGGATCCGATTTAGCACACAGGGTGCACCCACAGCGGCGTATTGGTGGCCGGGTGCAGGGTGCTGTTTTGGCGTCTGGTGCCCTGTTGTTTTCAATGGGAGTTGCCGGTTTTGGATTTTGGCTGCAGGCTTGGTCCAGGAAGTCTGCAGGGAGGAACCAAAAGCTGGGCAGGTAAGTTGGAGGGCTCGGGACGTAAATGCACCTCAGGTTCTCTTCTCCAGGGCACAGGGCGGCTGGATGCAAAGGTGTCTCTTGAGGTTGGATTTCACCTTACCGGGCCACTCGCGGTTGGGAGGTCTCTGTGCAGAGACTGCAGGTGACGTCAGGGAGTCCTGGAGGGGTCAACCCACGGTGGACTCGGACTCTAGAGCGCTGGGGCACATCGCTGGGACCGGTGAGCCACTTGAACTCGGGCTGTAGGCGTCGGGTGCAGTAGTGGTTCCAGGCGTCGGGTTTCTTTGTCCTCAGCAGGCTCGAAGTCTTTCTTGGCTGTTTCTTTTGAACAGAGCTGCTGTTCACAGGAGATCTGGTCTTTGTTGAAGGCAGTCAGTCCTCCCAGGGGTTCTGGAGGTCGCTGGCTGCAGGACAAGGTGACTTTTGGCGCAGGATCTCTGGAAACTGCAGAGGGGCCGGTAGGGCTGGGGCCAAGTCAGTTATTCTTTGCAGTCTCCTGTACTGGGCGTGCTCACCCCACGTGGGGGAGTGGGCACAATCCCTAATCCTGATTGAAGAGTGCCTGCCATCTGCAAAATGGCGGGTACTAAAGAGTGGGCTTCACCTCTCCTCCCCTACCTGAGGGGTGGAGTTGGCAGAGGTGGGCACACCTTCTGGGCTGTTCTAATTTTTCCCGCCTGTCTTCCTGCCGAAAAGGCGGGGAGACAGGAAGGGGGCCTGCTCCTGATAGCAGGAGAGGCTGGGGGTTGTGTTACAAAGGCAGCAAGGCCTTTGAAGCTCCCCTGCCACAGATGGATCTGCCTGACATGGGGGAGGTGTGAACACCTCCGCCCCGGAAAGGCTTTGTTTCTGGGCTCAGGGAGTGAAGGCTCCCACCGCAGGGTTCCAGAATCATGTCTCGTGGTGGCAGGCTGGTGTTTACCAGTCAGGGAACCCACCAGAGGCTGGTTGTATTTCAGAGGGCATCTCTAAGTTGCCCTCTGAGTAATTGTATAAGAAATCCCACACTGCCATCAGTGTTTTTATTATGCTGAGAAGTTTGATACCCAACTTCCCAGAATTCAGTAAAGCCATTATGGTGCTATGGAGTTCGTAATGACAAACTCCCAGACCATATTCTCTTTTATGGCTTTACTGCACTTACAATGTCTGAGATGGACTTAGACACTGTAGGGGTACAGTGCTCATGCAACTGTACCCTTACCAGTGGTATAGTGCACCCAGCTAGAGGGGTATCTTACCTATACCATAGGCAGTGGGTTGCAGGTATGACACACAGTATGTATGCCATGTCGACTCTTCACTTTTCTCTGCACAAAAACACACAGCCTGCAATGGCAGTGTGTGTGTGTTAAGGTACAGGACTTCTAAGGGTGGCACAATATGTCCTGCAGCCCTTAGAGGCCTTCCCTGGTCACAGTGCCCTTGGCACCCATGGTACCTTTTACAGGGGACTGACATGGGGCCAGAGAGGTGCCAATTGGGGATACAAGGTACAGTTTTTGGGAAAGAACACAGGCCCTGGGAACCTGATTGGCAGGAACCCATGGCACTTCAAGTCAAAGTGCATCAGAAATCTGGCAAAAAGTGAGGGGGTTACTGCAACAGAAACCCAGCTTCCTACACTAATTCTTCATCAAAAATTGTGGCCTGAGGGCTACAGAGTATTATATTTATTGTTCAGTCTTGATTCATGGCGTTTAAGTTCTTGTACTCTGTTGCCTCCTCTTCCTCTGATTGGGATTCTATCAAGAACACAAAAGGATAGCAGGCTATTGTTTTGATTGTGTTGTATTTTAAAGTGCCTAGCTATGGGATATTGCTTATCATCTTTGTTTATTGCCCTCAGATGTTCCAACACTCTCTTTTTCGCCTTGTGTATGGTACTGCCGATATAATATTTATCACAAGGACATCTCAGTGCATAGATTACATGGTCAGAATTGCATGTAAGATGTTTAGTTATTTTGAATGGTTGTGAATTTTCTGACAACTTAACACTTTTACAATTGTGACTATTCTTACATTCTTTCATGTGCCACAAGTGTAAAATCCCTGTGTGCTATTTCTATCTTTGTTCAGGGTTGTCAGGGTTCGACATACTATGTCTTTCAGCGATTTAGCCTTCCTGAAAGTAACCGATGGGTTGCTTTCAATGTATTGTGCTAGATCTGGGTCTATTTTTAAAACTTCCCAGAATTTTCTTAAACCTTTTTTCATTTCCCATGTCTGATTGTGAAAGTTCGTGATAAATCTGATCTTGTTGTCATCGGACCTGCTCTTTGCCTTTTGACTGAGGTGTTCTGATCGTTCATGTTTTTCTGCTTGGGCACACGCTTCTTTGATGACCCTGTGTGAATACTCTAGCTAGAAATCTTTTATCATGTTAACAATCAGCCACCAACCCATGGGGCATTGGCATCAAAAATGGTAACCTGTATATAAATAGGAAATAGATAGATAGATAGTTAGATAGATAGTTAGATGGATGGATGGATGGATGGATGGATGGATGGATGGATAATTCACTCGGCTGTGCTAACTTGCAGGAATTGCCCATTGGCCCAGATTTCGATGGTTTTAGGATTTGATGCAAACCCTGCTTTGCCATTGTACAATAAACCTGTAAACCAGCCTGGTTTATGCTGCCCCGTACTTGTCTTCCGGTTAAACTCACAGCTCTTGGCTTTCACATCAGCAGGGTTGCCACATAAATGAGTAAATTGCAGCCTTGCTCATCTCATCAGCTATTGACGCTGACTCCGTCCACCCCGCCCCCCGCTCCCGGCCCCTCCTCTGGTGCTTCTTTTGTGTTGTTTGAAGGCCCGGGTAGAACACGCATTCACAGCCGTGAAATGGCGATAACGACGCTTTCAACAGAACAAAAGGACGAGCGGAATCAATAGACAACAGGAGTTCAAAAGAGCCACTTTGTAACAGAAAGCCAAGTCAGGAGCAATTAGAAGAGGAAGCACGGGGGATGGGGTGGGAAAATAAAAAATAAAAGAAGACCTAAAACGTTACCACAAAAGGCAAGCGGGAAACTGGTGGGTATTGGGCAAAACGAAATAAAAATGTGTGAATTGAAAAAGGTAGTGAACAATATACCGGTATAATTTGATATTACCTTTTCTTTTAACAGCGAAACATTGCAGATGTTACCAGTGTGACAAATGTGCGTTCATCACGCAGGCAAACACAACACAGCAGTGAGATACTTTAGTGATATCAAAAAATGTCGAGGCAGGGCAAGGCCTGCAAAAAACAAATATCACACTACATGTAGCTCTAAACGTTAAACGAGTGTGATTTTTTCTACACCTCACCCCCTCCTTAAACAACCTCCTTTTCTCCATTTCTTTCCTTAATTTTTTTTTTTTTCCTTTCTAACCTATGTCCTGGGCTTTTCATTCCTTTAGCAGGCCTGTCCAATTTAAAGGCCTGTCTACTGGAATCTTGGGCCAGAGCTGCCGAACCTCTTGAATTTCAAAAACTTGCAATACTATCTTTTCCTGATTATTTAAGCGACACCCAGAAAAAAAAACTCCTGAGACCCGTGCGTTTCAAAGACAAACTGCTCCATGAATCTAGTTTCTTTTTTTTAAATAAGGTGCACGCCATATTGCCTGAACAATTAAGGTTTTTAAACACTATTGGGGTGCGATTCTTGAAACCACTCACTGCATTATTACAAAGTTAGGTATGCCATAGCTGAACTATAAGTTCAAAGAAAACAAGGGAACATCTTAGTAAAATGCAATAATCAAAATGTACTGAATTCCCAACACAAAAAACAATGCTACAACTACCCAATTAAACTGCACAATTGAAGACACCCATTCCCAAGCACAAACAAGCATCAAAATATTGTTCATACAGTATTGCTTTACAAAAGTATGCTCAGTGGACCAAGCCACTGCTCTACATATCTCTTGAATTGATACTCCCTGGAATACTGCCCAGGAGGCAGCCACTCCTTGAGTAGATCTTCCCTGGACTGGAAGAGCCCCAGAAGTGTCCTGTAAAGCCACTACGATGGTAGATTGAATCCATCTACTGACAGTCAAGGTAGTCGCCTTCTTTCCCTGTCCCGCCTGCCCAAAAGTCACAAATAAGGAAACAGACTTCCTATACCTCTGGGACCTTATGACATAAATGAAAAGGGCTCTCTCAACATCCAAAGTGCTCAACAATTGCTCTGCTGCATTAGAGGGAGGGAGTAGGAAAGAAAGATGGAAGAAGACATTCTTGAGATCTATGAAACACAGAATTCACTTTAGGAACACAAGAAGGTCCAGGCCTCAGAATGACCGTATTGTCCACAACCCGAATAAATGGAGAAGTACATCTTAAGGCTCCCAATTCACCAATCCACCTGGCAGAAGTGATGGCCACCAGAAACAAAACCTTAAAGGAAAGAAACTTTAAATCTACTTCCTCTAAAGGCTCAAAAGAAGGAAACTGTAAGGCTTTGAGAACCAAAGGATAATCCCAAGCTGGAGAGATAGGGTTTTTTACAGACTGTGAGACAGAGAAGCTCTTAAAAAGTCTAGAGATTAAAGAATCCACCACCCTAGATGATTCATAGGATTCTCTGAAAGCCTTAGTAGCGAACCATGGAGACCTCAGAGTAGAGAGAGAGAGGGTCATGCGAAAGCCATCTAACAGAAAACGCAGAACATCAGAGAATGCACAACTAGGGGCAACAAGATTATTCGCCGAACACCAAGTGTCAAAAGA
Source organism: Calotriton arnoldi (assembly GCA_963921515.1). Taxonomy (NCBI): domain Eukaryota; kingdom Metazoa; phylum Chordata; class Amphibia; order Caudata; family Salamandridae; genus Calotriton; species Calotriton arnoldi. Next base: position 310,914 of record CAWUFW010015338.1, read on the forward strand.
CTTTCAATGTTTCGAGTAAGATTTCAGTGTGGAATGCTGTCTAGAATTCTGAAGAACCTCCACCAAAAGAGAGGATAGACTCCTTGCTAAGAGAAGGGACTTCACAACCTCCAAACCAACAGATTGAGAGGAGACAGAAATTTTAGAAGTACCCATGATCTCCGTGGCCAATAGGGAACCACTAGTATCAGGTCCCCCTGTTCCTCCTGAAATTTGAAGAGAACCTTCTGTATTAACGGGAAGTGAAGAAAGGCATACAGCAGACAATTTGGCCATTTCAATACCAATGTGCCTACTCCCCAGGCCCCTTCCTCCAGGAACCTGGAGCAGAATCTGTGCAGCTGAGCATTGGTCTTGGCTGCAAACAGATCCAGATATGGAGTGCTGAATCGCTTATCTTCTTCTAATCGCATATCTTCTAAAATGTTATTCTGGACAATATCAATTTCTATAAAGATGGAAAATTCCTGCTGAGATGGTAGGCTAGCACATTCTTCATTCCTCTGATATGAACTGCCAACATTTGAGCCAAATTCTCTTCTGCCCAATAACCCAACTGGACCGTGATCTGGTTGAGAGTTCTGGAACGGGTGTTTCCTTAATGATTTATATAGGATACCTCCACTGTGTTGTCCGTCCTGACTAAGACAATCTTCCCCAAAAGAAGCTGTTGAAAACATTTTAAGACTCCGAAGACTGCCGTTAGCTCCCTTTAGTTTGATGACTTGCGACTGTCCACAAAATGACCACCTGAACTGACACGTCCAGTGCATCAGGTTAGCACCCCAACCCAGACTGCTCGCATCCATAGTCAGGACCAGTGAAGGATCCAGATGCAGCCTCACTCCTTCGGAGAGATTCTGGGCATCTAACCACTACCTGAGAGAGAGAGGAACCAGCTTGTTCAATGAGTCTACCACCAAGGACCAATGACTGTTCAAATGCCTGAGAAGAGGCCTTAGATGTAGGATTCCCCATTGAACCATGTGGACAGTCTCTGCCATGTGCCTTTGCACTTCCAACCACAGTCTTACAGGAGCTTGATCCTTGGAAAGAAGATTCTGGATTGGTGATTGAAGATGGAGAATCCTATTCTCTGGAAGAAATACTTTCCCTAGGTCTGTTCTGAATCTGGCTGCGATGAACACAAAATATTTGCAGGGAGGAACTGGCATTTTGGATATTCCAAAGAAAATCAAGACTGGATATTAATGTCTAAGCTGCTCCCAAAACTTCTGGAGCTGGTCCAGGCTGCCTGCATGTAGAAGCCAGTCTAGGTAGGAAAAAACAGGAGTCCCCAGGAATGAAGGTGATCCACAACCGGTGCCATCATTTTCATGAAGACTCTCAGAGCTGACTTCAACCCAAAAGGAAGGACCCTGAACTGCCAGTGATGGTCCTCTATTGCAAACCTCAAGAACCTGTGATAAGTAGATGCAATCGGAATATGGAAGTAAGCGTTCATGAGATCCAGGTTTATGAGGAAATGACCAAGCGGAATCAGAGCAATGATCCTCTGGAGTGTCTCCATCTTGAACTTTATACTCTGAATGAATTTGTTGAGATTCTTCAGCTCGATGACTAGATGAAAATTTCCTGAGGATTTCAGAACAAAAAACACTATTGAGTACAACCCCTTTCCTTTCTCATTTTTGGGGACCAGAATAATGGCCCATTTTCCTTGAAGAGACAGGACCCCATCCAACAGGGGCTTCTTATTGACTGGATCTTGAGGCAGAGGAGAATGTATGGTCCCTGTAGGAAGTGGATCTGACAGGAACTCCATTCAATAACCTCTCTTGACCACCTGAACCACCCAACGAGCTGTTGTAATTAGTTTATATTGTGTAAGGAACTGCTGAATCCGACCTTTAATGAAGAGCTGAGAGTCCCGGCATAGTCAGGAATGCTGACCCTTAACACCTACACCCTGTTTCTGTTTCTTATAGGACTGAAAAGGAAACCAAATTGCCCTTGGAATTTCCAGAAGAATCCTTAGTCTGCTGACATCTTGATGGTTGACGAAAGGATCTTATTTTCAAAGAACTAGACGACTTCAAAGAACGGTGCTGAAATGAATATGAATGCTTCCTCTCCTTAAACATGAGATTGATCTTGTCTTCCAATTCAACACCAAACAGGGTGGACCCCTCGAATGGCATCTTCAGCGCGGCTGCCCTTTGAGCAGTATTGTTGTTCAAGTCTCTAAGATGCAGACTCCTCCGAGCTGCAATAGAGGCTCCTCTTGTGAGGGTGTTGATTTCACCACATCGAAAGAAATGTCAGATAGAAGCTCTATCTGACATTCCATATCCTCTAATAATGGCAGACAATGAGATTCCGTTTGAATGGCCGAAAATAGACTCTTGAAGTCTGAAATCAGGGATTGGGCTGTAAAGGCCCCATAAATTCCAGCCTTAATTGACACACGAGTTCCAGAAAAAACGTTCTTCAAAGCAGAGTCTACTTTCTTGTCTGAATGGTCTTTTAAAATGTTCTCCTCCTCCATGGAAGAACGGAGAACTAGGCTTGCTACCACTGAGTCGACATCAACAGTATCTGGCAACAGTGAGTCCGTATTCTCCAGGGAAAAAAGCTTACTCTTGAGCCTAGGCACATTCATCTTGTCAGGATCCTTCCATTCTTGGCGAATCACATCCAAGACAAACTGGTGAATTGGCAATTCTAATTAAGAGGCTTCTGAAATTTTTGCAGCAAAGAATCATCTAAGGTACTAGGTTTTTCAACATGGGAGAAATTCATATTTTCTCTGACATGTCCCAATAAATCTGCCATCATGTCATTGTAAATGTATTCTCCCCTAAAGTCCCAAGAGGTAAAAAGTTCCTCTGCAGAGTCTGAGGCCAGATACCAGAAATTGCCTCCACTGATTTCTTCTTACTAGCCCATGAAGAATCCTCTTTGAAGACAGCTGGGGCTTGAAGCACGATTCTTCTAGTACTCTCCTCCTTCCCATGCTTGCTGCGTCTGGGAAAAGGGGAGTGAGCTGATGAAGAGGAAGAAGGCGAAGGGGAAGTGTGCTTCCTCTTAGAGGAGTGTTTGCCCACCCTGCAATGTGAAAGCAGCATTACCAATAGCCAAAAACTTTCCAAACAATCAGTAATCCTTAGAAATAACACTTACCTACCTCCTTAATAAAGCAGGAAATAGGTGCGCTAGCTAGGGTGACCAACCATCCGTAAATTTCATGGACCGTCCATAATTTGGACCTCACTTCCGTTGTCCGTGAGGATCCCTTTTACGGATGCATTTTGTCCATAATTTTGGGCCTTGCAGGGGTCAGGGCTGTGCCTCTGCGAGAGGCCTCAGCTCCCCGATGGGGCCGCCGTGCACTCATCCTCGGAGCACAAGAGTAGCCCCATCCCACCCATTGTTATTCTGTATGCTGGCTGATTTTCACATACAGAATGACAATGGGCCAGTTTGAGCTGTTACAGCATGTGGTGGCCTCCTCCTGCCGTGGTCTAGGGCAGGGCATTCTGTTAGGATTAGATGGAAGAAATGTACAAAACAAATGTACAAAAACGCCCATGCTGCTATGTGCCAGTTCATGAAAAGAAGCTAGCAAAAGAAGAGGTTATAGTTCTTACACAGTCTCATCATTTCAGAGCTGAAGCATTTTTAATAATATATACAACAAAGCCATAGTTGCTGCTTTTTTATTTATTTTATGCAACTAGCATCCATTAACAAAGCCAATAATCATGTTGTAGGTCTAATGTTACTGGATGCAATGATAGAAACAGCAAAATATTAGGTTAGTCGGGCGGTACATTATGCTCAGCACATATTTTTAGCTTAGGTGTTTTAAGCCACGCCCTTAATTATATCAGACACGCCCCTTGCAGAGACCCCCAGTTTTTTCATCCCACTTAAAGCCCTGGAAACAACACCATGTCACAGTCACCTCACGTCCTGGTACTGTGCATCATGCATGACTCATGACTTCCAAGTTTTCAGATTGCCTATGTGCAGGGGCATAGTGAACCCTCCCCCACTCCACCTCTTGCTTTAGGAACTACAACAAGGGTGAAGTTCTTTATGGGCCTCTTCTGTCTGCAACTCAGTAGACAAAGGCTCAGCTCATAATTAATGTGAAAAAGTGGGTGAGTGAATAAGTGAAGGAATGTGTAAATAGGTGGATGGATTAATAAAAGGATGAATGGATGAGTTAAAGGGTGAATGGATGGATAATGAGAGGATGGATGGATGCATGTTTGGAAGGATGGATGAGGGTAAATAGATGGATGTATGGGTGGAAGGATAGATGGATGGGTAAAAGGGTGGATGGATCAGTAAAAGGATGGATGGATGAGTGAAAGGGTGGATGATGGGTAAGTGAATGGGTGGATGGATGAGAGAAATGGTGGATGGTTTGATGAATTGATAAGTGAAAGGGTGAATGAATGAATGGATGGATGAGTGAAAGGGTGGATGTAAAGATGGACGAGTGAGTGAAAGGGAGGGTAGATGGACAAAAGGATGGATAGATGAGTGAAAGGGTGGATGGATGAGAGAAAGGATGGATGGATGAGTGAAAGGATGGATGAGTGATAAGGTCAATGGATGGATTCATGAGTGGATGAGTAAATAGATGAGTGGATGGATGGGTGAAGGGTGGATAGAAGGATGGGTGGCTAAGTGAAAGGGGAATGGAGAGTGAAAGAAAGGATAGATGGATGGATGGATGAATGATTGGCAGAATGGATGGGCGAATGGGTGCATGGATGAGTGAAAAGAAGAATGTAAAGATGGATGAGTGAAAGAATGCATCCATGAGTGAAAGTGAGGGTGGAGAGCTGGAAGAAAGGATGGATGGATGCGTGAAAAGTTGAATGGGTGGTCGGATGAGTGACTGGGTGGATGGCTGGATGGGTGAAAGGGTAAATGGTTGGATGAGTGAATGGATGGATGGGTGGAAGAATGGATGGATGAGTGAAAGGATGGCTTGGGTGAAAGGATAAATGGTTGGATGGATGAGTGAATGGGTGGATGGGTGGAAGAGTGGATGGATGAGTGAGTGAAAGGGAGGGTAGATGGACAAAAGGATGGATAGATGAGTGAAAGGGTAGATAGATGAGAGAAAGGATGGATGGATGAGTGAAAGGATGGATGAGTGATAGGGTCAATGGATGGATTCATGAGTGGATGAGTAAATGGATGAGTGGGTGGATGGGTGAAGGGTGGATGAAAGGATGGGTGGCTAGGTGAAAGGGGAATGGAGAGAGAAAGGGAGGATGAATGGATGGATGGATGAGTGAAAGCATGGATGAATGATTGGCAGAATACATGGGCAAATGGGTGCCTGGATGAGTGAAAAGAAGAATGTAAAGATGGATGAGTGAAAGAATGCATACATAAGTGAAAGGGAGGATGGAGAGCTGGAAGAAAGGATGGATGGATGAGTGAAAGGTTGAATGGGTGGTCGGATGAGTGACTGGGTGGATGGATGAGTAAGTGAAAGGATGGCTGGATGGGTGAAAGGGTAAATGGTTGGATGGATGAGTGAAAGGATGGCTTGGGCGAAAGGGTAAATGGTTGGATGGATGAGTGAATGGATGGATGGGTGGAAGAGTGGATGGATGAATGAAAGGATGTATTGGGTGAAAGGGTGGATGGGTGATGGTTGCATGAGTGAAAGGGTGGATGGAGGGATGGATGAGTGAAATGATGGATGGAAGGATAGATGACGGATAGGTTTGCAAATGGTTGAAAAGGTTTGGATATGGATGGGCACACATATGGAAAGACAGAATGAATGGTGAAAGACTGAATGATGGATAAAAGAATTAATAGATGACAGAATGTAAATTTGAAATGGTGGAAATCAGGGGTTTGATGGAAGGATGAATGGCTAGATCCTTGGACAAGAGAGCTCTTCTGGGGAGGGTTGTGATGACTTACTTTGCTTTCTTGGTGCCATAAGATCTTTAGTTCAAAGTGGGAGGTATTTAAATTTTCTGGCTACTCCCTTGCGTATGTGTTACTATTCTGTATTTGCTGTGTGCTTATGTGTGGGATCTATACATCATGCATATGACATTTTGAGTGACACCCAATTGCTACTTGAGAATGTTACACTAGTGATTGTAAATGTTTGCATGTTTTGTTTTAGGTGTAAGGTTTTAGGGAGAGCCTCATAGTGCCATGAGCTGTGCTTGAGATGTAAATTGTGTTTGTAGCAATAGGCAAGGTGTCAAAAGTAAACTATGTAATAGTGTATCGACAGTGCCTTCTTTAAGAAAGCTGCAGGGAAAAGCACCTTAGTGACTACTGTCAGCTAGTACAACTCTCTGCAAAGCCCCCATAAGCAAAGTCAGATTCCATATTTTAAGTTCCACATGCTGAAACACCCATAATGCGTTCTGTACAGTGGGTTCATCACAGCAATCCTCCCTTTAGCTCACCTATACGTCCCGCTTTACATCTCATAATGGCACTCAGATATGAGATGCTAGTAACAAAGTCTATCCAAGCAGATCTTCCTAACCACTTCTCTCACCAAACATGCCTGCTCAGGACCATGAGTTGTAAACAAAATATCAGACTGGACAACCCAGTGCAGTAACCATATAAATAGATTATTATCATATGAAATACCACAAAAGACCTGCACAGTTGCTCAAAGCTGCGTGCACACCGAAAAACCGTGAAGTGCACGATTGTCTCAACCTAATATAAACGTATTTTGATTTGCACTTAAGTGGTTGTCTATTTACTTACTTTTATACTATCGCGCAACTTCCTCTGATGTGTCTTTAAAACTTACCTTTTGTCCCGAAGTTCTGACCTGAATGTTGACCTTCTGTCCTGAATTTTTGTCCTGAATTTTGACCCTTTGTCCTGAATTTTTACACTTACCATCCTGAATTTGCACCCATGCCAGTTGGTCACCCTAGTGCTATCCCCGATGCAGAAGCGAAGGGACGTGCATGAGCCGACAGAATTATCGCTAATGCGCATGCGCGGACCTGTATCCAATGCACATGCGCTAAGGCAAGCAATCGCTCCTTTATCACGAAATGGAAGGAGAAATCAATGGCAACATCCCCTAGCCTTGAAAAAAGGGGAGAACCATGCCATCCTTCCATGAGCATGAGACCACCATCGTCTTTACCGGTAGGTGCTCCCACGATGGAGACACGCCCTCCCCAGGCCTGACCGGGGAAGTAAATAATGCCCCAATCCTGGCCTGAGCTCAGCATGGACCTCCACGTCCTCGCTCCAGTCAAGAGGAACAAAAACAGGAGGAACCAGTACTGCCAGCTCCCTTTATGTCACCCAGGTGGGTGGGTAGGCCAAGCAGGTATGGATCCTCCTGTTGCTCGCTCCTGTCATGAGGTAACACTACCTCACTTTGTAATGACTGGGATGAGGATGAGGGACATAGGGGTAATGGGGCTACACAGTTTGTTGGTGGAGTCAGTCCCTTGCTTCCTCTCTAATATACACCGGAAATGTGAATATGAGCAAATTTCCAGTATACTCAGAGGAAATGAGAGGGTAACCCAGTGTTAATATATGGGATAGTTAGGCTTGACAGTAGTGTCAAATATTTTTAGGAGTTTATCAGTACAAGGGCATGTACAACATAAATGCATGTCCTACTTTTTAAATACAATGCACCATGCCCTAGGTTCCGTTAGTGCCTGCCTTAAGGGTGGATGACTTATAAGTATTAAAAATAAAATTGCCAGGTCAAAATGGCAGTTTAAAACTGCAGTACAGGCTGCAGTGGTAGGCCTGAGATATGTCTTAAAGGGCTACTTCCGCGGGTTGCGCAAAGCGTGCCACTGCCCACTAGTAGCTTTTCATTTACAGGCCATGGGTACAAGTAGTACCATTTACTAGAGACTTACAAGTAAATTAAATGTGCCAATTAGGTGTAGGCCAATTTTACCATGTTTTAAGGAGAAAGCACAAGCACTTTCACACTGGTTAGCAGTGGTAAAGTGCACAAAGTCCTAAAACCAACAAGAAAACGAATTCAAAAAAACAGGAGGGATGAAGTCACAAAGTTTGGGGTAACCCTGCAGAGAGGGCCAGGTCCAACAAATAGGTCTTTTAACAGCTGTTCTGTCCCACCCAAACCTAAAATGCACTTTCTGCCCTGATACTTGACAGGCATAAACAATAAAGTTAGCTGATTCACGATGGTGTCTATCCTGAGAAACATGCTAAAGATATAATCCCTGTTAAGGTTTTCATCCACTCTCATTGAGGATTCCAGTGTGGACAAAGGACTCCAGTAAGTCCATCCACCTATGCCACTCTCGTACACATTGTGTATCATGTGTTGCCCTTACCGTTCTAGCAGTGAGAATGATTTCATTCATTCCATATAAGTATGAATATTAAACCAGAAGACCAACAGAACACCTATACAGACAAAGCCTATGAAAGAGTGGTTTAGTTTCCTTTAAACATAACCACTCTACTCATGTAGTGAACTTGTTCCTAAAACTAACATTTTGTACTCTGAAAGTATTACACCCTGAAGAACACACAGTTTCCAAGGAGAGTCCATCGCATTGAGAGTGCTGGGATTGAAACATCTCCTGCATGGTAAAAGGATGTGTTCCCCTGCCCTGACGGCATGTATCTAGTATCTGGATTTTTTATTTTCAGCCTGGCATCTGATGGAACAGGGTAAATGAAAATTTTTTAACCTCCTAATAATTTTCGTAAAATAATTAATAAACATGTTCGTTTAAGTAAATAACCAACAAATGTATGTTACATGTAAAGGGTTAAAGGTAACACGCTATTTTGTGTGCAAATTAATCAACTTATAATTGTTTACGTGTCTAACATAACGTAATATTTGCGTACTAATAAAATAATGAACGCATGATTTTGTGCTTTGAAAATAAAACGTGTGGTGGCAAAATAAAGCAATGGTAAGTAAGTGACGGCTTTATATGTTGCTTTTTGCTAGGTAATACCTAATTGGGGTACGTAGAAAGACGGGAGGGAAACGAAAGGGTTTATATTCTTTATTTTAACAATATTTTGTTTATCTTTGAAAATAGTGCGCTTAGGCCTGTTGACTAGCGATATAAAATGGCCGCCATTTGCTAGAGTACGCATGAGCAAGAAACCATGTGGTAGAGGAGAAAGGCTGTGAAAAAGGATGACCACGTGTTCGTGCTGAGAGGCTAAGACGGAAGTATGGTCAAGGCTATTGTGACCTTTCTGAGCAAATGTGTGCCAAGATGATCAGCAAGAAGCGTGAGAAGTCAAACTGAATAAATGGACGGAACTGTTGAATCTAAAAAGTAGCAGAAAAAGATACAAATTAGACTGATCGAAACTGATGAGCAATGTCATGAATTGTGGGAAACGATGCAAGCATGGACATTCCACAAAGAACTGGTTAAGACAAGGAAGTTTTGATTAAAATGTATATGGACATGAATGAACCAATGAGAAAGAATCACGCCATAGAGATGCAACATCTTTATTCAGTAAGCTAGAATTAGGGTATAAGAAGACCTACTCTTGGTGGGAGGAGTTAGATGCTGGAGAGTTAGATGCTGGAGAGTTAGAGGCTGGAGAGTTAGATGCTGGAGAGAGTGGATGCTGTAGAGGGGTGAAGTTGCAGTTGCTGATGCTGACGAGTTGATGCTGCTGCTGCTATTTTATATTTCTAGTTGAGTATAAGATGCTGCTTTTGGAGAACCTTTTTGCTCCTGATAGATTTTTCATTTAGAACTATTAGATTTTCCAAGACAGATAGATTGATCTTTTGGAGTTCTTGCTATGACAACCTTATTTTTCCGTCTAATAGGTATGCGTTGCAATTTCAATTTATTCTTATATTGATGATAAATGTAATAATCTGAATAATAAGCTTAAACTTATTTCTTGCTTCAAAACTTTATATAAACTTTATTATTCTTTAAACAAATGACTCAGTGATTCTTTAGCTCAATGATTAAGGTAAAATGTTAAGGAGTTTATTGTGATTGAGCTGGTCTTAATCACCATCAACTGATTCCTACTAGTTGGTCCATCGACCAATGAGCGGAATACCTTAAAGCAAATGAGAAACATTATGTCATGTTAAAAGAGGTATCCCGTCTCCTTCCAGCGAATCGTTTTCTCCTAGGTTAAGGACGGAGGTAATCCAGGGAATAAATGAGTAAGTGAATGTATATGCGGTGTTATGGGCCCCACCGTCATATGGATATAGTTTGTGTGTTGGAGGAATAGTTGCACCTGGATGACCAAAGCATATAGGAGAAGAATTTTTATTGTTAGCGCTGGATCAGATTTCTTGGTAGCAGAGGATGGTTACTATAGATTAGTTTGGTGATTATTGATTATTGATAAGTTCATGTCTAACACTTTATGTTGAGTCGCGTTATGTTACATGTAAGTTTTCACGCTTCCGGGAAGTAGGAAGTGGAACACGTGTGGCAAGAGAAGTCACATGGAATGGTGCATTGTCTGAGTTCATATTGGTGATAACACAGGTTGTGTTATGATAGGGACATTTTCCGTATAAAAGGTGTGTAAGTGAAATAGTGATCGGTTTTCTTGTGAAACTCTGGCCTTAATTCTCAGGAGCAGTATAGTCTCCACATGTGTTTTATCCCCAGAGAAACGGGTTTACCGCTTGCTTGAAAGAAGGGTAAGGTAGAGGGAAGTGCTACTTTATCGGCGAAACAAAAAAAATTCTGTGGTAGGGTAGAGGTAAGCGCTGCCTAATGGAAAATACAGAGTTCTTGTGTAAATGGTCAAAGCTATCTCTTTTGTTTAGCGAATCATACAATGGAAATGTGTTTTAAATGTTGTAACTAACGAAGAATTGTTGAAAAAGAAATTGCCGATAAATTTTGTAAAGGAGGGGTCAAGAGCAGAACTGACGTAGACAAAAGCCGCGCTGGTATTGGACAGTGCACTAGTCATACGGAAACAGGAGCAGAACTGACGTAGACAAAAGCCGCGCTGGGATTGGACAGTGCGCTGTAGACAGAAATCGCTCTGATTGGAGCTTTGGTGTGAGTCGCGCTAGGATTGGTCGAATAGCCTAGTGACGTGCAAGTTTGTGATTGGAGTGTTAGTGTGAGTCGCGCTAGTATTGGTTGGAAGAACACATAGAGAACAGTGTTGAATTGCAGATCATTTGAGGAGAAAAAGCGATTGTGAATCATGTCGTATTATGAATACGGTAGAGAGAAAACGTCATGGATGTCGAAAGTTAAGAACTTCTTTAAGAAAGACAAAAAGGTAGTGACTAGAGAGGGACAAATAATTCCTCCGCCTGAAATCACCAGCTTCGCATATGATGCTGAAATATGGATATCATACATGCATATGGTTAGAAAATTGGACAAAATATACCAAGAATGATGGAGCATTGGCTTTCCCTGAGAATGGTTCATTTAATGTAGCTGTACTACGGAATTTGAGAGAAAAGATGGCAATGTTAGAACCTAGACCTAGACCGACACAGTTTGAAGCTTTAACTGAATGGGAAGATGAGATGTATGAACGAGAGAGATTCAGAGGATTAAAGAATCATGAGTTTATGCCTGGAAGGTTATGGGGAGTAAATCATGAGGACAGAATAAAGCGTTGGAGATGTGCTAATATGACAGGAGGTTTGTTTCCAGCTTTTACAGTTGAGGAAGAAGCAAAGAGAAAGTGTACAGAGAAAAAGAAACATGTAGTTATAGAAAAGTATGGGTATGGTGGTAGTGAAACGGATGACGAATTGCTGGAAGATATTTTAAACAGAAACCCACCTCCATACCAACAGACTTCTGCGGTGGTGACACCTAATGCACCGCCAATGGAAACTGGGAGGAATAAAAATCCTGAACGAAGAGATGAGATAAATAGGTCACAAGATCAATTAAAAACTTCACAAAATGAAGAGATAGAAAGTGACAATGCAACTGAATTAGCAAAAACCACAAGAGAATTGACTGAGAAGATAAGAGCATTGACAAAGAATATGGAAGCTGTAACTGTACCAGTAACGATAGGTCCAGTAATGCCAATTTTTGAGAATCAGAAAATTGATGAACGTTCTTTGGTGATTCCCATGAATTGAAAAAACAACTGAGACGGGCCACAAAAGAGTGACTAATTAACCTGAATGGTGTCTGACACCACAGGAATTGTTTAGAAGAACCCTCACACACCAACCTGGTTGGTGTCATGCTTCATCATTGGGTTCCCAGTCGGGTAGCCGAATGCTACCAACTGTGCTTCAACACCTGATTACAGTGGAGCAGGTTTTTTGGTTGTTGAGTGGTGGCGTTGTTGGTGTGGTGACTATAAAAATACCTCTGGGAAACTCACTATACAATCTTTTATTCCCAGTGGCCCAGGGTATATTTAAAAACAAGGTGAGGTGAACAATATATTAGAACTACCATTAGGTGTCTAATTTATCATTAGGTCAACATGTTTCAGCTCTCCTAAAAAAATTAAGTGGAGCTTTCTTCAGGACCTCGTTATGTTGTGAATGAAGTGCAAAAGTGAGTGGTAAAAATTTTTAACCACAAGTGTTGCGCATTTTTACACACTTGCTACAGCGTGTTTGTCATGCGTAGATGGACTAACCATGAGTAATGTTCCATCTGTGGTAAAATTCCTGTAGGGAAAGAAATCGACAAAACAAACCAACATATAACACATACAAATTGTTTGTTGATTACTGTCACAATCGTATTGATCATCCCCAAGTGGCAAGATAAACATTCAGTGTCACTCATACGTGCGAGACCATGCAAACAAACAATGGTTCAGATCGTCTCAAAGAACAGTGCATACTCGCCATAATGGAGACCATGCTTGCGGTGTAGGCGGCAGGTCAACTGTTCATGCTACGCCGAATATCACATGCAGCAGTAAAAGCGATGTATATTCGCCAAATAAACTAGCATGCTTGTGCTCAAGGTCAGTGGGCATGCTGAAGTGGAATGCTCAAAAGAGCGTCGCGCTATGCTTGGTAGCGTATTTTAAGGTCTTCCTAAGCTAACATGATAACGGAAGTGCCGTAAGGCTAAACATTAAGCAAACGACCTGCGCATTACGCATGAATCATGGTAACATTAGTATTTATGGAATTCATGGCATTTCCATGGACATACGAATCCAGGGCGGGAGGGGCTCCTACTTGGTGCTCTAAAGGAAGGATTAAAAGAAGAAGAATCGATGAAATAGATGTCTCGAGCAGGAGTGAGAAACTAGATTGAATAGCCACTATTTGGATCTGTGAGGAAAGATCTTACTTAGTCTCAGTGCTCCCCCGCGTCTTAACCTACTGCGGCGTCCGCTGGAACGAGATAATGTCGGGGACTGGGAGGTGCAGAAATAGAAGCCGGGGCGGGAGCGCTGGTAAATGATTAGAAACACCTGCGTGCAATAGACTACAACGCTAACCAAACGTGAGCGCTTAGCACAATGCGAACAGGAACGTCCAAAAACGTGCATCACGTGGAAGCGTCAATGTACGAGTCAATCCGTGAAGACTGAAACGATAACTGCTATCGCGGAGCGAGCGTAATAGACAATGAAGGTATAGGCTGTCTATAGTGAAGCAAAAGATATATAAATATGTGTATATATCTATATAGATTAATACCATATCAAAAGAAATGTACATATAGTAGGAGCCTAATAGAGAATTGAAAATTAAACGCAAAATCAATAAAGTGCCACTGTAACAGATGCGATGTTATCAAATGCTGTGCAATGAATTAGTGAGCACTTTTATTGTTACCAATATAACACCTCCGTGCAGTTAAAATGTGCTTGAATCACTTCAAGATTTCTATGTACATTTTTAGGGGCAAAGATATGCTTAGGAGTATAAAAGTTCAGGGGATTGGAAGCCTGGTTGTGCAAATTGTAAGTTGTCAATGGTTGGACTGCAGTATCTCAAAAGTCACTGTTGGCTTCAAGTGGTGCCCTCAGTAGTGTCTATCTACTGAGACTATTCCACGGAATATTATCGTTCAGACCGCTGAGATGGGTGGACAACCGATAAATCCATCGTTGTTCTTTATCTAACAGTTGTTGCTGAGTGTTCCCACTCCTCAAATTGCATTTATCTCATTACATGCCCCTGTGGCCTTCGGTATGTGGGTATGACAAGTCGCAAAGTAAAGACTAGAATATGTGAGCACAGAAGCACTATTCGTTGCAAAAGAAATACTACACGAATGACCAACCACTTTCTGGAAGCAGGCCATACCACTAACGACATGGAGTGGGTTATAATTGAACATTTACAAATGAGGAGTGGGAACACTCAGCAACAACTGTTAGATAAAGAACAACGATGGATTTATCGGTTGTCCACCCATCTCAGCGGTCTGAACGATAATATTCCATGGAATAGTCTCAGTAGATAGACACTACTGAGGGCACCACTTGAAGCCAACAGTGACTTTTGAGATACTGCAGTCCAACCATTGACAACTTACAATTTGCACAACCAGGCTTCCAATCCCCTGAACTTTTATACTCCTAAGCATATCTTTGCCCCTAAAAATGTACATAGAAATCTTGAAGTGATTCAAGCACATTTTAACTGCACGGAGGTGTTATATTGGTAACAATAAAAGTGCTCACTAATTCATTGCACAGCATTTGATAACATCGCATCTGTTACAGTGGCACTTTATTGATTTTGCGTTTAATTTTCAATTCTCTATTAGGCTCCTACTATATGTACATTTCTTTTGATATGGTATTAATCTATATAGATATATACACATATTTATATATCTTTTGCTTCACTATAGACAGCCTATACCTTCATTGTCTATTACGCTCGCTCCGCGATAGCAGTTATCGTTTCAGTCTTCACGGATTGACTCGTACATTGACGCTTCCACGTGATGCACGTTTTTTGACGTTCCTGTTCGCATTGTGCTAAGCGCTCACGTTTGGTTAGCGTTGTAGTCTATTGCACGCAGGTGTTTCTAATCATTTACCAGCGCTCCCGCCCCGGCTTCTATTTCTGCACCTCCCAGTCCCTCGACATTATCTCGTTCCAGCGGACGCCGCAGTAGGTTAAGACGCGGGGGAGCACCGATACTAAGTGAGATCTTTCCTCACAGATCCAAATAGTGGCTATTCAATCTAGTTTCTCACTCCTGCTCGAGACATCTATTTCATCGATTCTTCTTCTTTTTAATCCTTCCTTTAGAGCACCAAGTAGGAGCCCCTCCCGCCCTGGATTCGTATGTCCATGGAAATGCCATGAATTACGTAAATACTAATGTTACCATGATTCATGCGTAATGCGCAGGTCGTTTGCTTAATGTTTAGCCTTACGGCACTTCCGTTATCATGTTAGCTTAGGAAGACCTTAAAATACGCTACCAAGCATAGCGCGACACTCTTTTTGAGCATTCCACTTCAGCATGCCCACTGACCTTGAGCACAAGCATGCTAGTTTATTTGGCGAATATACATCGCTTTTTTACTGCTGCATGTGATATTCGGCGTAGCATGAACAGTTGACCTGCCGCCTACACCGCAAGCATGGTCTCCATTATGGCGAGTATGCACTGTTCTTTGAGACGATCTGAACCATTGTTTGTTTGCATGGTCTCGCACGTATGAGTGACACTGAATGTTTATCTTGCCACTTGGGGATGATCAATACGATTGTGACAGTAATCAACAAACAATTTGTATGTGTTATATGTTGGTTTGTTTTGTCGATTTCTTTCCCTACAGGAATTTTACCACAGATGGAACATTACTCATGGTTAGTCCATCTACGCATGACAAACACGCTGTAGCAAGTGTGTAAAAATGCGCAACACTTGTGGTTAAAATTTTTTACCACTCACTTTTGCACTTCATTCACAACATAACGCGGTCCTGAAGAAAGCTCCACTTAATTTTTTTTAGGAGAGCTGAAACATGTTGACCTAATGATAAATTAGACACCTAATGGTAGTTCTAATATATTGTTCACCTCACCTTGTTTTTAAATATACCCTGGGCCACTGGGAATAAAAGATTGTATAGTGAGTTTCCCAGAGGTATTTTTATAGTCACCACACCAACAACGCCACCACTCAACAACCAAAAAACCTGCTCCACTGTAATCAGGTGTTGAAGCACAGTTGGGTAGCATTCGGCTACCCGACTGGGAACCCAATGATGAAGCATGACACCAACCAGGTTGGTGTGAGGGTTCTTCTAAACAATTCCTGTGGTGTCAGACACCATTCAGGTTAATTAGTCACTCTTTTGTGGCCCGTCTCAGTTGTTTTTTCGATCAATACTTTTGGGACAAAGAGGGCACACTCATAGTCCTGACTCTCTCTTTTGGTTTTCGAAGATTCCCATGAATTCACATTTGCAAAGAAAAAGAGAAGGGATGGAACTGAATAATGAAGGTGCACACCATTTGGCTAGTACCTATAGACTAAGCCCACCTACTAATTTGACGATAAATGAGAATGAGATTAGGAGAATACCTATGGTAATGGAGTCTGCATCAGGGACACCAGAAAGAAGTAGCAATTGGATAGAATTAAATAGTACTCCTGTAGGTCCGACTCCAGATGAGTTAAATGAATGGATGAAAACGCTAAAAACGAAAGAAACAGAAGTAAAACCATTAGATGTAATTAGGTTGAAAATAGACATGGAAGAATTGATTTTAGGAACGATTGGTACAGAAAAATTAAAAAATTATCAGGATGATGAGATTATGTTTTTGTGCAAAAGTCTTACATGGAGAGCTAGAAATTTACATGACAAATTGGAAGAGACAGCGAGTGAACTAGGAGTAGAGTTTGTAAAAGTGAGAACGTTGCAGAAACCATACAGAGTAGATTTTTGTGAGAAAGATATAGAGAATTTGAACACATCAGGAAGATTGACCCAAATAAAAGAGTTAATTGTTTTACTGAGAAAATGGGGTGATGTGGATAGATGGAGAAATAGATGGACGAAAAGAACGAGAAAACAACAGATAAAGCATCTTTGGCTTTTGCAGTAACAGATAAAGAACCAGTTGTAAGGGAGTACCCGATGAGAGAGACTCCAGGTGGTAGTTATGTGCATGTTCCATGGACTAGACAGGATATACTGTCATTTACAAATGACTTCCCAAAGTTGAGAGAGAAGCCAGTAGAATGGTACAGACAAGTGGAGAGATTTGTTAAGGTTTCAAAAGTGTTGTGGATAGACTTAGATGCATTGTTTGATATAGTAGTGCCAGCTGATTTGTGGACAGAATGTAAGATTACTATTGATTGGCCAACTGTAGAATACCCAAGGGATGCTAAAACAGGAGCGCCAGGACCAGAAGTGATGAGGAAGTATGACCAAGTAATTACCTTTTTGAAGAACAAGATTCCACCTAAAGAAACAGATTGGGTAAAAATAGACAGAACAACGCAGGATAGTAAAGAATCAGTGCATGCTTATTACGAAAGGCTGTTGTTGGTTTTCAAACAGTACAGTGGTTATGAGACACTAAATGAGAAGGATATGAGTCATTTAGTATATAGATTTGTGTATGGATTGAAACCAGAGATAAGTGAAATGATTAAGCAGCATATGATTTGCTGGCAGAATAGCACAGTTGACGAAGTTTTGAGATATGCTAAGTATTGCAGTGATGATATTGAGAGTAGACAGCGTAAATTGAAAGAAAAAGCCATGTGGGCACAGGTGAAAGTTGCAGAGAAGCAAGAAGCTCAATTGAGTAATACCGGTAATGAAACAGGACAGGCTAGATCTCGACCAAATATAGGTAAAGGAAAAGGACAAATGAGCATAGATGAGGCAAAGAAAAAGTGGCCATGCCACAACTGCGGAAAGCTAGGGCATTGGAGAAACGAGTGTAAATTTCCTCCAAAACTTAATGTGGAAAATCAATCATTAAATTCACAGATGCAGAGTGAGGTAGTTACTCAACAGAGTCAGGTGCCACAACCACCACTTCCCAAGAGTGTTAACCAACAGAAATACAGTGCAGAAACAGGATTCTACGGAGGAGAACAGGTAACACAGTTGCCGCGTGCAGCTGCAATTTCTCAATATTGGTTACGACAGGATGAGGATGAAACGGATGAAAGTTTCTGACGGTGCCTAGGAGAGGGGGAAGAGTGCGTGCTTGGCGCAACTCTAGAGGTAGATCAGTCTGGTCCATTTGTGGATGGAGAAGTGAATGGTGCAAATGTAACATTCCTTGTGGACACTGGAGCTACCCGTTCTACTGTTAGGTCAGTGGAAATTCCAAACCTTCCTCTCTCAGGTGAACATATCCAAGTAGTTGGAGTTTCAAATCAGCAAATTAAGACGCCTCTTACTAAATTAGTGGAGGTAAAGATTGGTCCATTTAGTGAAATGCACCGATTTGTGGTATGCGATTGTATTCCCGTGAACCTATTAGGACGCGATCTATTGTGCAAGATGAATTGCACTATCTATTGTACTCCAGATGGAATTGCATTTCAGACCCCAGATGAAGATGTACTGTATAAAATGACACTGGTGAATTTAGAACCAGAAGTAAATGATTTGTTTCCTGTATTTGATGCAGAGAAAATCCCAATTGAATTAAAAAAGACAGTGAAAGAAGAAGTGTGGGACTTTACAGGAGAAGATATAGGATTAATGAAAGAAGTAGATCCTGTTAAAATAACCGTAAAAGAGGGAACGAGTTACCCAAATACGCCCCAGTATAAATTGACACCAGAAATAATTGAAGGAATAACGCCAGTAATAAATAAAATGGTTGAACAAGGGATTCTAAAAGACATCATGAGCAGTCCATGTAATTCGCCAATAATGGGACTGAAAAAGCCAAACGGAACATATAGAATTGTACAGGATTTGAGGAAGGTAAACAAGATTTAGTGCCTTGTTGCCCAATAGTACCGAACCCTGCTGTGATTCTATACCAGATTCCACGTGAAGCAGAATGGTACACAGTAATTGATTTATGTCATGCATTTTTCTCTATTCCATTGCATCCAGATAGCCAGCCATTATTTGCGTTTAGGTTTGGAGAGCGTATTTTGGCATGGTGCCGAATTCCTCAAGGGTACACAGAAAGCCCCTCAATCTTTAATCAGATTCTAAAGAAATCGTTGGAAGATTTAAAAATGCCAGAAAAGTCAGTGATGGTTCAGTATATTGATGACCTACTGGTGGCATCAAAAACGAAGGAAGCATGTGTCAATGATACAATTGCTTTGCTGAATCATTTAGCAAAAAGAGGACATAAAGTGTCCCCATCAAAATTGCAGTTTTGTCAACAAGAAGTGCAGGATTTAGGGCATAAAATTGAGAAAGGAGTGCGAAAGGTAACGACTGAAAGAATAAAAATGATTCAAGGAATGAGAGCTCCAATGACGCAAAGAGAGGTAAGAATGTTTCTGGGAATGGTTGGATATTGTCGACAATGGATAAGCGGTTTTTCGCTGATTGCTAAACCGTTGCAAAAACTGACAAAGAAGGATGTTAAAGATCCTTTTGAAATGAATGATGAAGAAATGAAAGCATTCAGAGAGCTGAAAAAGAAATTATGTGAAGCTCCAGCATTAGGAATGCCTGACTATGAGAAAGATTTTGAGTTGTATTGCAGTGAAAGAGATGGATGTGCATTTTCACTCTTGGTACAGAGACATGGAACTATGAAAAGACCCATTGCATATTTTTCAGCTGTTTTAGACCCTGTAGCAAAAGCGTTGCCTGGATGTTTGAAAGCAGTTGCTGCTACTTGTGTGAGTCTGGAACAGAGTGAAGGCATAGTGATGGGATATCCACTGAGAGTATATGTTCCCCACTCTGTGGAAATTCTCTTGACAAGAACGAAAACCCAATACATGACACATAGTCGGCTGACTAGGTATGAAAAAGTAATTTTGAGTGCAGATAATGTGACCATTGACAGATGTATGAATGTGAATCCTTCGACATCATTGCCAGATGAAGAGAGTGTAATTGAAATGGATGAAGTAGATCACGATTGTCTGAATGTGCTTGAATATTGTACAAAACTGAGATCAGACATACGAGATGAGCCCTTAAAGGAATCAGATTATATTCTGTTTGTGGATGGCTCATGCTTGAGAACGAATGATGGAGTTCTAAGTGCAGCATATGCAGTTTGCACAGTAGCAACTGTAATGGAAGCATCTTGTCTGAAAGGGATACGGTCTGCCCAAGTCGCAGAACTAGTAGCTCTGATTCAAGCATGCAAGTTGGGAAGAAATGTACGGGTTACGATTGTGACAGATAGCCAGTACGGCTTTGGGGTGGTGCATGATTCCGGTCAGATTTGGTTACAAAGAGGTTTCTTGACGTCTGCAGGAACGCCAATTAGAAATGGAGATTTTGTGAAAAAGTTGCTTGAGGCGATACAGCTGCCTAAACAGATTGCTGTTGTGAAGTGCAATGCACATAAAAATGGGGAAGACTACATAACTGTCAGCAATAAATATGCTGACGAGATTGCACAGTACTGTGCAAAGAATGTGGTTTCTTTAAACAGGAACCGAGAAAGGGAGCATATTTCTTGTCCTTTGCTTTTTACTAACCCTGTTGAGACATGGGATGAGGTGAGACAGTTACAGGAAGCAGCAGATGATGAGGAAAAAGATACATGGATAAAAGCAGGATGTAGAAAACATGAGGAAAATGATGTTTGGGTTTATAGAGATGAAAGACCAGTTATGCCTGATAGTATGATTTCTGACATGGCACGGATGTACCATGGACAAGCCCATATTGGGAGAGATTCAATGCTCAGTCTTTTTAGACAAACATGGTATAATCCAAAATTCAGAGCCATAGCTGAGAGTCTTTGTCAAAGATGTCTTATTTGTCAACAGTTAAATCCAGGAAGGAAGACAGTAGTGAGTCTAGGAACAATAGGACGAGAAGGAGGTCCGTTCACTAGAATGCAAATGGATTTTATTGAAATGCCCCCGTGCAACAGACTGAGGTATGTCCTTGTAGTCGTCTGTTTGTTTTCCCGTTGGGTGGAAGCATACCCGACCAGAAGGAATGATGGAATCACGGTAGCAAAACTTATGCTGCGAGAATTCATTCCGAGGTATGGTTTTCCAGTCACGATTGAAACAGATAGAGGAACACATTTCCAAAACAACTGACCCGCTACCTCGAGGAGAACAACATCCTGGACCCTTCCCAGTCCGGCTTCCGCAGCAACCACAGCACCGAAACCGCCCTCATCGCCGCCACCGATGACATCAGGACCCTGCTAGACAACGGAGAAACAGCAGCCCTCATCCTCCTGGACCTATCAGCCGCCTTCGACACGGTCTGCCACCACACACTACGAACACGCCTTCACGACGCCGGGATCCAAGAGAAGGCCCTGGACTGGACCACATCCTTCCTTTCCGGCAGAACACAAAGCGTCCGCCTCGCCCCCTTCCGATCCAAGGCCACCAAGATCATCTGCGGCGTACCCCAAGGCTCCTCCCTCAGCCCAACGCTGTTCAACATCTACATGGCACCCCTCGCCCACGTCGCCCGACAGCACAACCTCAACATCTCCTACGCCGACACCCAGCTGATCCTCTCCCTCACCAAAGACCCTCACACCGCCAAAGCCCACCTCCACGAAGGAATGAAGGCCGTCGCCGAATGGATGAGGACCAGCCGCCTGAAGCTGAACTCGGACAAGACGGAGGTCCTCATCCTTGGTTCCAACCCTTCAGCCTGGGACGACTCCTGGTGGCCAACATCACTGGGAACAGCCCCGCCACCCACCGACCACGTACGCAACCTAGGGGTCATCCTCGACCCCACCCTCTCCATGACTAAGCAGGTCAACGCCGTTTCCTCATCCTGCTTCAACATCCTCCGAATGCTCCGCAGGATCTTCAAGTGGATCCCCACCGAAACAAGAAAAACAGTCACCCAGGCCCTCGTCACCAGCAGGCTGGACTACGGAAACGCCCTCTACGCAGGAACGACGGCTAAGCTCCTGAGACGGCTGCAACGCATCCAGAACGCCTCTGCACGTCTTATCCTCGACATCCCCCGACGCAGCCACATCACACCCCACCTGAGAGACCTGCACTGGCTCCCTGTCAACAAGAGGATAACCTTCAAGCTCCTCACCCACGCACACAAAGCACTCCACAACTCCGGACCAGCCTACCTCAACAGACGACTCAGCTTCTACACCCCCACCCGCCAGCTCCGCTCGACCAGCCTCGCCCTCGCCACAGTCCACCGCTTCCGGAAAACGACCGCCGGCGGCAGATCCTTCTCCCACCTCGCCGCCAAGACCTGGAACACCCTCCCCACCAACCTTCGACAGACCCAAGACCTACTGGCCTTCAGAAGACTCCTCAAGACCTGGCTCTTCGATCAGTAGCAGCACCACCCCCCTCTTCCCCCAGCGCCTTGAGACCCTCGCGGGTATGTAGTGCGCTTTATAAGTGACATGATTGATTGATTGATTGATTGAATTAGTTAAACTGATTTGTGAAGCACTTAGTATGAAACAGAAACTGCATTGTGCATACAGACCAGAGGCTTCTGGAATAGTAGAGCAAGTGAATGGAACAATTAAGAACAGGTTAGGAAAAATGTGTCAAGCTACAGGACTCAAATGGCCAGATGCCTTGCCATTAGTTTTAATGACAATCAGAAGTATTCCGGAAAGGAAAACTGGACTCAGTCCCCATGAGATAATTATGGGACGAGCAATGAGACAAGCACATGTACCTGTCAACAAACTACTGACTATAACTGATGATCTGGTGCTGGATTATTGCAAAGGATTGGCTGATGTGGTGCGTTCTGTGTTTCATCAGGTTGGACCGGATGCGACCTCTCTTGAAAGAAAACCAGCTCACGACTTGAATCCAGGAGATTGGGTCCGCATAAAAGTCCACAGGAGAAGAAACTGTTTGGTTCCTCGCTGGGACGAACCACGACATGTGATCCTGGTGACAACCACTGCAGTCAAATGTGCAGGAGTGAAACACTGGGTGCATGCCAGTCACACCATCAGAGTTCCAGAACCTGAAGATCGACATGTGAGTCGACATCTGGAAATATTGGATAACAGTTCAGCATCAGAAGAGGAAGAAGAAACTAACAGGGTGCCAGAATCTGAAGATCGACCTGTAAGTCGACATCTGGATGACCCAACTACAAGTGCAACGACAGAAGAAGTGGAGGAAGTAGCTGAAGTTCCAGATCTTGAAGATCGACATGTGAGTCGACATCTGGAAATATCAGATACCAGTTCAGAATCTGATACAGATCATTCGGATTGTGAAGAAATTCTGAAAAGAAATTGGAAATTTGAGAGCATAAGAGAAGAAACTGAGCCAGAAGATAGTAACAGTGAGCAACCAAGTACAAGTTGTGGTAAAATCCTTCGGAGATAATATTAATAGATGAAGAAGGGAGAGTTTCAAACAGAAAGTTAGAAAAATCGGAAGATCCCCGAGGAGCAATAGGGACAGATAGTCAAACAAAAGAACAGGGAAATTTAGAAGCAGATAGAGAGACTGACACAAATTCGGAAGAACCTCGAGGAGGGACAGAAATAGGTGAACGAAGGAAGATAAGAAAAGAACCACAAGTAGAGGAAGAAAATGAAATTATAAGATTCAAAATAAGAGACAATAACGAAAAAACTGAAACAGAGTCTGAAGAAAGTGGAGAAGAAAGAAACCAAAAACTAGAGTCAAGAAAAAGGAATTGGAAAACACAAAGAGAGGAAAAAGAAAGTGAGGCAAAAAGGCCAAGAAAAGGAGACAATTGGCCCAACGAAGTAAGAAAATTAAGATACAGAATCATAAGGTTAGATGGAAAAAGTGCTGAACAAGTGAATGAAATAACAAGTCAGAAAGAGCAAGAAAAACAAGGTGGAAAACACTTACAGAAAACGAAAAGAGTAAAGAAAGTAAATCCGAAGTAAAGATCGCCTGAATGGTTGTATCTTGCTTTGACTGATATCAAAGAAGAAAAGAACACTCACGAGAACCCAGAACAAAGAAACCTAATGGGTGAAGGTGAGGTGCAACAGACTTGAAGAAATGTAAACAATTTCTACCGGACTTGACAAAACTCTGGATCTGACGAATTTCTACCGGATTTGACAAAGAAAGAATTCTGAAAAGAATTAAAAGAAAGTACCAAGCAAAGACAAAAACATTGGAGTGCAGAGTGGCAAATAAGTCATTTCTGAGGTGTAGTGACACAATTTTCTGGAAAATAAATAAATAAGGTTATAAAACAAAATGGAGGATACTAGAGATAGAAAATGTAAATGTGAGTTTTTAAGTAGATGGTGTAAGATGTGCTTCTTTTGTACAGGATTATTAATGACAGTATGGGTGGTTTTAGCAATCACTATTCCAATTAGTTTAGCTGTAGTAGAAACTTCTAATAATACAGAGAAAGGAAAAGGAGCTAACACTCAAGAACCAGTTATATTAAAAAGTAGTGCAGAATTAAATAAGGACAAATCAATAACAGATTTTTCTAAGAATGTTTTTACTAAATTATTATATGAGTATGTAGAAACAATGGATGTAAGAGATTGCTACGTTTGTATGCAATTGCCTGCATCTGTAGCAGAGGGTGTGACTTATCATCACCTTCCTTTGACATATGGAATAACATGTAGTGTTTTAGCAAGTTTATTTTATAAAACAGGTAGATTAGAATATTATTACACTGACATAGATAAGATTTTTGCGAAAGTTTCTGTAGTTCCCGAGCTAAACAAAATAAAAGAGGGAAAAACGTTTGGTGAATATTTTTTAGAAGATAAGATTTTAACATTAGATAATATAGTAAAATACAACCTTACCTGTGAGTTAAAGAAGGAAGAAAAAGTATTTTTAGAGATGGTTGAAGAGAGAAGAGTGAAATTTCAAAGAAAAGTGATAGAAGAGACAAAAACACCTCTTTGGGCGTTTGAGGAAGACAATCATGACAAGAAAAAGACAAATGCAGCTATGACTCTGGATTGGCCCCAACAGGGAAGGTTGTGCATTAGAAGAAATAAGACAAGATATGACAATTATTTTGTGGGTTCCAGTATTTGCCATGACATTTATCAAATTTTAGGTGGATGGGGATTCAAAGGGGGAAAAGATCCAATATTTCCAGGGATCTATTATGTTTGTGGTAATAGGGCTTATTATAGGTTGCCGGACCATTGGTATGGGTCATGTTATTTAGGCCTGGTCTTTCCAAAGATTTTTCATATGGATAGAAAAGAAAAAGGAACACACAAAATGATAAATACCTTTACACGTAGAAAAAGGGAAAGTTTTTCAGAAATAGTAGGTGATATTTTTGGTGCATTGATACCAGCAGTGGGAATATCTTTGAATGCATTTAGAATTCGGAAATTATCCACAGTGGTAGATCGTCTATCTACAGATACTGCTGGAGGGTTCTTGATGGTAAATACCGAGATGGTTGCCATGAGAGCTATGGTGATGCAAAATCGACTTGCCCTTGACATTCTTTTGGCAAAAGAGGGTGGAGTCTGTGGAATGCTGAAAGTCCAACATTGTTGCACTTACATTCCAGATAAAAGTGAAAATATACAAAAGTATATAACAAATATTACAAGTTTGCACAAAGAACTTGTTCCACTGGAGGTTGAGAGTGCATTGGGAAAACTTGGTAAAGGGTTTTCTTCAGTAATAAATTGGTTAACAAGAATGAGTGGATTAATAATAGGGAAAGTTATAATAATAGCAACCATGATAATAATAATAATTTTAGTGCTGAAGCTTGTAATTACATGTATAAAGAGAAGAAGAAGACAGAATAAAATAGAAAAAGAAAACATGATAAACAAGGAGAGAGAGAGAGAAATGGGTGAAATAGAGCTAGAAGAAATAAAAGAGAACATGTACAAGAAGACGAAGAGACAAGTTGAAAGGGATACAGTTGTGTAAACTAACAAAAGCAAACGGATAAAAGATATATGCTGTCTGAAAGAATTGTATAACTTAGGTTTTGTGGTGATATTAAAAATCACCAAAGGGGGAGTTGATGGAGCAGGGTAAATGAAAATTTTTTAACCTCCTAATAATTTTCGTAAAATAATTAATAAACATGTTCGTTTAAGTAAATAACCAACAAATGTATGTTACATGTAAAGGGTTAAAGGTAACACGCTATTTTGTGTGCAAATTAATCAACTTATAATTGTTTACGTGTCTAACATAACGTAATATTTGCGTACTAATAAAATAATGATCGCATGATTTTGTGCTTTGAAAATAAAACGTGTGGTGGCAAAATAAAGCAATGGTAAGTAAGGGTCGGCTTTATATGTTGCTTTTTGCTAGGTAATACCTAATTGGGGTACGTAGAAAGACGGGAGGGAAACGAAAGGGTTTATATTCTTTATTTTAACAATATTTTGTTTATCTTTGAAAATAGTGCGCTTAGGCCTGTTGAGCAGCGATATAAAATGGCCGCCATTTGCTAGAGTACGCATGAGCAAGAAACCGTGTGGTAGAGGAGAAAGGCTGTGAAAAAGGATGACCACGTGTTCGTGCTGAGAGGCTAAGACGGAAGTATGGTCAAGGCTATTGTGACCTTTCTGAGCAAATGTGTGCCAAGATGATCAGCAAGAAGCGTGAGAAGTCAAACTGAATAAATGGACAGAACTGTTGAATCTAAAAAGTAGCAGGAAAAGATACAAATTGGACTGATCGAAACTGATGAGCAATGTCATGAATTGTGGGAAACGATGCAAGCATGGACATTCCACAAAGAACTGGTTAAGACAAGGAAGTTTTGATTAAAATGTATATGGACATGAATGAACCAATGAGAAAGAATCACGCCATAGAGATGCAACATTTCTATTCAGTAAGCTAGAATTAGGGTATAAGAAGACCTACTCTTGGTGGGAGGAGTTAGATGCTGGAGAGTTAGATGCTGGAGAGTTAGAGGCTGGAGAGTTAGATGCTGGAGAGAGTGGATGCTGTAGGGGGGTGAAGTTGCGGTTGCTGATGCTGACGAGTTGATGCTGCTGCTGCTATTTTATATTTCTAGTTGAGTATAAGATGCTGCTTTTGGAGAACCTTTTGCTCCTGATAGATTTTTCATTTAGAACTATTAGATTTTCCAAGACAGATAGATTGATCTTTGGAGTTCTTGCTATGACAACCTTATTTTTCCGTCTAATAGGTATGCGTTGCAATTTCAATTTATTCTTATATTGATGATAAATGTAATAATCTGAATAATAAGCTTAAACTTATTTCTTGCTTCGAAACTTTATATAAACTTTATTATTCTTTAAACAAATGACTCAGTGATTCTTTAGCTCAATGATTAAGGTAAAATGTTAAAGAGTTTATTGTGATTGAGCTGGTCTTAATCACCATCAACTGATTCCTACTAGTTGGTCCATCGACCAATGAGCGGAATACCTTAAAGCAAATGAGAAACATTATGTCATGTTAAAAGAGGTATCCCGTCTCCTTCCAGTGAATCGTTTTCTCCTAGGTTAAGGACGGAGGTAATCCAGGGAATAAATGAGTAAGTGAATGTATATGCGGTGTTATGGGCCCCACCGTCATATGGATATAGTTTGTGTGTTGGAGGAATAGTTGCACCTGGATGACCGAAGCATATAGGAGAAGAATTTTTATTGTTAGCGCTGGATCACATCACACTACTTTAAGTGTGCCTGTCCCTGATTTTAAAAGCCCTGGACTTGTCCTACAACCTGGAGGGAAGCACCAAACATGACCTCGATTGCTGACAGTGGACTACTGTCCCTGTTGTGGATTGAATAAATAGAGTGATGGTTGTAGGAAACTGTGTTTAGGGAATCAATAGATTAACCCACTCTTTTTATCTAAGTCACAGTGGTGAAGGCCTACAGGCCCACCTTTCTAAAATCCCTCTTCTTTACTCAGTGCCTTGTGCTAACATCCCAAGTGTGTGTTAAGAGTTTTCAGGTGTGCCCAGTGTAGCACATGCATGTTGTGTGTGAGTGAGCGAGAGTAAGGGAGGCTATTGTGATCCCTTTTGAATACCACTGGCTGGCTTGGCCTTGCACATAACTGAAGGTGAGCACTGTGCTTCCGGACAATGGAGTTGTATTGTTTACATTCCTGCAGCTGGAGGGACGACATCTAGGCAGTGAACCCGACCACACCCCGCTCTTCCGCCGAAGCAGAAGCAGTGGCCGCTCTTTCTCCTACCTGGCTGCAAAAACCTGGAACAGCCTCCCCCTCCACCTCCGAACCTCACCCACCCGAGGAATTCAGACACAGACTAAAAACCTGGCTGTTCGACTAACAGCGACCAGCAGCATTTACCCCCCTTACCAACCGCAAGTGGATACCCTTGCAGGTTATAAGCAGCGCTTTATAAATCCTGATTGATTGATGATTGAAGTGAGGGGGTTGGACCTAGAACACCTTTAAACATTCCATGAGGCCTTTTGGCTAGCATGAAGCTACTGAATAGTCGTCCTAACACTGTGATTTAGTGGATGGTAGGGGGTGAGAGGTGGGACTGTAGACACTGTTGTGAAAGATGACAAAGCCTTTAGGTGAGAGCTCTCCTTTTTTATTTCCCTGACTACTCCTTCAATTGGGCTGATGACAGTCAGATGCAGAAGCCCCATACCCATTTGTGCTTCTGTTGTGGATGCTCCAATATGGTAGATGATCCTGCTGTGAGAAGCATCACTCGACATAAAGGCTATATCTGGAAAACAGCCTCAGATGGACACTTGAAAAAAGAATCACTCAAACACTTCTACAGTTTAAGAATGTGGCTCCACATCTGTCTGGAAGCTGTATTTAAAAATGGGACCCAAACCACCCCACATGGAAGGGAGTCTCCTCACCTCAAGTCTGAATTCCTTCCAGGAGAAGCTTTGTGCTTGCCATGAAGTACCTTCAAGCCTTCCAGCTGAGAAAGGGGAGGACCCTGCCTTGCCCTGAAACAAGAGACTTTCCAGGAGAAGTGCGAGGGCCAGCCCATCCCCGGTGACTTAGGGATGCCTACGAGGTAGCTGACTGCCTGACAGTGATCTTTGAGGACCCTATTGCCTGGGGGCCCATGACTCTCTTTCTGGTTCCTGATGGGATCCACAAACCTGTCATTGTGTAGGAGCTGGTGGCTGAGTCGGGCCTGCAACTACTAATTGTCAAAGGCCAAGTTGGACCCCAGCTACTTATTGCCAAGGGCCCAATTGGGGCTACAACTACTTATTGTAACAGCGAAGTGGGGGCTGCAAAAGCCAAAATTAGACTCAATCATGATGCATCTGTATACCAGCCAGTTGATGCGTAGGCTGTAACTGCCAAATTGAAGAGGAGTTCCCCCCCCCCCCAGACTGCACTGACCTATTGTCACTGCCGCAGGACTGGTGATTGCCAATCTGTGAACAAGGTTGCATTGGGATCAAAGATTGACCCGGGCACCCTAAAAAAAAGTGGCCCACATTTGCTGATTGCACTATTTTGCAAAAACTGCTTTAATGTTTTAAGTATTATAAAAAGAAGGAAGGGGGGTTCTCTAAAAGAGGCATGTTTTCCTTACTTCACTGAGATAATAAAATGCAAACGTTGCCAGGACTCTTTGTGCACGGATTAGTTCACACTGGTGAACCACACCTGAATTGAGGCCACTTCTATTCAGGCCCCTTGCCCCTGCTCAATCTGCGTGCATTAAAGCGCGGGCCCAGCGAGAGACTGGGAATGACACCTCCGCCCCATTGACCAAGAGGAGGTAATTGAGGCCTAGCTGCCTCCAGAAAGGCCGCTCAGGCCCCCACTGGGCCTCTAGAGCGCCTGAATAGCACAGACAAAGCCAAAATTGGCTACCATGCTCCCATTAAAGTGGTTCACAGCTGCAAATCAGATACCGGCTGTTGGACTTGGCCCTTTTTGCAGGGTTATCCCCTTTTTGCTTCTTCCTCCTATTTCTTCCTGACCTGGTGCTGTTGGTTTTAGGACTCTGGGCACTTTACCACTGCTAATCAGTGCTAAAGTGCATATGCTCTCTGTGTAAATTGTTGTTACAATTGGTTCTCCCTGATTGGCATATTTGATTTACTGGTAAGTCCCTAGCAAAGTGCACTGAAGTGTGCCAGGGCCTGTAAATTAAATGCTACTAGTGGGCCTGCAACACTAATTGTGCCACCCACATGAGTAGCCCTGAAAAGGTATCTCAGACCTGCCACTGCAGTGTCTGTGCGCAGTTGTTAACTGCCATGTCGACTTGGCAAGTGCACCCACTTGCCAGGCCCTAACTTTCCCTTTTCTTACATGTAAGACACCCCTATGGTAGGCCCAAGGTACCTCCCCTGGGCAGGGTGCAGTGTATGTGAAAGGTAGGACATGTACTGGCGTGTGTGACATGTCCTTATAGTGAAATACTGCCAATTTCGTTTTTCACTATTGAGAGGCTATCTGCCCCATAGGATAGAATGGGAAATACTTTGTAACATCTTACAAGTATAACTTCCCATTGGGACAAGATAGAGAAATAAAGTTTAGACTCTCTGAACTCAGAATTTAATAACACATCTTTTAGTACAGATGTTTTTTTAATTGTGTGTTTGAAAATACCACTTTTAGAAAGTAGGTATTTTCTTGTTTAACCATTCTGTATGCCTCTGCCTGTTTGTGGATTGACTGTCTGGTTTTGGAGTGATAGGGGCTGGGGATGTGCATTCACTGTAGACAGCCACTAGGGGGGGTTGAGGTGTGCCTGGCTCTGCCTGGATGACTCAGAGCTGAGCTGAATGGGGCTTGGCTGCATTTAGAGTAGTGGGAGGAGATTTCCTTGCACCTGAATAGGGCCTGTCTCCCTTGCACTATGCTGTCTCTGCCCCCTGTGGTCATACTGCACCAGTGAGGACAGAACTGGTTTGGACTGGGCTCAGAGACCCTTGCACAAAGAGAACAAAGACATTTTTGGGTATAAGTAGTAGACCTAAAACCCCAGAACTTTAGACTTCTTCTGGAATCAAGAGGAACCTTTGCCAAGGAGAAGAGCTGGAGAAACTGGAGGAGGAGTACTGCCCCTTTGCCATGTGCCGTCTGGGGTTGGCCTGCAGTAGCTGTTTCTGCCAAGGAAAGGACAAGGACTTTGCTGTGTGCTGTGTCCCCCTGCTTGAGAAAGATCTCCAAGGGC
Organism: Calotriton arnoldi; assembly: GCA_963921515.1. NCBI lineage: Eukaryota > Metazoa > Chordata > Amphibia > Caudata > Salamandridae > Calotriton > Calotriton arnoldi. The sequence goes on from CAWUFW010015338.1 coordinate 342,075, forward strand.
TTGAGTAGAGCTGGCCTCCTGTTCTGAAGTCTCAGGGACACAAAGACTTCACCCCCAGCTCCCCTGAACTTCCTTGCTGGGAGTTTTGGACTGCCAAGAGGTGCCTGTGACTGTGTTGGGCCTCTGGAGGTTGTTCCTGCTGTTAGGAGCTGGAAAAGCAACGCAACTACAAGAAAATCGATGTATCGCTCTTCTTGCAGCTGTTTTTCCGACGCAGCACCGCTAGGCGAGACGAATCTTCACGCATCGCCGCACCATGCCGAAACCAACGCAGCGCCTATCGCCGCTGCAAGCCCCGACGCATCGAGGGATCGCGGCTGAAGAAACCGAGGCAGCGCCGCTCTTCGCCGCATCGATCGCCGACGCATCCTGGATTTCCACGCATTGTACCTGTGCGGCAAGTTTTCCCGAAGCATCACCCGCGGACCAGAACCGTCTCAGAATCGACTCATCACTTCCCCCTACAGACCAGATTTGACGCATCAATTCTCCTGCATGCAGCAGAACTGTTGCATCGCCTCCCCATGGTCTCAGGAACTGATGCATCTCTTTGTTTTTCGACATTTCCCATCTCTGTGGCTGTTTGACCTTGTGAATTTTGTCGCAACTACAGGTACTTTGAGAGAAATCACGCATCCATAGTTTTCTATGGGCCAAGTTGTTTGAAACCTTTTTAAAGTCATATTGTTATTATATGTATGTTGGATTTTTGTCGTTTGGTCTTGTTGAGTTTAGCTAAAGATACTTTATTTTTCTAAACTGGTGTGGTGTCCATTTGTGGTGTTATGACTGTATTACTGTGTGTTTTGAGTACAAATACTTTACACATTGCCTTTGGGATAAGTCTGTTTGCTCGTGCCAAGCTACCCAGGGGGTGATCAGGGGTTATCTAAAGTGTGTATTCCCCTTACCCTGACTAGAAGCAAGGGTCCCTATTTGTACAAAGGTACTTACATCTGCCAGCTAGAGAACCCCATTTCTAACACCGGCCCATCACCCATTGCCCGAATGCCCACTTTAGCAATCCGACCCTGTCTGTGAATTTAACCTGTTGAGGCTGGGACGCGACGGTACAGACCGCTGGGTGGGGAGCCTCTACTGACCTTGCAAAACCCTGGCACCGGAACCGCCAGGGGATAGCTGTTCAGGCGCACTGACCACTGCAGCCTGCACGAGGTCCTGCAAAAAGAGGCCTGCCAGTTCTTCACGACTGCTCTCAAAGGCGGGGGCACCCATCAGACAGGCTTATGCTGACGGGAATGTTGAGAATCTATCCGAGGAGGGCTTTCTACCACCCACTGTATGAACTGTGGTAGAAACTGCACCTGAGCTAAATTCATGCTACTACTGTATGGTCTGATCAGAAAGAGGGAAGCCCCAGGAGGGTACATTAAGGAAGCAGATAGAATGTAGCGCCCATGGGAGGTCTCGTCTAGCCTAGGTACACTAATCACACAAATGACCATTTTTTAATGCAGTTTTATATAGCAAACTCGACTTGAAGGTATTTGAGTGCTTTACGTGAGCACCTGTTACATTACACAACAACACATTCATTTTGGTCGGCACAGGGGGCAGATTTACAAGAAATTGACGCATCTGTACAGATGCGTCAGTTTCCCTGCGCCTCCATGCGAAACCCTTGCGCCACCATGGATGCGCCGTATTTATAATACAGCGCAACCATGGCGCAAGGATTGACAGATGCGTCAAATTTTCACCCATCTGTTGGTGCAAAAGTCACGCATTTCTGGAGTCATGTCGCAAGCACGACGCAACTACAGCAATGCATGGGGAGGTCTAGTCCCAATACACTGCGTCACTCCTTACGCCGGCTCCAAGCAGGCGTAGGGTTTTGACGGAGTGGCTTCCTAGAAGTGGTGCAGTGAAATCTTGTAGATTTCACTGCATTACTTCTACGAGGCTTTCCTGCGTGGGAACACACACTCTGCATACATTATACCTGGCGCAGGGCTTTACAAGGTGACGCATCTCCCTAGATGCGTCACGTTGTAAATAAGCCGCAACGTGGCGCATTGTGTATGCCGCCGCTACGCCACAAACAGTGATGCAACGGTGGTGCAAAAGTGTTGCAACGGCAGCGCAAAAGTGTCACAAGGGGCTTGTAAATCTGCCCCTGGGAGTTAAAGTGATTTGCCCAGAATCACAGGATGATGAGCCGACTCGAACCTAGTTCCCCAGCGTCAAAGTCGGCAGCCCTGACCCTTACGCCACATCCTACAACTATGTATTCGCTACAACTATGTGAAAGAAGAACTTTATGTTAAAGACAAGCACTGGGCTGGGCATTCATTTATTGGATCTATTGGTTGATGGTTGAGCTCTTAGCTCAAGCACCCCCACACTGCCCCGAAGTGGCCTGTAAAAATCCATGTTATTTTCTCGCCATGGAATTACTGCTATCAGGGGCCCCGGTAATTCTGGGCTCAGGGAAATAAAGCTACTTTGTTGAATAACATGCAGAAATTGTGTTTCTGCGTTCATCGCCGGCATGTTTTCCCCCAGAGATTTCTACTGCTTTCAGCAGCCATGTTACAGAATACTCAGCCATCAATCAATCAAGTGGATTTATATAGCACGACTAATCACCCGAGAGGGTATCCAGGCACAATGTGGATGGGCCTGGTAACTTTTGTTGGCAGGCCCATTGGGATTTATGGGGCGCTCACACTGAGGACCTGAGTGTCAAAGTCAAGCAGGGTCGGTTGTGGAGCATCGGGGAAGGCGCTGCTTCCATCCTAAGCCGTGGTACCCAAGACCTGCAGGCCTCTGAGGATGAGAGGATGTGTTTCATCACTCCTATTGTTGTTTTCAGTGCCTTCAGCAGCGCCAGCACAGAACAGAAAGTCTACTGCTTTGTTCCTCCTTTTATCCCTTGTATGGTCGACTTTCATCCGGTTTCTGATGATGATGATAGAATGTTATTTATGATTCGTGAGAATGTAATTGTGATAAGTTCAGTGCAATGTGAGGAATATAATCTGCTCTGAAACTTCTTTTATAAAAATGCCTATTAAAAAAGGTCTGTTCTCAAAGAGGCCTTTGATGCTAAAAAAAAGAAAAAAACCTTCTCTTGTCCCTACATCTCGCCTCCTGCACCCGTGGTAAAGCCGTCAGCTCAGTACCTTTATTTCACCCCACAGAGTGAGGTCACATCCATTGTATCACTGAAATCCCTGAAAATTTTAAGTGCCTAACTGAGATCTCCACGTTTAGAGCTCCAGTATGTTCAAGCAATCTTCGGACTACAACAGGGGGTCAAATACTCTCTGTACTGCAACCGCTTCTAATGTGTTCATCACACAGACACCAGTCTCCGAGATTCACGGTCTGCAATGGGAGGTGAGGATCTATTTTGTTCAATTGAGATGCAGCTAAAACCATAATTTACAGCATATCTATATAAAACGTTCAAATAAATAAAAAAATAAATACTCTTAATAATGGAGCCCGGCTGGGTAGAGGGTGCTGATGAGACCACTTGCCGGTTTCCTGTTCTTAAAGGGTGCACCAAAGGCATTTTCTGCACTGATTCTTTTTTTCTTTTTTAATTAATCAATGCCATTTGCTACAGATCTTTATGCTGTGACTCAAAAGGTGAAAAGGAAGCATGTCCCGATGTTACTTGTTCCTGACGATGGGGATGTTACAACAACAAACAAGCATTTGCAATGCAATAGGTCGCGCATTTACGAGAGTTTGAGCTATTGGCATTGTAAATGACAATGCCTTTTATTTATGTCTTTTAAAAATCAACACATAAATAAAAGGCATTGTCATTTACAATGGCAATAGTTCAGACTTTCGTAACACGAGGCCTATTGCATTTCAAATACTTGATTGAGTTCCTGTCCGGCAGTAACCTGAAAGTTGCCTGCCCATGTTTACAACTAATTAGCGTGCTTCCTGCTGCCACAGCTGAGCAACCCGTTCATTTTAAAAGACAAGCATTGGCATAGCCAATAGGTCTCGCATTTAGGACCTTATAAGTGCTTAGCCATGCAACAGTTGATGTTGTTGCACCAAGGTTATTATGCTGCATAACTAAACACTTATAAGGTCCCAAAGGCGAGACCTATTGGCTATGCCAATGCTTGTGCTAAGGCTACAAAATCATCAGAGAAATGCCAATAACCTTCAGCAGAATCTTAGAGAAAATATAATTCCGCCTCAATGCCCACCAATATTAAAAAGTAAGCAACATTTTGGAGAGAAATTTACAGGCAGGCCATTTACAAACAAGCATTGGCAAAGCCAATCGATCTGCCCTTGGCTTACTTTTTCTAAGCCAGTAATTATAGTGTGTGTTCACTCTGCTCGTCTTGCTCAGGAGTACACTTGGAGGACCAAGCACATTTCCAATGGTAATGATATAATACATCAGAGCTGTAAAGAAAGAGTTGTAAAATATTCTCTCTAGAGCGGTTAAATAAATACATTACTTCATGTAAACAGTTTTGATCTAATTAGCTGAGAATAAAAACAATTCATTGGAAGAGGAAGTCGCTTTACTTTTTACTGTGCTTGACAAATGACACACAAACGCTGCTCTTGAAGTCAGCGACAAAGGAAAGGGCGTCATTGCTTCAATAAACACAGGATTAAGGGGGAGGAAAATAAAAGCTAAAGACAGGATGCAGAATTCTTTTTATCACGAGACGAAATAAGGCATTACTGCAGCAGCTTAAGGAAGGCTGTTGTATTTGAGGCTGTGCTGTTGTGTTTGAGGCTGTGCTGTTGTGTTTGAGGCTGTGCTGTTGTATTTGAGGCTGTGCTGTTGTATTTGAGGCTGTGCTGTTGTATTTGAGGCTGTGCTAACCTGACAGAATGTGGCTGTAATAGGAACATTGTTTTACGACTGTCAGGCTTCTATAGCTTGTACCCTGATTAGTGTCAAAATGAAGCAGGGATGGAAGAGATGACAGTAATGAGTGCTATCTATCCCAGTTTCACACTGTTAAAGAGAGGGCTGCCAGCTCTGACCAGTGCACTAATTTTAAAGTGGATGCACATATGACTTCCACATATTAAGCTAACAAGCAAGGGAGACAAAATAAATTAAAACTCAATGGTATTATGCAATAGTTAATGAGGGAAACAGCACACAGCACATGAAAACAAGCATTGGCTGCGCAGCCGTGAAAGTGACGCGGCCGCGAAAGTGAAAGTGGTCGCGATCGCCCGCTGCGAGCGCTGCGCTTAATGAGCATGACGAGGAAAGCCAGATGGCGCCTCTGCTCGTAAGCGCGCGCCCGCGCGCGTAACTGCAAGCTCTAGGCCGGCCATGGTAGCATTTTCTGAGCCCACTTACTAAAAGTCTCGCCAGAGCAGCACATGCGCTGGCTCAGGCGAGACCTAAAAAAAAAACAAGCGCGTGACGGCAAAAGTGGAAGCAGGCTGGCGAGTGGTGTGCAATGTGCGCGCACTATGACGAGAGAGGAAAGCCAGATGGCGCCTCTGCTCGTCATTGTGCGCGTAACCGCACGCTCTATGCCAGCCAAAAAGCTGTGGTCGGCTTTTTAAAGCCCACACACTAAATGTCTCGCCAGAGCAGCGCATGCGCTGGCTCAGGCGAGGCCTAAAAACTGTTACAGGTATGAAGAAATTGCTGAACATATCTGAGGGAATGGCAAGCGCCAATGGTTCTAGCGAAAACTGACTTGACACTTTACACCCCTTAGTTTTAACACAATGGCCGTACTTGGTGGGAAAGGCCTCCATAGCATTATTTGTATTTTAATTACCTTGGCCTGCACTTTTCAGAGAGTGACCATAATCTGTTGCGTAGAGTATGCACCCTGGAGTCTCAATACTAAATATGGGGACACCCATGTGCTTAGCTTGTGCTGGTGGTAGCAGTGGTGGGTAGCAGCACTTTTTTTTGCGGACTGGGACTTATTTTTTATGGTCAGACTTTGATCTAGAGCAAATGAGGGAAAGGCAGAGAAGGGAGAAAGAATTAGGAATAGGGATATACAAAAACAGCGACAAAGAAAGTAGGGGTGAACAAATCTGCAAGATTATGAGAGGAGGGTGCAATAAAGAGGCATGAGGTGAAATCAAGACTAGGCAAACTTAATATTCAGCAATCTAGGCATTTGGCAGCTCCTAGAAGATCCTTGGCCCCTGCACTTACTCTTCTGCAAATTAAGTACTGGGACAAAGTAGTTACAGGATCTATGGGTGTTTAGAAGTCTAAGTGCAAACATTAGCACTCTAGAGTGCATAACTGTAGGGGCATGTTTCTCACACTGAGATAATTCCCAGAATAATATGCTGGTGACAGTGAGCGCCTTCAGTGTGACAAGGTTCAAAGTGTGGTTTTTTTAGGTCGAGCATCAGCGCGCATGCACTGTCTGCAAGACCGGCTGTAATCACTCTACGGCCTGTAATCCTGCCTGTTGCTTGCAATTAGTTCACTCTTATTTCCTGGCTCCTTATTGGTTAGCGCTTCGATACATAATTTCCGGTTTTACGCGAGGAGCACCGGCCAATTACAGTTCCCTTACACTTGTAAGTGTTATGTGTTCTTTGGGGACTACTTGTTTATTTAATTTCATACTAGTGTGTGGCACAGTGCATTTTCACTTCAGTATAGCTGCCGCCTGCTTTTGTTTGTTTATGCATGGTGCGCTTTCAGTTTAGGTATGGCTGCCGGCCGCTTTTGTTTGTTTATGCATTTTAGGGCTGCGACCTAAAAATTACTCTTAGAACCTTGTGTGCATTCTTTACGTTGTGCCTTTAAGGTAGGGGCTTTGCGAGGGGTAGTAATAAATGGGAAGGATGGGTTGGAGTTACGGAGGGGATGTTGCTATTCGTCCCTGATTTTTGTATATAGTCCTCTGTTTCAGTAACTATAACTGGCCCGTGTCCCAAAATATGTACAAATATGTGCCCTAAATCAAATCTGCACTAAGCCCCAGTAACAGTTAGTTAGTCAGTGGGCTTGTTTGTTTTTCATTCACTGATGGCTGTTTATTTGTTTAACACACTTACAACAGTTAGTGTATCTTCTTTTGTTTTCAGAGTTTTATGCAAATCCAACTTTTTTTTTAATCTTAATCGAACGTGCATGTGAAACGGTTATGCCCCCGTTTGTGAAACTAGACATTTTAGTCTCAATCGTTCCCAAACCCTCATTGGTCAATAAAGTGCCATCTCCCAGCGAGTGACTACCCACTTAAAGCTGGAGCTACAGCTCAAACATTGCACTATTCTTACTGATATTTCTGACACAGTCTCCGGAGTTACTCGAGTATTGAATACTGAACTATAGAAGGGCATTTCTTCTAATCATGAATGGTTGGCATTGCTGGCAGGCTTTCAAAGCACGTACCTTTCTGCAATCATACCTCCAGAAAGTCGCAGGCTCTAAACATTTGCATTGGTGCCCCTAATTTAACTTTACTACTTTATTTACCTGTGAATAAATGACAATTTCAAAAGTTCGAGTTCAAAACATATGAGTAGGTATGTAGGAATGCCTGTGCTTGTATATATATATGCATGCGTGTGTCAGTGTGTAAATGTAGCTCCTCTTGGTAATGCTGTATATATATGTGCATTCTTCCTTATGTGCATATCTATGTGTGTATTACTGTGTTTATATGTGCTCGTGCCTGCATGCGTATGTCTATGTATGCTTATATGGTTGCATCTATCTGTGTATGCATCTGCAGGTGGCTGTTTCAAAAAGTGTGCATGTCTATGTGTGAGTTTGTGTCGGTGAATGCTTGTTTCTTTGTATCTGTGCTTGCACATTTGTGTGTGTCTATCTTTGTATCTATGTTTTGAAGGTTTTTTTTTAATGCACATAAAAGGCCCAGGGGGTGGGTGAGAGTGCTTTACTAAAAACACTATCTGTGACAATAACTACTGGCTGCAGAAAATATTAACCGCAATAGTACCAGTTTTGTACTTGAATTCACCAATCAGCAACTGTACAGTGACATATTAAACTTTGGAGAGAACATGACAGTGCCCAGCTCCAAGTGTCATGCTTTTTTTTGCCTTTGTTTTAGCTACAATGAATTTGATGTTGTACTCTGAGATTATCCAGTAGGTTGTAGATTGTGTCTTGTTTATAAAATACATAGTCCTCTTTAAAAACGTGTGGCATCAGGAGCATATAGTTCCATTGTTTTTACTTTTTTTCCCCCCAACCAGCGTATTACTCTTGTCTCCCCTCCCTTATAACCTATTTCCCATTTTCAGGTTCTCCAGCACAAGGAATAGCTCTATGCAAATATCATCATTCCACTACATACAAAAAACACAAGTAAAAAACATTGCCATTTTTAACACTGAGAGCTCCAGCTTTCACAAATGTGAGACCTATTGCATTTCAATTGCTTGTTTTATATTGGGCTCCCTACCCTGTTATTGAACACCAGAGGTCTTAGCAGTGATGCAATCCTTGCCATAAAATCACTGTATTTGAAATGGGTGATGGAACATTGGGTCGGATGCACCTGGAGTAATGTGAACGTGAATACACCTGGAGTAATGTGAAGAGGAGCAACGCAGTGAAGAGGAAATAGACAAATATGTACTATTTACAACTGATGTGGGGGTAGAAAGTTTAAACAGGAAAAGTGAAGCCGCAGTTGTAGGGATGCAGAGGTCAGCACCATACTGTCATGTAAATGTAAACAATGAAGGTCTAAGATTCTTGGCAGTGTCTAGATCTCCATACACATTGATATGGGAGAAAGAACCCATATATTCCACCTTAAGAAAAATGCCTTAGTCATTATGGTGGGGTGCTCAATATTTCAAAACATTTGTGTGGGGCACCACATTCATATTGCTCACTGATCACACACCCTTATTGTTCTTTTAGCACCCAGGGTAGGGATAGAACCATCCAGTCACTGCTATATTGCAATTTCATTTACATGAATTTCACTATCTACTGGAGTGTGTTCCAGGGATAAAACATTTTTCTGCATATTTTCTATCCAGGATTCCAGTATCCGGCAATAAGGTGCAGGAAGGGCAGGAGCGGTTCCTCCATTAGGATGGAGAAGTGTCGCCCCACTGCCAAACATGCCCCCCAGGAAAGCCCCAGAGTTGAAAAATAAAATGGTAATAAAGTTATTTATCACCATTTCATTTTTCATCCACCCGTCCTGAACCAAGTGTTAGGACAGTTTAATGTGTGCATGTCTTTTTAGCCAGCTGTATTGCGGCGGGCGGCCGGCCAGAAATGCGCATTTTAAACTTCTCTAATCTAGCTGTCTTAGACAGCTGGGTTAGAGAAAGCAAAGTCCGCCAGTGCTCTTAAGAGTGCTGAGAGAGGCCCCTCCCTCCAATCCTGGCACTTCTCTCATGTTGTTACCAGCATGACAGCAGAGCCAGGATTGGTTAGGGGAATTTGCTGGAGCCCGAGGAGACAGAGCAGAACATGCACCGGAGCGAGGAGGACATCGGGCATCATGCAGCAAGCAAAGTAAGTGGTTATTTCTATTTATTTACACTCACCACTCACCTTGCATGCATGCACACCGAGCACACATTTGCCCCCCCTCCCACTCTGCCTACTTGCCAGCCTCCGCTGAGGAAGGGTGTTGCACTGATGGAGAAATAGTGTGTATGCTTAGTCAGGAAAAGGCTACATTTAATGCTGTACCATGTGCGGAGGAAGAGAAAAGATGTCTGAAAGAAGATGATGTCTAACAAAGGGAGGGACTTAGAGCACATCATGGTCCAGCATACGTGCTCCAAATAATATAATAAATGTATGTGGTGTATGCAGTTCCTAAAGAAGAATGAGTGTCTATGTGGGTCAATGACTATTCTGTAGGGTACGCAGTGGGCGTGACCCTGCAAGAATCAAATGCCCTTACACACCTGGATAGGTGTCATCATAGGGCGTTTGCTCCTCGTCGGGCCAGCACTGCAATGCCCAACACGCACCCTCAATGGGGGCTCTTTGCCGGAGATCTTCTTGTCTGCCGTTTGCTGAAGTGCAGGTGTGGGGGCTTAAGGACTAGATTGGTGTTGAGGTGTGAAGGTGTGAGGTTAAAAATAGGAAAAGAGGTACTTCTCAGGCAAACTTTAACAAACAAGTTCTCTTACCTATATTAAAAATGTGTGGTGCTATCTATTAAACTCTAGTTATCTTAGCTAGCTACAGGTCAACATGTTTCTAGCTCCCATGTAGTCATAACAATGATCTAGTAGCTTTTCATCAGGACCAATATCAACCTAATCAACTTAGTGATTGCAGTTTTAATGTATGGGTTAATTGATTTTCTCCCAATCACACATACCTTGGTTTCAGTATTGACTTGTGATTTATTTAGCAATGACCTGTAGTTCAAAGACACATAGTACACAGTAAAACAATTCAATATTTCCAAATCATTATTTCCAATGTTGATTCCGATTCGCAAATCGTGAAACACATGCTTATTTTGTTACACCAAACGCATGCTTATTTGTTTGCATCAATCACATGCTTTGTGCCAAAGTATGTCACATGTACATATAAAAAACACCACAAGACACGTAACATAAATTAAAAGTCCATCACAGTTGATAACTTACCTAAACTGGGTAAAAATTCGTGACTCCTCGAGTTGTGCACAATAGCATGCCGTTTGCGTGCTGAGGAAGGTAATCAATGTTTGGGTCAATTTGGCCCTGTTTGATTCAGAGTCTAGAAAGAGTTCCGTTCTGCGGAGCATTGGCGGCTATGCCTTACTTACAGTTTGGTCAGGACCGACTCTCTGGATGACCTACCCTCGTGTGCAGACTCGGAAGTGTCGGCTCACGGGTAAGTTGGGAGTATTTAACCTGTTCCTGATGGATTAACAAGGACCAAATGTTGCCGGTATTGGACCCGCCCTGCGTGCAAACGCTAGAGCGGGGATTGACTTGGCTGGTTTAGTCTGTTATTTATCTCCATTGGAGGAAAAGGTTGAGTACGTGGCGGCAATCTTAACACTATAATTAATCCAATTGTCAATATCATATTGGACTAAAGCTTCTACTTATTAACCATTACCAACGGGGTTGTTAACAGCGTATTCTCAATTTATAAGTTTAAGTCGTGCCCAGCGGGAAACCCGCTGGTCTTGTAACTGTAGTGATCAAAACAGTTAAATTATTGTTGATGAAGAACGGCATCTATGTGTGTTTTTTCAGCTCTCTATCCATATTACACCATGTCATCCTGAAAGTAACAAGATATTTACAAGATATTAGGACTATTAAGAGGAGGATTAGCTTTGAATGATCAGGTAGTTCTGTTCAGCATTGTGGAAATAGGTCTTGCTATCGGATCAATGTCTATGTGGACTGTTCAGTACAAAATGTTACTCCCTTCGTTAGGTGTTTTCATTCAGAACCACTGTTGGTTCTTTATGAGGAAGACAAGGTGGAGCACCTCAAATTACGCTACGATGTAAGGTGATCTCATGTGTCCCTTACTGGTCTGATCTAGTCTAACCTATGAATGGAGTATCTATATCTCATGCCACAGGATGTCATCGTTCAACCCAATGGTGTTGGTGGAAAGGCGTAATATCAATTGTTTTCCTTTTCTGAACAATAGTTGCTTATTCGTATTAGGATGTGTTTCTAGCATGATCCAGCGGAGGTCATCTGGTGTGTGACCCCTAGTCAGGAAGTGCATACTCATTTTCAGTTGGACTTTTTGCAGCGGATAGTGCTGCGATGTTTGTTAATTCTCAGTTTAATGGGACGTGTGGTCATTCCTACATAATGTTTTTCACATGGACAGGTGATAAGATTTACACAGTTTTTTGTGTTGCAGTTTGTATGTACTTTTAGTGTCCATACCCAGTCCGTCCTGAGCTGTACCTCTCTGCTGGTGATTGTGGAGGCACAAGCTACACATGAACCACAAGGAAAATGACCTACCACCGGTGGAAGATTCCACAATGGTCTTTGGTCTGACACCTTCATCTCTCGTGGACATGTGTGTATTAACACGTCCTTCAAGTTTTTTGTACGTTTGAATGCGAATCTTGGTGGTGGGAGAGACAATTGCCCTGTTTTTAAAATTGGCCAATGTTTGTTGATAATCTGGTTGGATTGTGATGTAAAGGTAGTGACACACGTGAGGCTATCTTCTTGCTGTCTTATCCTTGATTCTAGAAGTGTCTCTCTATTGCAATTCCATGCACGTTTGCGCGCTGTTTTTACATGGTGCTTAGGCTATTGTCTGCTCTCTAGATTTTCCACTAGTGTTTGTGACTGTGTGTCAAAGCCCTGAACTGTATTACAGTTGCGTCGTATACGTAAGAATTGTCCATAAGGCAAATTATCACGTAGGGCTTTCGGATGGTGGCTGCTGTAAAGTAGCAGACTGTTTCTGTCCATTGGCTTCTTATATGTGCTGGTTATTATCTCATTGTCCCTTTTCTTTATCATCAGATCCAGCAATGGTGTTCCTTATCTGTTATGGTTTTTGAGAATTTCAAAAATGGGTCAGGGGTATTGACCCACGTGCAGAAGGTTTTGCAAGTTTTTTTTATCTCTACTCCACAAAATGAGGCTATCATCTATGTACCTACGCCATAGAAGGATGTTAGAGTCATATGGGTTGGTTGTGTTATAGATGTGTTGTTCTTCAAAGTGTTACATGTACAGACAAGCTACACTGAGAGCGAAGGTACTTCCCATGGAAGTACACTGCGTTTGTTGGTATAACTGTGTTCCATGTTTGAATTTTTTTCCATGAGGGCCGAAGTGGCACATTCCATAATGAAATTGATGGGTGTGTTCGAGGTCCACTTCTCTGCTAGCAAAATATTTCCGATGACTTCTACAGTCGCTTGTTGTGGTATATTTGTGTAAAATGCCTCTATATCTAGGGCGACCAATAGGTCTATCTGATGTGTTTTGTTACTGAATTTTATTATGTTCAGTATATCCCGTTTGTCTTGGATATAGGAAGGCATTTTTTCACATAAGGTTGCAAAAGTGATTGCAGAACTTAGAAAGCGGTTCTAAAAGCGGTTCCAGGTAGACCCATAGTTTCAGGGATCAATTCACGTTTGGAACCACTTTCTAAGTTCTGCAATCATTTTTGTAACCTTACCTGAAAAGAAACACCTTCCTATATCCGAGACTCTGCAATATCTTGTTTTGTCAGGGCAAATTTCTGCCCCAAGAATGCTCTTTCTAACCTATTTAGGCTCAGCACCTCAACGTTATTCACTAATGCTGTCTGCAGGGTCAGCATAATATGTCTACCAAGCACTGAGGTTATGGTGTGTGTTATTTTCCCTCAATAAGATGTAATAATGTTTCCGCTCCATACAGTGTGGTAGAAATCTCCCTCTTCTATTAGAAATCCTAGGCGGATGGGAAGGAGTCCTTTTTCATGCACAAAAGGTTTTGCTTAGTCAAATAGTCCTGGTTTAGAAAATTGAATTGTATAAGTCGAAATGTCATTGAGATGGCTATATCTCTGAGTGCCATATGGGTTTCTTGCTACTACGTGTCTTCTAGTGGAAATCAACCAGTTTCCCAAGCTAGCAGGAGACTATGGAGAGTGTCTGGGATATGGATAATTAACAAACTATACACTGTAGGAATCCTTTTGCTTCACAATAGCACTGAGGTAGTAAATTTTGCTTCTAGTGGACAGGATTCTGGTAATGCCTCCTCACCCTGGACATATGGAGTGAGGGCATGCCTAAGCTCCAAATATCTGAAAAATTGGTTTTGAAGAAGAGCAAATGCCTGATGTACCAAAGGGGGTTTCCTTTTCTGTGTCTGTGGAAAGATGTGTCAGTACATATGGGCCCAAATTCCTGGGGGAGCTCAGTGAAGAACTTCATAAATTGTGGGTGGTTACTGCTCCAAGTGTGAATATCCCCAGTCTGTCTAAATCCTCAAAACTAGACAATGCAGAGATATGACAAAGTTGCATATCAAATCATAGTGAGGTTGCTATTATAAGGGTATTGTTCCAGTTCAAGTGCTTCAACTTGTTCTCCCCTACCTTTAACACCACCTCAGTTGCAGCAGGGGCCCCTGAGCAGAGATGCCTCATACAAGAAGTTCATTCGAGATTTATCCCCCCCAGTGCCAATAGCTCACTTAGTTAGGCTGGGTCTGAATGAAGTCCATATAGCCAGTCTTTGACCACTATTAGATGTGCTTGTTCCAATACTGCTAGTTAATCTCATCCCCCTGCATTGTTCAGGCTGTATGCAATTGAGATTTTTTGGGGTGTATTAAACTTAGTACACTGAGTAATCTAGGGCTATGGTAGAGCTCCCTGAAATCCATAGATAGAAAGTCCAGGAACTGCTCACAGAGGGGCAGATATACAAGCCCCTTGCACCACCGTTGCATCACTTTTTGTGACGTACCGGTGGCTCATTTTACTGCTCCATATTTACAAGAACAGGAAACGCCACCCTGCGTGACTTTTCCTGTCCTTGTAAATATGGCCCCTTTGCACGCAGCACTTTGCATGAAAGGGGTGTTCCATGGGTGTTGCTGTGGGTGTTCCCACGCAACACCCATGGAACCAGACACATTTTCAGATTTACGAGGAATTGTAAATCTGGAAATGCGTTTGAATGCTACGCCTCCCCAGGGGAGGCGTAGGGAGGCGCAACGAGGAGAAATGTATTCATTTCTCCTCGTTTTTTTTCCTCTTTATATGCGTGCTGCATTCTGCAGCACACATAGAAAGAGGAAATCACCTCTAATGATTGTTTATGTACAGGAAGGTGTCCCTTCCTTCACATAAACAATCATTGAAACACTGACGTTTTTCAACTTCTTTGTGTGTTAATGCAGCACACATAGAAGTTGAAAAACGGCATTTCAGATTGTTTTTGTGCAGTAAGGGAACCCTTCCTGAACAAAAACATTCTCCCCACGACGAAGGCATCCTTGCACCATAGTGCAAGGGTGCCTGCGCCGGCGCATGGCAGCAGTTTGTGCGCCAGCGCAGGGGGAAGCACAGAGATGCAACATATTGTTGTAAATATGTCGCATCCCTGTGCTTTGAAAGTGACTCAGTGAGGCGCAGTCAAATGGCTTGCAGCACGCACTGAGTCACTTTCTTGTAAATCTGCCCCAGAGTCTCTCGAATCCCATATATTCCCCAGAGATTGTAAAAGTTAGTTTCTACATACCCAGTACATCCCATCACCTGTGTAGCCATTCGTGGTATAGTGGGCGGCCTCGTCTTGCCCCACAGTGCCATGACTGCCTGCCTAGGTGCACTGAGGGCAAATTATATCTTTCTGCCTCATAATCAGAATAGCATAAAGGGAAGTGTGTTAGGGAGCCCTATCAGTATGTAAGCAGGAACTCTGTGTAGGTCTCTATTGAACATGCAATCTTTAGAGTCCAAAACCTCCTTCCAGTCAGGCTGGAGTTTAAGGCACCGGTACAGAAGATGAGTCAGAGTGCCCCTACTTCTGCAGCCTGCCAGAGTGCCCCTAGTCCTACAGCCCCATCAGCGCCTGTCAGTGGTTAGAGTTTTATTTGTTGAGTTTGTCAGGGGTATCTTGGCACCAAAGCCTAATTCCCCCACTGATCGAGGTCTATCAGTCTCAGCAGGATTAGCCCTAATCTGGATTCTAAAAATGTCTGTGAACAACTTCGTAGCCACATTCAGGAGCAAAATGCGATAGAATGAGTTGCCCAAACTAGGGTCTTTCCCCAGTATTGGAAGAAGCATCAACATTGTCTCCAGCATGGATGTCGCTATCATGCTCTAACCTGTGAATGAATTAAAACGTCATGTCATGGTAGGCAAGAGATCCCCACAGTACATCTTGTAAAAGAGTATGGCGAATCCCCCGTTAAAAGCAGGAGGGAGGAAGTTCACTTTTATGGGAGAATAATGCGGCCAAACTAGGAGATTTCTAATTTACCCCATTTATTTAGGTCAAACAAGGGCATAAGTCGCAAATGTGCTTAGGGTTTGAGGTTAGTTTGACTTCTAAGTATTCTAGGGGGTTTTGTTGTCACAGTGAAATCATGGGTGAGCATTAAATTTGAAAGAGAAGGAAATGCTATCAGAACTGCAAATCCCCTAGAATGCTAGTAACTAATTTTGAAGCCTGACACCCTAAAGAAACATTCCAATTCCTGGTCTAAGAAGAGTAATAAGAAGCAGGGCCATCCCTACTAGTGACCCTGAACAGGGTGATAATCATGATCTTGACATGGATGACTTTAATTTTTGTAGCTGGGCTTACACAGTTAGATGTATGTTCTGATATTAGGGTCCATGTTTGTGTTTTTCTAAGATTTTGTGTGGGACTCTCGATTTCTCAATGTCAAATCCTTTTCCACGTCAAGCGAGAGAAGGAGTGTTTGGGATTTATTTCAGGTCGCCACTTTCTAAGAATTATGGTGAGGAAGACATTGTCCATTGCCTATCTATTTTTAAGGAATCCCGAGAGTACTAAGTGCATTAATGCTGGCAAAAGTACTTCAAGGTGAGTTGTTAGCAGTTTATCATATATTTTGACTTCCATATATAGGGGGGCTCTAGGTCTGTGCGACCACAGCTTTCAGGATATTACCAAGGTTAAGTAGCAGCATGGTTTCTGTCAATTTTTGTAAGATGTCTATTCATGCCTTATAATGGGATGCTGTAAAGCCATCGGACCTGGGGATTTCATTATTAGGTCATTTATTAATCGCCTCCAATACTCTGGCTGGGGCCATGGGCTCTTCTAATAGTTTTAGTGGTTCTTGGTCTGTCTGTGGAAATCTTATTTAACTTGATCAGACTCCTGTATTATTTCCACTAGGTAGAGATCAGGGTAGAATTCCTCTCCTTTCCTCCTGTCTTCACTGTCACTCAATGCTTTTGTGTCTCCGTCAATCAGTCGCTTGATGGCATTTGTGGGCCAGGAGTCTCTCTGCTTTTTCACCTCTTTTATAGAGCAGATTTCTTTCAAGCATATTTTCTAGCCATTTCCTCAGTGTTATCTGTTCAACTTTCCACAAGCTTTTTTGCAATTCACTGTACATTTGACACAACCACATTCGCTGATGGTCAGTTTTAAGTTAGGCTACATGCTGTTCTAATTCTGTTTTTTAGCCTTAGTCAATAGAAAAAAGTGTTTGAAGTATGAGCTACCCTCTAATAACAGAGGCGTGACCAGATAGTAGTTGCAATCCTATCTGACTGGTGACTGCCAGGTCTGAAACTATGTGCTGTAAAAGAAAAACAATATATGTTTGAGGAGGTCCTGTGTACCTTTGTGCAGAAGTAAAATATCTATCATTTAGGTGCTGTGATCTCCAAGCATTGATTAGATCTAGATCTTCTTTGCCATTCGCCATTGAAGCATGGGGTTCATTGATTCTAGTAGCCAGGGTTCTGCAGTCCTTAAAGGTGTCAAATATAGTGTTGTAGTCAACCCAATACCAAGTCATCATTTGCGAAACCTGGTAGGCAGGGTAATCAAGCAACAAAAAATGCCTCTTTGTTATCATTGGGAGCAATGGTTCACAGCACATGTAGTTTGCGTCTTACAAAAATCATGCATCTTTCTATCTCATTGGTGTCATCTATCTGAATCTGAGGCCTGTCTCAGTATGTGTTTGAGAGAGGTCCTTAGTAACTCTCAAAATATGAGTTACTCAGGAGGATACCTGTATAAAGGCTTCCATCTGGTTACTTGTCTACAAATTGCGGCTCCTGGCCTTCATTCCATCACTGCTCCTTGTCTGATACCTATCAGTGCCAGTCTCCTTTTCCAAAATTACTCACACTAGTTTCTCTTCGCGTCAGCACCAGATCGCAAAATTCCCCTGATGACCTGCCAATCTTTTCAGCAATGGCTGACGCTGGAATATTATGCACTACAGCACTCACACAGACATCCGCCATGCAGGCAAATAAACAGGAAAATAACCCTGCCAACAGCAGCTCCCTTTTAATAAACAAACCAATGCTTATGGTGAAGGTTGCCCAGACTAGATATCAGCAAGACACCATTACATTACCTCTCTAGCAAATCACAAGTTGTCCATTATTTCTGGAAAGAGCACAGGAGGTGGGTGAGGCCCCTGAAGACTATTGAGGCCCAGAGGAAATTGGAAATTGAGAAGTAGACAGAAGGAGGGTTCAATGAAGAGGAGGAGGGCAGTGAAATATACCCAATTTGCATCTGCAGGCATGGGACAAAAAGCTTTGGTAAACCAGAAACCTGGTTAGGCCTACTGGGCTGCAAAAGATTCAGAGAGAGGTCTCCCACGAGCATGCACTACCATCTAGATGTGGGTATCATGCCAGCTCTAAGAGCAATTAACCTAAAGCAGGCACTGTAGCTCAGATGGAGGACACCTTGATATAACGAAATACCACAACATAATGCAAAAAAGTGCCAGTAAGTCCCTCCACTGTTTGAACCAGCTACGATTTCTCACACCCTGCAGGTTGAGTGTTTCTCAGAATGGGTCACTTTGGTGAGAGAAGACATCAAACTGCGACAGAAGGAGGGAGACATTCAGACTCTCACTACCTCCAAAAGTGATCAACAGTGCAACCTAAAATCTAAATCCTCCCCAAAAGCATTAATTTTTAACTGCAACAGCAGCTGAAGTCCTGAAGACTCCACCACGGTTATGGGAGTTCACAGAGCAACTGTTTCAAGGAATAAAGGAGGACTTTGGCTCACTAATTGTGGAACTGGCTAAAGACCTCTTAGAAGTTCAGGACCTAGGAAAAAGCGAATGTCACAACTGACTAATTCTGTGAACCATAGCTCCATGTTGCTATGATTTTCTTAGACAAGAGGTCATCAAGCTACTAGAACAAAATAAACTCCTCTAGGAATGTTTGAAGATCTTGTCAATCTTTCCTACCCCGACAACATTTAAATCATGGTGTAGAATGGTCAGTTACCAAGATGTACATTGAACACATGCTCAGAGCACTACTTGTGCCAATTCGGATGTGATTTACCTGGAGAGAACCCATAGAATGGACAACATGCGACGACAAGACAAATGGGCAGGACATTCACACTAGAGTCCACTTCTTTAAATTGAAAGAAAAGATCATGGAGGCATCCAGTAAGATGGACCGCTTTCAATCCGAGTGATTCAAAATGTCCTTCTATGAAGACCTCTCCACAATGATGCTGCAGAAATCCAGAGCATTCCTCCCCATCGTAGATTTTCTTGTGCACAACAAAACGCCCTACAGATTGGGTCACCCATTTCATATTATCTTTGAATGGAATAAGCAACTGTTTCAGGTTAAATACCTCAGGGAAGCTAAAGATATATTGGGCACTAATGATGAAGCCCAAGAAACAGTCACATTGGGAGGAAGGCTGACTAACGACGTGAATCGTTAATTGCGGCAAGAATGGGGGAATGGGGGAAGGAAGTTCCTACTACTGTTTGATTAGCTGCAGAAATGACGAGATACGTTAAGTATGTTTCAGATATGCGCATATTATAAGGAAGAGGAGATAGCTGGGAAGGGGTCAATTGGAGCTGCTGCAAGGAGGTGGGAAGTTATTTTCAGCGAACGCAGACTAACATGTCATTAGGATTATAATACAGATCTTTCTGTAAGAACAGGAATTTGTTGTTTTAATGCCTAAGACCCTGAAGGACATCTACTGCAATGTTACAGGACTGAATGCCCCAGTCAAACATCTGATGGCCTTGCACTCGCTTAAGAGAGACACTCATTAAATAGACGCTCCTGGAGGCTATGTTTCTGGTCTTTTCCCATTTAGTTCTTCGCCTCCTCTAAGACAGGTGGGGTGGGAATCCTTTTCATGACACATGTAATTTTTCTCTAACCAGCTCCTATGAAGATGATGGGGGCAGATGGCTACTGCTAAATGGCTTCTTAGAAGGCAGTGTAGTATCTGTTGCCGCAGCATATGCTCATATCTCCAGTCAAGAGCCTTTCCTTAGGTTCACTCTCCAGAAACCTTCCTCACTACCTACAGGGCCATTGATTGTAAGGGGTGACAGGAATTTGGTTTATAGACAAGAATAGGGTTAAGAAAACGTCGATTTCTAGGGGGAAGACAGTATTGTCGGAAGATGTAGCACAGTGGCTGGATACGGTAGGCCTCATAGATAGACTATATGCACTACTTGGCCTCACATAAATAAG
Source organism: Calotriton arnoldi (assembly GCA_963921515.1). Classification (NCBI taxonomy): domain Eukaryota; kingdom Metazoa; phylum Chordata; class Amphibia; order Caudata; family Salamandridae; genus Calotriton; species Calotriton arnoldi. The sequence continues at coordinate 362,203 of CAWUFW010015338.1, forward strand.
ACAAAAGGATTTAAATGTTCTTCCTAGATTGCGCACTCCTACACATAACAAAGGGGAAACATTTTAATCATGTCCCAGGGGTATGGAAAATAAGGTGGCAAAGGCAGGAGGCAACACAAAAATGAATGTAGTTTATTCATGTAGTTCATGTTGCCCTGTTGTGCAATCCTGTCGCAAAGGTGGCAGTGGGGGTTCTGCTGGGGGAGTACCTTTAATTTAATGATTCAGGAGACCGCAGTCTAGAGGTGACATGACATGTTCTTAAAGAGGTTTCAAAGGGCATCTGATAGCAGAAGGTACCCAGTTGAAGAAAATTAGAGAGGAGGTGAGGACAAGGCTCCAAGAGTAACTGAAGGCGGCCAAAGCTCAGCACAAAAGATTCAGAGACAAAGAGTCACAATAAATTAGCCTGGTCTCCTGCAAAGGAAAGTTGGCACAACAAATTGTGGCAACAAAAGGCCCTTTCTGTCTTTATATGCGAATCTTAGCATGTTGTCCCTTTCTCAGCAATTCATTTGCCTGCTGCCTGAGCCATGGTGATTTGAACACGCCTTGGTCATTGACGGCTCTACTTAAGATATACCAAACCACCATGGCATTTCTCCTGTCTTTTCCATCTCCTGGGCCATTGCAGTCCCAATGGTTGGTGACCGATTAATTTTGGCCCCCTTGTGTTCATGTGCACAACGCTGCCACTGACGACATCAGAACCCTCCATGATCGGAAAGAAACGGAGGCCTTGATCCTCTTTGACCTTTCAGAAGCTTTCAACATCATATCCTACCACACACTTATCAAGAGGCTTCACCACATTGGAATCCAAGGGGACGCCCTCAAATGGATCGCATCCTTCCTCACTGGAAGAACCTAGAGATCCCGCTTACCACCTTTCACCTCGGAACCTAAGAACATCATCTGCAGTGTCCCTCAAAGCTCATCCCTCAGCTCTACACTGTTCAACACCTACATGACCCTCTTGGCCAACACTGTCAGAACCCATGGGCTAAATATCATATCCTACGCTGATGACACCCAGCTCATCCTCTCGCTCCTTCCACCACTATGGCCAACTTCCACAGGTGCATGATGAGCATCACCCACTAGATGAATGACAATTGCCTAAAACTCAACACACACAAAATGGAAGTGCTCATCTTCAGGAACAACACCTCCTGGTGGAGCAATTCCTGGTGGTCTTCTGAACTAGGACCATCACCCACTCTGACAGACAATGCTTCCAACTTTGGCATCATCCTGGACAGCAAGTTCACCATGAAAAATATCAAAGCAGTCTCCCCCGCCTGCTTCCTCACTCTTTGCATGGTTCGGAAGTTCTTTAAATAGTTCCCCTTCAACACCAGACAAACCGTCACTCAATCCCTAGTCACCAGCCGGCTGGACTACGGCAACACACTCTATGTACAAATCACCTGGCACCTTCTGAAGAGAATGCAAACTATACAGAATTCAGCTGCCAGACTCATCCTTGACCTCCCAAAGTGAACCCACATCACCCCCACCTCAAGAAGCTCCGCTGGCTCCCCATTCAGAAGAACTGTCAATTCAAGATGCTGACCCACACCTACAAAGCCCTACACAACTAAGGACCAACTTACATCAACCACCGCCTGACTGCCACCAACCCTCCAGACACCTGCGCTCTGCCTCCCTCTCCTTTGCTCATACTCCCCACATCCGCCGAAGCAACAGTGGGGGACGCTCCTTCTCCTACCTCACTGCGAAGTCATGGAAGGATCTTCCCCTTCACCTCCGGACCTCATCCTCTCTGTTGGAATTCAGGAAAGGACTCAGGACCTGGCTGTTAAACTGAACTCTCCCAAAGCAGCAGATTCTCAATGCCTGGATACCTTCACTGGTGATTGGCTGCGCATATAAGTCCAGTTTGATTGATATCATTCATTACAGGACTCTAGATCTTCTTCAATTGATCCATACCCCTCATTAGAAGATACAGCCTTATATTAGTGCATATGCTCAGTTACTACTCCTTATGTCCTGACGATGACCTGTCTACCACTGAGGGTCAAAATGTCGTTGACAATTATCTGGCTTAAAAGACATGCTTACGAGACTTCTTATGTTATATTTAGTCATTCCTTAAACATGATTATTTCTCTGTAAAAATATTCATTACATTTTGTCTTTTCGCCCATCCTCTTATATTTGTGATCACCTTTTTGCCATTTTTGTTGCTTTTAAACACCGTGGGGCCGATTCCGATTCGGGCCGGAAAAAATTCCGACCGACTCGGTACTGGAATTTAGTCCGACCGACACGTACCGGGCGCCGTCCGACCCGGGTAGTACAATGAAATGCATGGGAATCACGACCGACTCGTACGGAACACAAGGCGACGACTGACCCGGACGGAAACAAGCTATCCGGCCGGGAAACCACGCGAATCGAACAGACCGACACGCATCAGGAAATAACCCGAACGAAACGTACCCGCGAACTCCGACCCGCGCAGTACGATGCAATGGGTGCAAATTCTGACCGATTCGTACGGGAGCCCAAGCCGCACGACCGACACGCATACAAAACCCAGCCGAACAAACACACATACTCCGCGACCGGCGCGCACGCCGCATATGAAACTGAGCTGAAACACAGCGGGAATGACTCGGAGAGGCGCGCACGAGACAACTGCAACGTCCAACTCGGTCAGAAGAACGACTCCTACATGCACAATAATCACAAATGAAAAAATACAAACAACAAGGGCCAAACAATCAATGACAAAGCCAATAAATACAGGGGGGGGGGAAAATGGAACAAGGACACACCCCCAACTCCACCTACATAAAGCCCACAAATCCCTACCATGATCCTTTGCAAATTCCACTGACCTGCCAGCACAGAACACCATCACACAGCAAACACAGACACACACATAGCTCATCCAACACAAAAGCCACACACCATTAGCACCTCAACAAATAGCACCCTCACACACACCCAGCAAAACCTACACACACACACCCTCACTTGCACACACACACACACATCAATCACCACCACCACCACCAATCACCATGCCCCTAAAGAAGAATCCAAAGTTCCTAGATAGTGAATTGGAAGTCATGGTAGACGAGATCCTGAGGGTAGAGCCACAGTTGTTTGGCACTTTGGTCCAACAGACCCCCATGTCGCAGAAAACCAAGATGTGGGCGAGGATCGTCGACAGGGTGAACGCTACAATCACCATGTTTGCTGCACAAAGGAAGACATCCAGAACAGGTGGTATGATGTGCGCAGGAGGGTCAGAGACCTACTCAAGAAGGATTACCTCCTGAGCCAGCACACCGGCAGTGGCCCTCCTGCAAAACCAGTATACCTCAGGCCCTGGGAGGAGAAGGTGCGGGCCATCCTACCACCAGTGAGCGTATATGGACTAACAGACATCCCAGAGCCTGGTGAGTACACAACTAATATACACAATATTGTGTGCCAATACACACACATCACTCCCAAGGGGACAGTCAAACCATCCACCCCTAGCAAATCAACAGCAACCAAAAGATAATCATCCCAAGATGTGTATGTCAGTTAGATAAACACAATACATGCCATCTCATAGTGATATGTAACTGTGTCATGACATGTACAAACCTAACAACAAATAGAGCAAGGCAGTGGCACAAATATAACCAACAAATACTGCCTGATATTTGGGCACCACTAGAACACCACCTCACAGGGAAGCTCACTTAAAGGAAGGAATTCTGTGTATGCTGGTGGTCAGTGTAGCCAATAGCATGATGGGAGTTGTAGTCACAGATACTGCTCACCCTCACAATTG